>CATORF010000906.1:0-108000 GCA_951804975.1 Anthophora plumipes
GTGTTTCCAGCACTCCACAGTGCGTTTGATATGCAGAACCGGCGACATCTTGATTTTCGTGAGGTTTCAAGCTGAGATATGCATTTTCTGCGATAATATTGGTGAGACTTCTGTCCGAAGTATGCAGAATCATCGATATCGCTCTTTTAGAGCTATTTAATGCGAGCAACACGTTATCTGGTGTTTTGACCACTCCACAGTGCGTTTGATATGTAGAACCGCCGATAACTTGGTTTTCGTGGGGTTTCCAGCTGAAATATGCATTGACTGCGATAATCTTGGTGTTTCATCTATGAGAAGTATGCAGAATCATCAAGAACGCTCTTTTCGAGCTAGTTAATGCGAGAAACACGTTATCTGGTGTTTTAACCACTCCACAGTGCGTATGATATGCAGAACCGACGATATCCTGGTTTTCGTGGGGTTTCAAGCTCAGATGTGCATTTTCTGCGATAATCTTGGTGAGACTTCTGTCCGAAGTATGCAGAGTCATCGAGATCGTACTTTTCGAGCTATTTAATGCGTGAAACACGTTATCTGGTGTTTTCACTACTCCACAGTTGGTTTGATATGCAGAACCGGAGATAATTTGGTTTTCGTGGGGTTTCAAGCTGAGATATGCATTTTCTGCGATAATCTTGGTGAGACTTCTGTCCGTAGTATGCAGAATCATCGAGATCGCTCTTTTCGAGCTATTTAACGCGAGAAACACGTTATCCGGTGTTTTCACCACTCCACAGTGGGTTTGATATGCAGAACTTGCGACATCTTGGTTTTCGTGGGGTTTCCAGCTGAGACATACATTTTCTGCGATAATCATGGTGAGTCTTCTGTCAGAAGTATGCAGAATCTTCGAGATCGCTCTATTCGAGCTATTTAATGCGAGAAACACGTTATCCGGTTGTTTTCACCACTCCACAGTGCGTTTGAAATGCAGAACCGGCGACATCTTGATTTTCGTGGGGTTTCTAGCTGAGATATGCATTTTCTGCGAAAATATTGGTGAGACTTCTGTCCGAAGTATGCAGAGTCATCGAGATCGTACTTTTCGAGCTATTTAATGCGAGAAACACGTTTTCTGGGGTTTTCACCACTCCACAGTTGGTTTGATATGCAGAACCGGCGATGTTTGGTTTTCGTCGGGTTTCAAGTTGAGATATGCATTTTCTACGATAATCTTGGAGAAACATCTGTCCGAAGTATGCAGAATCATCAAGATCGCTCTTTTCGAGCTATTTAATGCGAAAAAACAAGTTTTCTGGTGTTTTCACCACTCCACAGTGCGTTTGATATGAAGAACCGGCGACATCTTGGATTTCGTCGAGGTTCAAGCTGAGATATGCAATTCCTGCGATAATCTTGGTGAGAAATCTGTCCGAAGTATGCTTAATCATCGAGATCGCTCGTTTCCAGCTATTTAATGCGAGAAACACGTTATCTGGTGTTTTCACCACTCCACAGTTGGTTTGATATGCAGAACCGGCGATGTTTGGTTTTCGTCGGGTTTCAAGTTGAGATATGCTTTTTCTACGATAATCTTGGTGAAACATCTGTCCGAAGTATGCAGAAACATCAAGAGCGCTCTTTTCGAGCTATTTAATGCGAGAAACACGTTTTCTGGGGTTTTCACCACACCACAGTTCGTTGGATGTGCAGAACCGGAGATATCTTGGTTTTCGTGGGGTTTCTAGCAGAGATATGCATTTTCTGCGATAATCATGGTGAGACTTCGGTTAGAAGTATGCAGAATCATCGAGATCGCACTTTTCGATCTATTTAATGCGAGAAACACGTTGTCTGGTGTTTTCACCACTCCACAGTTGGTTTGATATGCAGAACCGGCGATATCTGGGTTTTCGTGGGGTTTCAAGCTGAGATATGCATTTTTAGCGATAATCTTGGTGAGAGTTCTGTCCGAAGTATGCAGAATCATCGAGATCGCTCTTTTCGAGCTATTTGATGCGAGAAACACGTTAACTGGTGTTTCCACCACTCCACAGTGCGTTTGATATGCAGAACCGGCGACATCTTGGATTTCGTCGGGGTTCAAGCTGAGATATGCATTTTCTACGATAACCTTGGTGAGACTTCTGTCAGAAGTATGCAGAATCATCGGGATCGCTTTTTTCGAGATATCTAATGCGAGAAACACGTTATCTGGTGTTTTCACCACTCCGCAGTGCGTTTGATATGTAGAACCAGCGATATCTGGGTTTTCGTGGGGTTTCAAGCTGAGCTATGCATTTTCTGCGATAATCTTGGTGAGACTTCTGTCCGAAGTATGCAGAAACATCGAGAGCGCTCTTTTCGAGCTATTTAATGCGAGAAACACGTTTTCTGGGGTTTTCACCACACCACTGTTCGTTGGATATGCAGAACCGGAGATATCTTGGTTTTCGTGGGGTTTCAAGCTGAAATATGCATTTTCTGCGATAATCTTGGTGAGACTTGTGTCCGATGTATGCAGAATCATCGAGATCGCTCTTTTCGAGCTATTTAATGCGAGAGACACGTTAACTGGTGTTTTCACCACTCCACAGTGCGTATGATGTGCAGAACCGACGATATCCTGGTTTTCGTGGGGTTTCAAGCTCAGATATGCATTTTCTGCGATAATATTGGTGAGACTTCAGACAGAAGTATGCAGAATCATCTAGATCACTCTTTTCGAGCTATTTAATGCGAGAAACACGTTACCCGGTGTTTTCACCACTCCACAGTGGGTTTGATATGCAGAACTGGCGACATCTTGGATTTCGTCGGGTTTCAAGCTGAGATATGCATTTTCTACGATAATCTTGGTGAGACTTCTGTCAGAAGTTTGCAGAATCATCTAGATCGCCCGTTTCGAGATATTTAATGCGAAAAAACAAGTTTTCTGGTGTTTTCACCACTCCACAGTGCGTCTGATATGCAGAACCGGCGATATCTTGGTTTTCGTGGGGTTTCCAGCTGAGACATACATTTTCTGCGATAATCTTGGTGAGTCTTCTGTCAGAAGTTTGCAGAATCTTCGAGATCGCTCTATTCGAGATATTTAATGCGAGAAACACGTTATCTGGTTGTTTTCACCACTCCACAGTGCGTTTGAAATGCAGAACCGGCGACATCTTGATTTTCGTGGGGTTTCTAGCTGAGATATGCATTTTCTGCGAAAATATTGGTGAGACTTCTGTCCGAAGTATGCAGAGTCATCGAGATCGTACTTTTCGAGCTATTTAATGCGAGAAACACGTTTTCTGGGGTTTTCACCACTCCACAGTTGGTTTGATATGCAGAACCGGCGATGTTTGGTTTTCGTCGGGTTTCAGGTTGAGATATGCATTTTCTACGATAATCTTGGAGAAACATCTGTCCGAAGTATGCAGAATCATCAAGATCGCTCTTTTCGAGCTATTTAATGCGAAAAAACAAGTTTTCTGGTGTTTTCACCACTCCACAGTGCGTTTGATATGCAGAACCGGCGACATCTTGGATTTCGTCGGGGTTCAAGCTGAGATATGCAATTCCTGCGATAATCTTGGTGAGAAATCTGTCCGAAGTATGCTTAATCATCGAGATCGCTCGTTTCCAGCTATTTAATGCGAGAAACACGTTATCTGGTGTTTTCACCACTCCACAGTTGGTTTGATATGCAGAACCGGCGATGCTTGGTTTTCGTCGGGTTTCAAGTTGAGATATGCTTTTTCTACGATAATCTTGGTGAAACATCTGTCCGAAGTATGCAGAAACATCAAGAGCGCTCTATTCGAGCTATTTAACGCGACAAAACGTTATCTGGTGTTTTCAGCACTCCACAGTGCGTTTGATATGCAGAACCAGCGATATCTTGGTTTTCGTGGGGTTTCAAGCTGAGATATGCATTTTCTCCGATAAACATGGAGAGACTTCTGTCCGAATTAGGCTGAATCATCGAGATCGCTCTTTTCGAGCTAGTTAATGCGAGAAAAACCTTGTCAGGGGTTTTCACCACTCCACAGTGCGTTTGATATGCAGAACCAGCGATATCTTGGCTTTCGTTGGGTTTCAAGCTGAGATATGCATTTTTTACGATAATCTTGGTGAGACTTCTGTCCGAAGTATGCAGAATCATCGAGATCGCTCTTTTCGAGCTATTTGATGCGAGAAACACGTTAACTGGTGTTTCCACCACTCCACAGTGCGTTTGATATGCAGAACCGGCGACATCTTGGATTTCGTCGGGGTTCAAGCTGAGATATGCATTTTCTACGATAATCTTGGTGAGACTTCTGTCAGAAGTATGCAGAATCATCGGGATCGCTTTTTTCGAGATATCTAATGCGAGAAACACGTTATCTGGTGTTTTCACCACTCCGCAGTGCGTTTGATATGTAGAACCAGCGATATCTGGGTTTTCGTGGGGTTTCAAGCTGAGATATGCATTTTCTGCGATAATCTTGGTGAGACTTCTGTCCGAAGTATGCAGAAACATCGAGAGCGCTCTTTTCGAGCTATTTAATGCGAGAAACACGTTTTCTGGGGTTTTCACCACACCACAGTTCGTTGGATATGCAGAACCGGAGATATCTTGGTTTTCGTGGGGTTTCAAGCTGAGATATGCATTTTCTGCAATAATCTTGTTGAGACTTCTGTCCGAAGTATGCAGAAAAATCGAGAGCGCTCTTTTCGAGCTATTTAATGCGAGAAACACGTTTTCTGGGGTTTTCACCACACCACTGTTCGTTGGATATGCAGAACCGGAGATATCTTGGTTTTCGTGGGGTTTCAAGCTGAAATATGCATTTTCTGCGATAATCTTGGTGAGACTTGTGTCCGATGTATGCAGAATCATCGAGATCGCTCTTTTCGAGCTATTTAATGCGAGAGACACGTTAACTGGTGTTTTCACCACTCCACAGTGCGTATGATGTGCAGAACCGACGATATCCTGGTTTTCGTGGGGTTTCAAGCTCAGATATGCATTTTCTGCGATAATATTGGTGAGACTTCAGACAGAAGTATGCAGAATCATCTAGATCACTCTTTTCGAGCTATTTAATGCGAGAAACACGTTACCCGGTGTTTTCACCACTCCACAGTGGGTTTGATATGCAGAACTGGCGACATCTTGGATTTCGTCGGGTTTCAAGCTGAGATATGCATTTTCTACGATAATCTTGGTGAGACTTCTGTCAGAAGTTTGCAGAATCATCTAGATCGCCCGTTTCGAGATATTTAATGCGAAAAAACAAGTTTTCTGGTGTTTTCACCACTCCACAGTGCGTCTGATATGCAGAACCGGCGATATCTTGGTTTTCGCGGGGTTTCCAGCTGAGACATACATTTTCTGCGATAATCTTGGTGAGTCTTCTGTCAGAAGTATGCAGAATCTTCGAGATCGCTCTATTCGAGCTATTTAATGCGAGAAACACGTTATCTGGTTGTTTTCACCACTCCACAGTGCGTTTGATATGCAGAACCGGCGACATCTTGATTTTCGTGGGGTTTCTAGCTGAGATATGCATTTTCTGCGAAAATATTGGTGAGTCTTCTGTCCGAAGTATGCAGAGTCATCGAGATCGTACTTTTCGAGCTATTTAATGCGAGAAACACGTTTTCTGGGGTTTTCACCACTCTACAGTTGGTTTGATATGCAGAACCGGCGATGTTTGGTTTTCGTCGGGTTTCAAGTTGAGATATGCATTTTCTACGATAATCTTGGTGAAACATCTGTCCGAAGTATGCAGAATCATCAAGATCGCTCTTTTCGAGCTATTTAATGCGAAAAAACAAGTTTTCTGGTGTTTTCACCACTCCACAGTGCGTTTGATATGCAGAACCGGCGACATCTTGGATTTCGTCGGGGTTCAAGCTGAGATATGCAATTCCTGCGATAATCTTGGTGAGACTTCTGTCCGAAGTATGCTGAATCATCGAGATCGCTCGATTCGTGCTATTTAATGCGAGAAACACGTTATCTGGTGTTTTCTCCACTCCACAGTGCGTATGATGTGCAGAACCAATGATATCCTGCTTTTCGTGGGGTTTCAAGCTCAGATATGCATTTTGTGCGATAATATTGGGGAGACTTCAGACAGAAGTATGCAGAATCATCGAGATCACACTTTTCGAGCTATTTAATGCGAGAAACACGTTATCTGGTGTTTTCACTACTCCACAGTTGGTTTGATATGCAGAACCGGAGATAATTTGGTTTTCGTGGGGTTTCAAGCTGAGATATGCATTTTCTGCGATAATCTTGGTGAGACTTCTGTCCGTAGTATGCAGAATCATCGCGATCGCTCTTATCGAGCTATTTAATGCGAGGAACACGTTATCTGGTGTTTTCAGCACTCCACAGTGCGTTTGATATGCAGAACCGGCGACATCTTGATGTTCGTGAGGTTTCAAGCTGAGATATGCATTTTCTGCGATAATATTGGTGAGACTTCTGTCCGAAATATGCAGAATCATCGATATCGCTCTTTTAGAGCTATTTAATGCGAGCAACACGTTATGTGGTGTATTCACCACTCCACAGTACGTTAGACATGCAGAACCGGAGGTATCTTCGTTTCGGTCGGGTTTCAAGCTGAGGTATGCATTTTCTACGACAATATTGGTGAGACCTCTGTCAGAAGTATGCAGAACCTTCGAGAACGCTCTTTTCGAGCTACTTAATGCGAGAAACACGTTTTCTGGTGTTTTCACCACCCCACAGTGCGTTTGATATGCAAAACCGGAGATATCTTGGTTTTCGTGGGGTTTCAAGCTGAGATATGCATTTTCTGCAATAATCTTGTTGAGACTTCTGTCCGAAGTATGCAGAAAAATCGAGAGCGCTCTTTTCGAGCTATTTAATGCGAGAAACACGTTTTCTGGGGTTTTTACCACACCTCTGTTCGTTGGATATGCAGAACCGGAGATATCTTGGTTTTCCTGGGGTCTCAAGCTGAGATATGCATTTTCTGCGACAATCTTGGTGAGACTTCTGTCCGAAGTATGCAGAATCATCGGGATCGCTCTTATCGAGCTATTTAATGCGAGAAACACGTTTTCTGGCGATTTCACCACACCACTGTTCGTTGGATATGCAGAACCGGAGATATCTTGGTTTTCGTGGGGTGTCAAGCTGAAATATGCATTTTCTGCGATAAACTTGGTGAGACTTCTGTCCGATGTATGCAGAAACATCGAGATCGATCTTTTCGAGCTATTTAATGCGAGAAACACGTTATCCGGTGTTTTCACCACTCCACAGTGGGTTTGATATGCAGAACCGGCGACATCTTGATTTTCGTGGGGTTTCTAGCTGAGATATGCATTTTCTGCGAAAATATTGGTGAGACTTCTGTCCGAAGTATGCAGAGTCATCGAGATCGTACTTTTCGAGCTATTTAATGCGAGAAACACGTTTTCTGGGGTTTTCACCACTCCACAGTTGGTTTGATATGCAGAACCGGCGATGTTTGGTTTTCGTCGGGTTTCAAGTTGAGATATGCATTTTCTACGATAATCTTGGAGAAACATCTGTCCGAAGTATGCAGAATCATCAAGATCGCACTTTTCGAGCTATTTAATGCGAAAAAACAAGTTTTCTGGTGTTTTCACCACTCCACAGTGCGTTTGATATGCAGAACCGGCGACATCTTGGATTTCGTCGGGGTTCAAGCTGAGATATGCAATTCCTGCGATAATCTTGGTGAGAAATCTGTCCGAAGTATGCTTAATCATCGAGATCGCTCTTTTCGAGCTATTTGATGCGAGAAACACGTTAACTGGTGTTTCCACCACTCCACAGTGCGTTTGATATGCAGAACCGGCGACATCTTGGATTTCGTCGGGGTTCAAGCTGAGATATGCATTTTCTACGATAATCTTGGTGAGACTTCTGTCAGAAGTATGCAGAATCATCGGGATCGCTTTTTTCGAGATATCTAATGCGAGAAACACGTTATCGGGTGTTTTCACCACTCCGCAGTGCGTTTGATATGTAGAACCAGCGATATCTGGGTTTTCGTGGGGTTTCAAGCTGAGATATGCATTTTCTGCGATAATCTTGGTGAGACTTCTGTCCGAAGTATGCAGAAACATCGAGAGCGCTCTTTTCGAGCTATTTAATGCGAGAAACACGTTTTCTGGGGTTTTCACCTCACCACAGTTCGTTGGATATGCAGAACCGGAGATATCTTGGTTTTCGTGGGGTTTCAAGCTGAGATATGCATTTTCTGCAATAAACTTGTTGAGACTTCTGTCCGAAGTATGCAGAAAAATCGAGAGCGCTCTTTTCGAGCTATTTAATGCGAGAAACACGTTTTCTGGGGTTTTCACCACACCACTGTTCGTTGGATATGCAGAACCGGAGATATCTTGGTTTTCGTGGGGTTTCAAGCTGAAATATGCATTTTCTGCGATAAACTTGGTGAGACTTGTGTCCGATGTATGCAGAATCATCGAGATCGCTCTTTTCGAGCTATTTAATGCGAGAGACACGTTAACTGGTGTTTTCACCACTCCACAGTGCGTATGATGTGCAGAACCGACGATATCCTGGTTTTCGTGGGGTTTCAAGCTCAGATATGCATTTTCTGCGATAATATTGGTGAGACTTCAGACAGAAGTATGCAGAATCATCTAGATCACTCTTTTCGAGCTATTTAATGCGAGAAACACGTTACCCGGTGTTTTCACCACTCCACAGTGGGTTTGATATGCAGAACTGGCGACATCTTGGATTTCGTCGGGTTTCAAGCTGAGATATGCATTTTCTACGATAATCTTGGTGAGACTTCTGTCAGAAGTTTGCAGAATCATCTAGATCGCCCGTTTCGAGATATTTAATGCGAAAAAACAAGTTTTCTGGTGTTTTCACCACTCCACAGTGCGTCTGATATGCAGAACCGGCGATATCTTGGTTTTCGTGGGGTTTCCAGCTGAGACATACATTTTCTGCGATAATCTTGGTGAGTCTTCTGTCAGAAGTATGCAGAATCTTCGAGATCGCTCTATTCGAGCTATTTAATGCGAGAAACACGTTATCTGGTTGTTTTCACCACTCCACAGTGCGTTTGAAATGCAGAACCGACGATATCCTGGTTTTCGTGGGGTTTCAAGCTGAGATATGCATTTTCTGCAATAATCTTGTTGAGACTTCTGTCCGAAGTATGCAGAAAAATCGAGAGCGCTCTTTTCGAGCTATTTAATGCGAGAAACACGTTTTCTGGGGTTTTCACCACACCTCTGTTCGTTGGATATGCAGAACCGGAGATATCTTGGTTTTCCTGGGGTTTCAAGCTGAGATATGCATTTTCTGCGACAATCTTGGTGAGACTTCTGTCCGAAGTATGCAGAATCATCGGGATCGCTCTTATCGAGCTATTTAATGCGAGAAACACGTTTTCTGGCGATTTCACCACACCACTGTTCGTTGGATATGCAGAACCGGAGATATCTTGGTTTTCGTGGGGTGTCAAGCTGAAATATGCATTTTCTGCGATAAACTTGGTGAGACTTCTGTCCGATGTATGCAGAAACATCGAGATCGATCTTTTCGAGCTATTTAATGCGAGAAACACGTTATCCGGTGTTTTCACCACTCCACAGTGGGTTTGATATGCAGAACCGGCGACATCTTGATTTTCGTGGGGTTTCTAGCTGAGATATGCATTTTCTGCGAAAATATTGGTGAGACTTCTGTCCGAAGTATGCAGAGTCATCGAGATCGTACTTTTCGAGCTATTTAATGCGAGAAACACGTTTTCTGGGGTTTTCACCACTCCACAGTTGGTTTGATATGCAGAACCGGCGATGTTTGGTTTTCGTCGGGTTTCAAGTTGAGATATGCATTTTCTACGATAATCTTGGAGAAACATCTGTCCGAAGTATGCAGAATCATCAAGATCGCACTTTTCGAGCTATTTAATGCGACAAAACAAGTTTTCTGGTGTTTTCACCACTCCACAGTGCGTTTGATATGCAGAACCGGCGACATCTTGGATTTCGTCGGGGTTCAAGCTGAGATATGCAATTCCTGCGATAATCTTGGTGAGAAATCTGTCCGAAGTATGCTTAATCATCGAGATCGCTCGTTTCGAGCTATTTAATGCGAGAAACACGTTATCTGGTGTTTTCTCCACTCCACAGTGCGTATGATGTGCAGAGCCAACGATATCCTGCTTTTCGTGGGGTTTCAAGCTCAGATATGCATTTTGTGCGATAATATTGGGGAGACTTCAGACAGAAGTATGCAGAATCATCGAGATCACACTTTTCGAGCTATTTAATGCGAGAAACACGTTATCTGGGGTTTTCACTACTCCACAGTTGGTTTGATATGCAGAACCGGAGATAATTTGGTTTTCGTGGGGTTTCAAGCTGAGATATGCATTTTCTGCGATAATCTTGGTGAGACTTCTGTCCGTAGTATGCAGAATCATCGCGATCGCTCTTATCGAGCTATTTAATGCGAGAAACACGTTATCTGGTGTTGTCAGCACTCCACAGTGCGTTTGATATGCAGAACCGGCGACATCTTGATGTTCGTGAGGTTTCAAGCTGAGATATGCATTTTCTGCGATAATATTGGTGAGACTTCTGTCCGAAGTATGCAGAATCATCTAGATCGCTCGTTTGGAGCTATTTAATGCGAGAAACACGTTATCTGGTGTTTTCACCACTCCACAGTGCGTTTGATATGCAGAACCGGCGACATCTTGATTTTCGTGGTGTTTCCAGCTGGGATATGCATTTTCTGCGATAATCTTGGTGAGACTTCAGTCAGAAGTATGCAGAAAAATCGAGAGCGCTCTTTTCGAGCTATTTAATGCGAGAAACACGTTTTCTGGGGTTTTCACCACACCTCTGTTCGTTGGATATGCAGAACCGGAGATATCTTGGTTTTCCTGGGGTTTCAAGCTGAGATATGCATTTTCTGCGATAATCTTGGTGAGACTTCTGTCCGAAGTATGCAGAATCATCGGGATCGCTCTTTTCGAGATATTTAATGCGAGGAACACGTTTTCTGGCGTTTTCACCACTCCACAGTGCGTTTGATATGTAGAGCCGCCGATAACTTGGTTTTCGTGGGGTTTCCAGCTGAAATATGCATTTTGTGCGATAATATTGGGGAGACTTCAGACAGAAGTATGCAGAATCATCGAGATCACACTTTTCGAGCTATTTAATGCGAGAAACACGTTATCTGGTGTTTTCACTACTCCACAGTTGGTTTGATATGCAGAACCGGAGATAATTTGGTTTTCGTGGGGTTTCAAGCTGAGATATGCATTTTCTGCGATAATCTTGGTGAGACTTCTGTCCGTAGTATGCAGAATCATCGCGATCGCTCTTATCGAGCTATTTAATGCGAGAAACACGTTATCTGGTGTTTTCAGCACTCCACAGTGCGTTTGATATGCAGAACCGGCGACATCTTGATGTTCGTGAGGTTTCAAGCTGAGATATGCATTTTCTGCGATAATATTGGTGAGACTTCTGTCCGAAGTATGCAGAATCATCGATATCGCTCTTTTAGAGCTATTTAATGCGAGCAACACGTTATGTGGTGTATTCACCACTCCACAGTACGTTAGACATGCAGAACCGGAGGTATCTTCGTTTCGGTCGGGTTTCAAGCTGAGGTATGCATTTTCTACGACAATATTGGTGAGACCTCTGTCAGAAGTATGCAGAACCTTCGAGAACGCTCTTTTCGAGCTATTTAATGCGAGAAACACGTTTTCTGGTGTTTTCACCACCCCACAGTGCGTTTGATATGCAGAACCGGCGACATCGTGGTTTTCGTCGGGTTTCAAGCTGAGATATGCATTTTCTGCGATAATATTGGTGAGACTTCTGTCCGAAGTATGCAGAATCATCGATATCGCTCTTTTCGAGCTATTTAATGCGAGAAACACGTTGTCTGGTGTTTTGACCACTCCACAGTGCGTTTGATATGTAGAGCCGCCGATAACTTGGTTTTCGTGGGGTTTCCAGGTGAAATATGCATTTTCTGCGATAATCTTGGTGTTTCATCTATGAGAAGTATGCAGAATCATCGAGAACGCTCCTTTCGAGCTAGTTAATGCGAGAGACACGTTAACTGGTGTTTTCACCACTCCACAGTGCGTATGATGTGCAGAACCGACGATATCCTGGTTTTCGTGGGGTTTCAAGCTCAGATATGCATTTTCTGCGATAATATTGGTGAGACTTCAGACAGAAGTATGCAGAATCATCTAGATCACTCTTTTCGAGCTATTTAATGCGAGAAACACGTTATCCGGTGTTTTCACCACTCCACAGTGGGTTTGATATGCAGAACTGGCGACATCTTGGATTTCGTCGGGTTTCAAGCTGAGATATGCATTTTCTACGATAATCTTGGTGAGACTTCTGTCAGAAATTTGCAGAATCATCTAGATCGCTCGTTTCGAGATATTTAATGCGAAAAAACAAGTTTCCTGGTGTTTTCACCACTCCACAGTGCGTCTGATATGCAGAACCGGCGATATCTTGGTTTTCGTGGGGTTTCCAGCTGAGACATACATTTTCTGCGATAATCTTGGTGAGTCTTCTGTCAGAAGTATGCAGAATCTTCGAGATCGCTCTATTCGAGCTATTTAATGCGAGAAACACGTTATCTGGTTGTTTTCACCACTCCACAGTGCGTTTGATATGCAGAACCAGCGACATCTTGATTTTCGTGGGGTTTCTAGCTGAGATATGCATTTTCTGCGAAAATATTGGTGAGACTTCTGTCCGAAGTATGCAGAGTCATCGAGATCGTACTTTTCGAGCTATTTAATGCGAGAAACACGTTTTCTGGGGTTTTCACCACTCCACAGTTGGTTTGATATGCAGAACCGGCGATGTTTGGTTTTCGTCGGGTTTCAAGTTGAGATATGCATTTTCTACGATAATCTTGGTGAAACATCTGTCCGAAGTATGCAGAATCATCAAGATCGCTCTTTTCGAGCTATTTAATGCGAAAAAACAAGTTTTCTGGTGTTTTCACCACTCCACAGTGCGTTTGATATGCAGAACCGGCGACATCTTGGATTTCGTCGGGGTTCAAGCTGAGATATGCAATTCCTGCGATAATCTTGGTGAGACTTCTGTCCGAAGTATGCTGAATCATCGAGATCGCTCGTTTCGAGCTATTTAATGCGAGAAACACGTTATCTGGTGTTTTCTCCACTCCACAGTGCGTATGATGTGCAGAACCAACGATATCCTGCTTTTCGTGGGGTTTCAAGATCAGATATGCATTTTGTGCGATAATATTGGTGAGACTTCTGTCCGAAGTATGCAGAGTCATCGAGATCGTACTTTTCGAGCTATTTAATGCGAGAAACACGTTTTCTGGTGTTTTCACCACTCCACAGTGCGTTTGATATGCAGAACCGGCGACATCTTGGATTTCGTCGGGGTTCAAGCTGAGATATGCAATTCCTGCGATAATCTTGGTGAGACTTCTGTCCGAAGTATGCAGAGTCATCGAGATCGTACTTTTCGAGCTATTTAATGCGAGAAACACGTTTTCTGGGGTTTTCACCACTCCACAGTTGGTTTGATATGCAGAACCGGCGATGTTTGGTTTTCGTCGGGTTTCAAGTTGAGATATGCATTTTCTACGATAATCTTGGTGAAACATCTGTCCGTAGTATGCAGAATCATCGCGATCCATCTTATCGAGCTATTTAATGCGAGAAACACGTTATCTGGTGTTTTCAGCACTCCACAGTGCGTTTGATTTGCAGAACCGGCGACATCTTGATGTTCGTGAGGTTTCAAGCTGAGATATGCATTTTCTGCGATAATATTGGTGAGACTTCTGTCCGAAGTATGCAGAATCATCGATATCGCTCTTTTAGAGCTATTTAATGCGAGCAACACGTTATGTGGTGTATTCACCACCCCACAGTGCGTTTGATATGCAAAACCGGAGATATCTTGGTTTTCGTGGGGTTTCAAGCTGAGATATGCATTTTCTGCAATAATCTTGTTGAGACTTCTGTCCGAAGTATGCAGAAAAATCGAGAGCGCTCTTTTCGAGCTATTTAATGCGAGAAACACGTTTTCTGGGGTTTTCACCACACCTCTGTTCGTTGGATATGGAGAACCGGAGATATCTTGGTTTTCCTGGGGTTTCAATCTGAGATATGCATTTTCTGCGACAATCTTGGTGAGACTTCTGTCCGAAGTATGCAGAATCATCGGGATCGCTCTTATCGAGCTATTTAATGCGAGAAACACGTTTTCTGGCGATTTCACCACACCACTGTTCGTTGGATATGCAGAACCGGAGATATCTTGGTTTTCGTGGGGTGTCAAGCTGAAATATGCATTTTCTGCGATAATCTTGGTGAGACTTCTGTCCGATGTATGCAGAAACATCGAGATCGATCTTTTCGAGCTATTTAATGCGAGAAACACGTTATCCGGTGTTTTCACCACTCCACAGTGGGTTTGATATGCTGAACCGGCGACATCTTGATTTTCGTGGGGTTTCTAGCTGAGATATGCATTTTCTGCGAAAATATTGGTGAGACTTCTGTCCGAAGTATGCAGAGTCATCGAGATCGTACTTTTCGAGCTATTTAATGCGAGAAACGCGTTTTCTGGGGTTTTCACCACTCCACAGTTGGTTTGATATGCAGAACCGGCGATGTTTGGTTTTCGTCGGGTTTCAAATTGAGATATGCATTTTCTACGATAATCTTGGTGAAACATCTGTCCGAAGTATGCAGAATCATCAAGATCGCTCTTTTCGAGCTATTTAATGCGAAAAAACAAGTTTTCTGGTGTTTTCACCACTCCACAGTGCGTTTGATATGCAGAACCGGCGACATCTTGGATTTCGTCGGGGTTCAAGCTGAGATATGCAATTCCTGCGATAATCTTGGTGAGACTTCTGTCCGAAGTATGCTGAATCATCGAGATCGCTCGTTTCGAGCTATTTAATGCGAGAAACACGTTATCTGCTGTTTTCTCCACTCCACAGTGCGTATGATGTGCAGAACCAACGATATCCTGCTTTTCGTGGGGTTTCAAGATCAGATATGCATTTTGTGCGATAATATTGGTGAGACTTCTGTCCGAAGTATGCAGAGTCATCGAGATCGTACTTTTCGAGCTATTTAATGCGAGAAACACGTTTTCTGGTGTTTTCACCACTCCACAGTGCGTTTGATATGCAGAACCGGCGACATCTTGGATTTCGTCGGGGTTCAAGCTGAGATATGCAATTCCTGCGATAATCTTGGTGAGACTTCTGTCCGAAGTATGCAGAGTCATCGAGATCGTACTTTTCGAGCTATTTAATGCGAGAAACACGTTTTCTGGGGTTTTCACCACTCCACAGTGCGTTTGATATGCAGAACCGGCGACATCTTGGTTTTCGTGGGGTTTCCAGCTGAAATATCCATTTTCTGCGATAATATTGGTGAGACTTCAGTCAGAAGTATGCAGAATCATCTAGATCGCTCTTTTCGAGCTACTTAATGCATGAAACACGTTTTCTGGAGTTTTCACCACTCCACAGTGCGTTTGATATGCAGAACCGGCGACATCTTGATGTTCGTGAGGTTTCAAGCTGAGATATGCATTTTCTGCGATAATATTGGTGAGACTTCTGTCCGAAGTATGCAGAATCATCGATATCGCTCTTTTAGAGCTATTTAATGCGAGCAACACGTTATGTGGTGTATTCACCACTCAACAGTACGTTAGACATGCAGAACCGGAGGAATCTTCGTTTCGGTCGGGTTTCAAGCTGAGGTATGCATTTTCTACGACAATATTGGTGAGACCTCTGTCAGAAGTATGCAGAACCTTCGAGAACGCTCTTTTCGAGCTACTTAATGCGAGAAACACGTTTTCTGGTGTTTTCACCACCCCACAGTGCGTTTGATATGCAAAACCGGAGATATCTTGGTTTTCGTGGGGTTTCAAGCTGAGATATGCATTTTCTGCAATAATCTTGTTGAGACTTCTGTCCGAAGTATGCAGAAAAATCGAGAGCGCTCTTTTCGAGCTATTTAATGCGAGAAACACGTTTTCTGGGGTTTTCACCACACCTCTGTTCGTTGGATATGGAGAACCGGAGATATCTTGGTTTTCCTGGGGTTTCAATCTGAGATATGCATTTTCTGCGACAATCTTGGTGAGACTTCTGTCCGAAGTATGCAGAATCATCGGGATCGCTCTTATCGAGCTATTTAATGCGAGAAACACGTTTTCTGGCGATTTCACCACACCACTGTTCGTTGGATATGCAGAACCGGAGATATCTTGGTTTTCGTGGGGTGTCAAGCTGAAATATGCATTTTCTGCGATAATCTTGGTGAGACTTCTGTCCGATGTATGCAGAAACATCGAGATCGATCTTTTCGAGCTATTTAATGCGAGAAACACGTTATCCGGTGTTTTCACCACTCCACAGTGGGTTTGATATGCAGAACCGGCGACATCTTGATTTTCGTGGGGTTTCTAGCTGAGATATGCATTTTCTGCGAAAATATTGGTGAGACTTCTGTCCGAAGTATGCAGAGTCATCGAGATCGTACTTTTCGAGCTATTTAATGCGAGAAACACGTTTTCTGGGGTTTTCACCACTCCACAGTTGGTTTGATATGCAGAACCGGCGATGTTTGGTTTTCGTCGGGTTTCAAGTTGAGATATGCATTTTCTACGATAATCTTGGAGAAACATCTGTCCGAAGTATGCAGAATCATCAAGATCGCTCTTTTCGAGCTATTTAATGCGAAAAAACAAGTTTTCTGGTGTTTTCACCACTCCACAGTGCGTTTGATATGCAGAACCGGCGACATCTTGGATTTCGTCGGGGTTCAAGCTGAGATATGCAATTCCTGCGATAATCTTGGTGAGAAATCTGTCCGAAGTATGCTTAATCATCGAGATCGCTCGTTTCCAGCTATTTAATGCGAGAAACACGTTATCTGGTGTTTTCACCACTCCACAGTGCGTGTGATATGCAGAACCGACGATATCCTGGTTTTCGTGGGGTTTCAAGCTCAGATGTGCATTTTCTGCGATAATCCTGGTGAGAAATCTGTCCGAAGTATGCTTAATCATCGAGATCGCTCGTTTCCAGCTATTTAATGCGAGAAACACGTTATCTGGTGTTTTCACCACTCCACAGTTGGTTTGATATGCAGAACCGGCGATGTTTGGTTTTCGTCGGGTTTCAAGTTGAGATATGCTTTTTCTACGATAATCTTGGTGAAACATCTGTCCGAAGTATGCAGAAACATCAAGAGCGCTCTTTTCGAGCTATTTAATGCGAGAAACACGTTTTCTGGGGTTTTCACCACACCACAGTTCGTTGGATGTGCAGAACCGGAGATATCTTTGTTTTCGCGGGGTTTCTAGCAGAGATATGCATTTTCTGCGATAATCATGGAGAGACTTCTGTCCGAATTAGGCTGAATCATCGAGATCGCTCTTTTCGAGCTAGTTAATGCGAGAAAAACCTTGTCAAGGGTTTTCACCACTCCACAGTGCGTTTGATATGCAGAACCAGCGATATCTTGGCTTTCGTTGGGTTTCAAGCTGAGATATGCATTTTTTACGATAATCTTGGTGAGACTTCTGTCCGAAGTATGCAGAATCATCGAGATCGCTCTTTTCGAGCTATTTGATGCGAGAAACACGTTAACTGGTGTTTCCACCACTCCACAGTGCGTTTGATATGCAGAACCGGCGACATCTTGGATTTCGTCGGGGTTCAAGCTGAGATATGCATTTTCTACGATAATCTTGGTGAGACTTCTGTCAGAAGTATGCAGAATCATCGGGATCGCTTTTTTCGAGATATCTAATGCGAGAAACACGTTATCTGGTGTTTTCACCACTCCGCAGTGCGTTTGATATGTAGAACCAGCGATATCTGGGTTTTCGTGGGGTTTCAAGCTGAGATATGCATTTTCTGCGATAATCTTGGTGAGACTTCTGTCCGAAGTATGCAGAAACATCGAGAGCGCTCTTTTCGAGCTATTTAATGCGAGAAACACGTTTTCTGGGGTTTTCACCACACCACAGTTCGTTGGATATGCAGAACCGGAGATATCTTGGTTTTCGTGGGGTTTCAAGCTGAGATATGCATTTTCTGCAATAATCTTGTTGAGACTTCTGTCCGAAGTATGCAGAAAAATCTAGAGCGCTCTTTTCGAGCTATTTTATGCGAGAAACACGTTTTCTGGGGTTTTCACCACACCACTGTTCGTTGGATATGCAGAACCGGAGATATCTTGGTTTTCGTGGGGTTTCAAGCTGAAATATGCATTTTCTGCGATAATCTTGGTGAGACTTCTGTCCGATGTATGCAGAATCATCGAGATCGCTCTTTTCGAGCTATTTAATGCGAGAGACACGTTAACTGGTGTTTTCACCACTCCACAGTGCGTATGATGTGCAGAACCGACGATATCCTGGTTTTCGTGGGGTTTCAAGCACAGATATGCATTTTCTGCGATAATATTGGTGAGACTTCAGACAGAAGTATGCAGAATCATCTAGATCACTCTTTTCGAGCTATTTAATGCGAGAAACACGTTATCCGGTGTTTTCACCACTCCACAGTGGGTTTGATATGCAGAACTGGCGACATCTTGGATTTCGTCGGGTTTCAAGCTGAGATATGCATTTTCTACGATAATCTTGGTGAGACTTCTGTCAGAAGTTTGCAGAATCATCTAGATCGCTCGTTTCGAGATATTTAATGCGAAAAAACAAGTTTTCTGGTGTTTTCACCACTTCACAGTGCGTCTGATATGCAGAACCGGCGATATCTTGGTTTTCGTGGGGTTTCCAGCTGAGACATACATTTTCTGCGATAATCTTGGTGCGTCTTCTGTCAGAAGTATGCAGAATCTTCGAGATCGCTCTATTCGAGCTATTTAATGCGAGAAACACGTTATCTGGTGTTTTCACTACTCCGCAGTTGGTTTGATATGCAGAACCGGAGATAATTTGGTTTTCGTGGGGTTTCAAGCTGAGATATGCATTTTCTGCGATAATCTTGGTGAGACTTCTGTCCGTAGTATTCAGAATCATCGCGATCGCTCTTATCGAGCTATTTAATGCGAGAAACACGTTATCTGGTGTTTTCAGCACTCCACAGTGCGTTTGATATGCAGAACCGGCGACATCTTGATGTTCGTGAGGTTTCAAGCTGAGATATGCATTTTCTGCGATAATATTGGTGAGACTTCTGTCCGAAGTATGCAGAATCATCGATATCGCTCTTTTAGAGCTATTTAATGCGAGCAACACGTTATGTGGTGTATTCACCACTCCACAGTACGTTAGACATGCAGAACCGGAGGTATCTTCGTTTCGGTCGGGTTTCAAGCTGAGGTATGCATTTTCTACGACAATATTGGTGAGACCTCTGTCAGAAGTATGCAGAACCTTCGAGAACGCTCTTTTCGAGCTACTTAATGCGAGAAACACGTTTTCTGGTGTTTTCACCACCCCACAGTGCGTTTGATATGCAGAACCGGCGAAATCATGGTTTTCGTCGGGTTTCAAGCTGAGATATGCATTTTCTGCGATAATATTGGTGAGACTTCTGTCCGAAGTATGCAGAATCATCGATATCGCTCTTTTCGAGCTATTTAATGCGAGAAACACGTTGTCTGGTGTTTTGACCACTCCATAGTGCGTTTGATATGTAGAGCCGCCGATAACTTGGTTTTCGTGGGGTTCCCAGCTGAAATATGCATTTTCTGCGATAATCTTGGTGTTTCATCTATGAGAAGTATGCAGAATCATCGAGAACGCTCCTTTCGAGCTAGTTAATGCGAGAAACACGTTTTCTGGTGTTTTCACCACTCCACAGTGCGTATGATGTGCAGAACCGACGATATCCTGGTTTTCGTGGGGTTTCAAGCTCAGATATGCATTTTCTGCGATAATATTGGTGAGACTTCAGACAGAAGTATGCAGAATCATCTAGATCACTCTTTTCGAGCTATTTAATGCGAGAAACACGTTATCCGGTGTTTTCACCACTCCACAGTGCGTTTGATATGCAGAACCGGCGACATCTTGATTTTCGTGGGGTTTCTAGCTGAGATATGCATTTTCTGCGAAAATATTGGTGAGTCTTCTGTCCGAAGTATGCAGAATCTTCGAGATCGCTCTATTCGAGCTATTTAATGCGAGAAACACGTTATCTGGTTGTTTTCACCACTCCACAGTGCGTTTGATATGCAGAACCGGCGACATCTTGATTTTCGTGGGGTTTCTAGCTGAGATATGCATTTTCTGCGAAAATATTGGTGAGTCTTCTGTCCGAAGTATGCAGAGTCATCGAGATCGTACTTTTCGAGCTATTTAATGCGAGAAACACGTTTTCTGGGGTTTTCACCACTCCACAGTTGGTTTGATATGTAGAACCGGCGATGTTTGGTTTTCGTCGGGTTTCAAGTTGAGATATGCATTTTCTACGATAATCTTGGTGAAACATCTGTCCGAAGTATGCAGAATCATCAAGATCGCTCTTTTCGAGCTATTTAATGCGAAAAAACAAGTTTTCTGGTGTTTTCACCACTCCACAGTGCGTTTGATATGCAGAACCGGCGACATCTTGGATTTCGTCGGGGTTCAAGCTGAGATATGCAATTCCTGCGATAATCTTGGTGAGACTTCTGTCCGAAGTATGCTGAATCATCGAGATCGCTCGTTTCGAGCTATTTAATGCGAGAAACACGTTATCTGGTGTTTTCTCCACTCCACAGTGCGTATGATGTGCAGAACCAACGATATCCTGCTTTTCGTGGGGTTTCAAGCTCAGATATGCATTTTGTGCGATAATATTGGGGAGACTTCAGACAGAAGTATGCAGAATCATCGAGATCACACTTTTCGAGCTATTTAATGCGAGAAACACGTTATCTGGGGTTTTCACTACTCCACAGTTGGTTTGATATGCAGAACCGGAGATAATTTGGTTTTCGTGGGGTTTCAAGCTGAGATATGCATTTTCTGCGATAATCTTGGTGAGACTTCTGTCCGTAGTATGCAGAATCATCGCGATCGCTCTTATCGAGCTATTTAATGCGAGAAACACGTTATCTGGTGTTTTCAGCACTCCACAGTGCGTTTGATATGCAGAACCGGCGACATCTTGATGTTCGTGAGGTTTCAAGCTGAGATATGCATTTTCTGCGATAATATTGGTGAGACTTCTGTCCGAAGTATGCAGAATCATCGATATCGCTCTTTTAGAGCTATTTAATGCGAGCAACACGTTATGTGGTGTATTCACCACTCCACAGTACGTTAGACATGCAGAACCGGAGGTATCTTCGTTTCGGTCGGGTTTCAAGCTGAGGTATGCATTTTCTACGACAATATTGGTGAGACCTCTGTCAGAAGTATGCAGAACCTTCGAGAACGCTCTTTTCGAGCTACTTAATGCGAGAAACACGTTTTCTGGTGTTTTCACCACCCCACAGTGCGTTTGATATGCAAAACCGGAGATATCTTGGTTTTCGTGGGGTTTCAAGCTGAGATATGCATTTTCTGCAATAATCTTGTTGAGACATCTGTCCGAAGTATGCAGAAAAATCGAGAGCGCTCTTTTCGAGCTATTTAATGCGAGAAACACGTTTTCTGGGGTTTTCACCACACCTCTGTTCGTTGGATATGCAGAACCGGAGATATCTTGGTTTTCCTGGGGTTTCAAGCTGAGATATGCATTTTCTGCGACAATCTTGGTGAGACTTCTGTCCGAAGTACGCAGAATCATCGGGATCGCTCTTATCGAGCTATTTAATGCGAGAAACACGTTTTCTGGCGATTTCACCACACCACTGTTCGTTGGATATGCAGAACCGGAGATATCTTGGTTTTCGTGGGGTGTCAAGCTGAAATATGCATTTTCTGCGATAATCTTGGTGAGACTTCTGTCCGATGTATGCAGAAACATCGAGATCGATCTTTTCGAGCTATTTAATGCGAGAAACACGTTATCCGGTGTTTTCACCACTCCACAGTGCGTTTGATATGCAGAACCAGCGATATCTGGGTTTTCGTGGGGTTTCAAGCTGAGATATGCAATTCCTGCGATAATCTTGGTGAGAAATCTGTCCGAAGTATGCTTAATCATCGAGATCGCTCGTTTCCAGCTATTTAATGCGAGAAACACGTTATCTGGTGTTTTCACCACTCCACAGTGCGTGTGATATGCAGAACCGACGATATCCTGGTTTTCGTGGGGTTTCAAGCTCAGATGTGCATTTTCTGCGATAATCTTGGTGAGAAATCTGTCCGAAGTATGCTTAATCATCGAGATCGCTCGTTTCCAGCTATTTAATGCGAGAAGCACGTTATCTGGTGTTTTCACCACTCCACAGTTGGTTTGATATGCAGAACCGGCGATGTTTGGTTTTCGTCGGGTTTCAAGTTGAGATATGCTTTTTCTACGATAATCTTGGTGAAACATCTGTCCGAAGTATGCAGAAACATCAAGAGCGCTCTTTTCGAGCTATTTAATGCGAGAAACACGTTTTCTGGGGTTTTCACCACACCACAGTTCGTTGGATGTGCAGAACCGGAGATATCTTGGTTTTCGCGGGGTTTCTAGCAGAGATATGCATTTTCTGCGATAATCATGGAGAGACTTCTGTCCGAATTAGGCTGAATCATCGAGATCGCTCTTTTCGAGCTAGTTAATGCGAGAAAAACCTTGTCAGGGGTTTTCACCACTCCACAGTGCGTTTGATATGCAGAACCAGCGATATCTTGGCTTTCGTTGGGTTTCAAGCTGAGATATGCATTTTTTACGATAATCTTGGTGAGACTTCTGTCCGAAGTATGCAGAATCATCGAGATCGCTCTTTTCGAGCTATTTGATGCGAGAAACACGTTAACTGGTGTTTCCACCACTCCACAGTGCGTTTGATATGCAGAAGCGGCGACATCTTGGATTTCGTCGGGGTTCAAGCTGAGATATGCATTTTCTACGATAATCTTGGTGAGACTTCTGTCAGAAGTATGCAGAATCATCGGGATCGCTTTTTTCGAGATATCTAATGCGAGAAACACGTTATCTGGTGTTTTCACCACTCCGCAGTGCGTTTGATATGTAGAACCAGCGATATCTGGGTTTTCGTGGGGTTTCAAGCTGAGATATGCATTTTCTGCGATAATCTTGGTGAGACTTCTGTCCGAAGTATGCAGAAACATCGAGAGCGCTCTTTTCGAGCTATTTAATGCGAGAAACACGTTTTCTGGGGTTTTCACCACACCACAGTTCGTTGGATATGCAGAACCGGAGATATCTTGGTTTTCGTGGGGTTTCAAGCTGAGATATGCATTTTCTGCAATAATCTTGTTGAGACTTCTGTCCGAAGTATGCAGAAAAATCGAGAGCGCTCTTTTCGAGCTATTTAATGCGAGAAACACGTTTTCTGGGGTTTTCACCACACCACTGTTCGTTGGATATGCAGAACCGGAGATATCTTGGTTTTCGTGGGTGTTCAAGCTGAAATATGCATTTTCTGCGATAATCTTGGTGAGACTTCTGTCCGTAGTATGCAGAATCATCGCGATCGCTCTTATCGAGCTATTTAATGCGAGAAACACGTTATCTGGTGTTTTCAGCACTCCACAGTGCGTTTGTTATGCAGAACCGGCGACATCTTGATGTTCGTGAGGTTTCAAGCTGAGATATGCATTTTCTGCGATAATATTGGTGAGACTTCTGTCCGAAGTATGCAGAATCATCGATATCGCTCTTTTAGAGCTATTTAATGCGAGCAACACGTTATGTGGTGTATTCACCACTCCACAGTACGTTAGACATGCAGAACCGGAGGTATCTTCGTTTCGGTCGGGTTTCAAGCTGAGGTATGCATTTTCTACGACAATATTGGTGAGACCTCTGTCAGAAGTATGCAGAATCATCGATATCGCTCTTTTCGAGCTATTTAATGCGAGAAACACGTTGTCTGGTGTTTTGACCACTCCACAGTGCGTTTGATATGTAGAGCCGCCGATAACTTGGTTTTCGTGGGGTTCCCAGCTGAAATATGCATTTTCTGCGATAATCTTGGTGTTTCATCTATGAGAAGTATGCAGAATCATCGAGAACGCTCCTTTCGAGCTAGTTAATGCGAGAAACACGTTTTCTGGTGTTTTCACCACTCCACAGTGCGTATGATGTGCAGAACCGACGATATCCTGGTTTTCGTGGGGTTTCAAGCTCAGATATGCATTTTCTGCGATAATATTGGTGAGACTTCAGACAGAAGTATGCAGAATCATCTAGATCACTCTTTTCGAGCTATTTAATGCGAGAAACACGTTATCCGGTGTTTTCACCACTCCACAGTGGGTTTGATATGCAGAACTGGCGACATCTTGGATTTCGTCGGGTTTCAAGCTGAGATATGCATTTTCTACGATAATCTTGGTGAGACTTCTGTCAGAAGTTTGCAGAATCATCTAGATCGCTCGTTTCGAGATATTTAATGCGAAAAAACAAGTTTTCTGGTGTTTTCTCCACTCCACAGTGCGTCTGATATGCAGAACCGGCGATATCTTGGTTTTCGTGGGGTTCCCAGCTGAAATATGCATTTTCTGCGATAATCTTGGTGTTTCATCTATGAGAAGTATGCAGTATCATCGAGAACGCTCCTTTCGAGCTAGTTAATGCGAGAAACACGTTTTCTGGTGTTTTCACCACTCCACAGTGCGTATGATGTGCAGAACCGACGATATCCTGGTTTTCGTGGGGTTTCAAGCTCAGATATGCATTTTCTGCGATAATATTGGTGAGACTTCAGACAGAAGTATGCAGAACCTTCGAGAACGCTCTTTTCGAGCTACTTAATGCGAGAAACACGTTTTCTGGTGTTTTCACCACCCCACAGTGCGTTTGATATGCAGAACCGGCGAAATCGTGGTTTTCGTCGGGTTTCAAGCTGAGATATGCATTTTCTGCGATAATATTGGTGAGACTTCCGTCCGAAGTATGCAGAATCATCTAGATCACTCTTTTCGAGCTATTTAATGCGAGAAACACGTTATCCGGTGTTTTCACCACTCCACAGTGGGTTTGATATGCAGAACTGGCGACATCTTGGATTTCGTCGGGTTTCAAGCTGAGATATGCATTTTCTACGATAATCTTGGTGAGACTTCTGTCAGAAGTTTGCAGAATCATCTAGATCGCTCGTTTCGAGATATTTAATGCGAAAAAACAAGTTTTCTGGTGTTTTCTCCACTCCACAGTGCGTCTGATATGCAGAACCGGCGATATCTTGGTTTTCGTGGGGTTTCCAGCTGAGACATACATTTTCTGCGATAATCTTGGTGAGTCTTCTGTCAGAAGTATGCAGAATCTTCGAGATCGCTCTATTCGAGCTATTTAATGCGAGAAACACGTTATCTGGTTGTTTTCACCACTCCACAGTTGCGTTTGATATGCAGAACCGGCGACATCTTGATTTTCGTGGGGTTTCGAGCTGAGATATGCATTTTCTGCGAAAATATTGGTGAGTCTTCTGTCCGAAGTATGCAGAGTCATCGAGATCGTACTTTTCGAGCTATTTAATGCGAAAAGACAAGTTTTCTGGTGTTTTCACCACTCCACAGTGCGTTTGATATGCAGAACCGGCGACATCTTGGATTTCGTCGGGGTTCAAGCTGAGATATGCAATTCCTGCGATAATCTTGGTGAGACTTCTGTCCGAAGTATGCTGAATCATCGAGATCGCTCGTTTCGAGCTATTTAATGCGAGAAACACGTTATCTGGTGTTTTCTCCACTCCACAGTGCGTATGATGTGCAGAACCAACGATATCCTGCTTTTCGTGGGGTTTCAAGCTCAGATATGCATTTTGTGCGATAATATTGGGGAGACTTCAGACAGAAGTATGCAGAATCATCGAGATCACACTTTTCGAGCTATTTAATGCGAGAAACACGTTATCTGGGGTTTTCACTACTCCACAGTTGGTTTGATATGCAGAACCGGAGATAATTTGGTTTTCGTGGGGTTTCAAGCTGAGATATGCATTTTCTGCGATAATCTTGGTGAGACTTCTGTCCGTAGTATGCAGAATCATCGCGATCGCTCTTATCGAGCTATTTAATGCGAGAAACACGTTATCTGGTGTTTTCAGCACTCCACAGTGCGTTTGATATGCAGAACCGGCGACATCTTGATGTTCGTGAGGTTTCAAGCTGAGATATGCATTTTCTGCGATAATATTGGTGAGACTTCTGTCCGAAGTATGCAGAATCATCTAGATCGCTCGTTTGGAGCTATTTAATGCGAGAAACACGTTATCTGGTGTTTTCACCACTCCACAGTGCGTTTGATATGCAGAACCGGCGACATCTTGATTTTCGTGGTGTTTCCAGCTGGGATATGCATTTTCTGCGAAAATCTTGGTGAGACTTCAGTCAGAAGTATGCAGAAAAATCGAGAGCGCTCTTTTCGAGCTATTTAATGCGAGAAACACGTTTTCTGGGGTTTTCACCACACCTCTGTTCGTTGGATATGCAGAACCGGAGATATCTTGGTTTTCCTGGGGTTTCAAGCTGAGATATGCATTTTCTGCGATAATCTTGGTGAGACTTCTGTCCGAAGTATGCAGAATCATCGGGATCGCTCTTTTCGAGCTATTTAATGCGAGGAACACGTTTTCTGGCGTTTTCACCACTCCACAGTGCGTTTGATATGTAGAGCCGCCGATAACTTGGTTTTCGTGGGGTTTCCAGCTGAAATATGCATTTTGTGCGATAATATTGGGGAGACTTCATACAGAAGTATGCAGAATCATCGAGATCACACTTTTCGAGCTATTTAATGCGAGAAACACGTTATCTGGGGTTTTCACTACTCCACAGTTGGTTTGATATGCAGAACCGGAGATAATTTGGTTTTCGTGGGGTTTCAAGCTGAGATATGCATTTTCTGCGATAATCTTGGTGAGACTTCTGTCCGTAGTATGCAGAATCATCGCGATCGCTCTTATCGAGCTATTTAATGCGAGAAACACGTTATCTGGTGTTTTCAGCACTCCACAGTGCGTTTGATATGCAGAACCGGCGACATCTTGATGTTCGTGAGGTTTCAAGCTGAGATATGCATTTTCTGCGATAATATTGGTGAGACTTCTGTCCGAAGTATGCAGAATCATCGATATCGCTCTTTTAGAGCTATTTAATGCGAGCAACACGTTATGTGGTGTATTCACCACTCCACAGTACGTTAGACATGCAGAACCGGAGGTATCTTCGTTTCGGTCGGGTTTCAAGCTGAGGTATGCATTTTCTACGACAATATTGGTGAGACCTCTGTCAGAAGTATGCAGAACCTTCGAGAACGCTCTTTTCGAGCTACTTAATGCGAGAAACACATTTTCTGGTGTTTTCACCACCCCACAGTGCGTTTGATATGCAGAACCGGCGACATCGTGGTTTTCGTCGGGTTTCAAGCTGAGATATGCATTTTCTGCGATAATATTGGTGAGACTTCTGTCCGAAGTATGCAGAATCATCGATATCGCTCTTTTCGAGCTATTTAATGCGAGAAACACGTTGTCTGGTGTTTTGACCACTCCACAGTGCGTTTGATATGTAGTGCCGCCGATAACTTGGGTTTCGTGGGGTTTCCAGCTGAAATATGCATTTTCTGCGATAATCTTGGTGTTTCATCTATGAGAAGTATGCAGAATCATCGAGAACGCTCCTTTCGAGCTAGTTAATGCGAGAAACACGTTTTCTGGTGTTTTCACCACTCCACAGTGCGTCTGATATGCAGAACCGGCGATATCTTGATTTTCGTGGTGTTTCCAGCTGAGATATGCATTTTCTGCGATAATCTTGGTGAGACTTCAGTCAGAAGTATGCAGAATCATCTAGATCGCTCGTTTCGAGCTATTTAATGCGAGAAACCCGTTATCTGGTTGTTTTCACCACTCCATAGTGCGTTTGATATGCAGAACCGGCGACATCTTGATTTTCGTGAGGTTTCTAGATGAGATATGCATTTTCTGCGATAATATTGGTGAGACTTCAGTCAGAAGTATGCAGAATCATCTAGATCGCTCGTTTGGAGCTATTTAATGCGAGAAACACGTTATCTGGTGTTTTCACCACTCCACAGTGCGTTTGATATGCAGAACCGGCGACATCTTGATTTTCGTGGTGTTTCCAGCTGGGATATGCATTTTCTGCGATAATCTTGGTGAGACTTCAGTCAGAAGTATGCAGAAAAATCGAGAGCGCTCTTTTCGAGCTATTTAATGCGAGAAACACGTTTTCTGGGGTTTTCACCACACCTCTGTTCGTTGGATATGCAGAACCGGAGATATCTTGGTTTTCCTGGGGTTTCAAGCTGAGATATGCATTTTCTGCGATAATCTTGGTGAGACTTCTGTCCGAAGTATGCAGAATCATCGGGATCGCTCTTTTCGAGCTATTTAATGCGAGGAACACGTTTTCTGGCGTTTTCACCACTCCACAGTGCGTTTGATATGTAGAGCCGCCGATAACTTGGTTTTCGTGGGGTTTCCAGCTGAAATATGCATTTTGTGCGATAATATTGGGGAGACTTCAGACAGAAGTATGCAGAATCATCGAGATCACACTTTTCGAGCTATTTAATGCGAGAAACACGTTATCTGGGGTTTTCACTACTCCACAGTTGGTTTGATATGCAGAACCGGAGATAATTTGGTTTTCGTGGGGTTTCAAGCTGAGATATGCATTTTCTGCGATAATCTTGGTGAGACTTCTGTCCGTAGTATGCAGAATAATCGCGATCGCTCTTATCGAGCTATTTAATGCGAGAAACACGTTATCTGGTGTTTTCAGCACTCCACAGTGCGTTTGATATGCAGAACCGGCGACATCTTGATGTTCGTGAGGTTTCAAGCTGAGATATGCATTTTCTGCGATAATATTGGTGAGACTTCTGTCCGAAGTATGCAGAATCATCGATATCGCTCTTTTAGAGCTATTTAATGCGAGCAACACGTTATGTGGTGTATTCACCACTCCACAGTACGTTAGACATGCAGAACCGGAGGTATCTTCGTTTCGGTCGGGTTTCAAGCTGAGGTATGCATTTTCTACGACAATATTGGTGAGACCTCTGTCAGAAGTATGCAGAACCTTCGAGAACGCTCTTTCGAGCTACATAATGCGAGAAACACGTTTTCTGGTGTTTTCACCACCCCACAGTGCGTTTGATATGCAGAACCGGCGACATCGTGGTTTTCGTCGGGTTTCAAGCTGAGATATGCATTTTCTGCGATAATATTGGTGAGACTTCTGTCCGAAGTATGCAGAATCATCGATATCGCTCTTTTCGAGCTATTTAATGCGAGAAACACGTTGTCTGGTGTTTTGACCACTCCACAGTGCGTTTGATATGTAGTGCCGCCGATAACTTGGGTTTCGTGGGGTTTCCAGCTGAAATATGCATTTTCTGCGATAATCTTGGTGTTTCATCTATGAGAAGTATGCAGAATCATCGAGAACGCTCCTTTCGAGCTAGTTAATGCGAGAAACACGTTTTCTGGTGTTTTCACCACTCCACAGTGCGTCTGATATGCAGAACCGGCGATATCTTGATTTTCGTGGTGTTTCCAGCTGAGATATGCATTTTCTGCGATAATCTTGGTGAGACTTCAGTCAGAAGTATGCAGAATCATCTAGATCGCTCGTTTCGAGCTATTTAATGCGAGAAACCCGTTATCTGGTTGTTTTCACCACTCCATAGTGCGTTTGATATGCAGAACCGGCGACATCTTGATTTTCGTGAGGTTTCTAGATGAGATATGCATTTTCTGCGATAATATTGGTGAGACTTCAGTCAGAAGTATGCAGAATCATCTAGATCGCTCGTTTGGAGCTATTTAATGCGAGAAACACGTTATCTGGTGTTT
The DNA here is from genome assembly GCA_951804975.1 of Anthophora plumipes. Taxonomy (NCBI): domain Eukaryota; kingdom Metazoa; phylum Arthropoda; class Insecta; order Hymenoptera; family Apidae; genus Anthophora; species Anthophora plumipes. The sequence goes on from CATORF010000906.1 coordinate 29,898, forward strand.
TCACCACTCCACAGTGCGTTTGATATGCAGAACCGGCGACATCTTGATTTTCGTGGTGTTTCCAGCTGGGATATGCATTTTCTGCGATAATCTTGGTGAGACTTCAGTCAGAAGTATGCAGAAAAATCGAGAGTGCTCTTTTCGATCTATTTAATGCGAGAAACACGTTTTCTGGGGTTTTCACCACACCTCTGTTCGTTGGATATGCAGAACCGGAGATATCTTGGTTTTCCTGGGGTTTCAAGGTGAGATATGCATTTTCTGCGATAATCTTGGTGAGACTTCTGTCCGAAGTATGCAGAATCATCGGGATCGCTCTTTTCGAGCTATTTAATGCGAGGAACACGTTTTCTGGCGTTTTCACCACACCACTGTTCGTTGGATATGCAGAACCGGAGATATCTTGGTTTTCGTGGGGTTTCAAGCAGAAATATGCATTTTCTGCGATAATCTTGGTGAGACATCTGTCCGAAGTATGCAGAATCATCGAGATCGCTCTTTTCGAGCTATTTAATGCAAGAAACACGTTAACTGGTGTTTTCACCACTCCACAGTGCGTATGATGTGCAGAACCGGAGATAACCCGGGTTTCGTCGGGTTTCAAGCTGAGATATGCATTTTCTACGATAATCTTGGTGAGACTTCTGTCAGAAGTATGCAGGATCTTCGAGAACGCTCTTTTCGAGCTATTTAAAGCGAGAAACACGTTATCGGGTGTTTTCACCACTCCACAGTGCGTTTGATATGCAGTACCAGCGATATCTTGGTTTTCGTGGGGTTTCAAGCTGAGATATGCATTTTTTACGATAATCTGGGTGAGACTTCTGTCCGAAATATGCAGAATCATCGAGATCGCACTATTCGAGCTATTCAATGCGCGAAACACGTTCTCTGGTTGTTTTCACCACTCCACAGTGCGTTTGATTTGCAGAACCGGCAACATCTTGATTTTCGTGAGGTTTCGAGCTGAGATATGCATTATCTGCGATAATCTTGGTGAGACTTCAGTAAGAAGTATGCAGAATCATCTAGATCGCTCTTTTAGAGCTACTTAATGCGAGAAACACGTTATCTGGTGTTTTGACCACTCCACAGTGCGTTTGATATGTAGAACCGCCGATAACTTGGTTTTCGTGGGGTTTCCAGCTGAAATATGCATTTTCTGCGATAATCTTGGTGTTTCCTCTATGAGAAGTATGCAGAATCATCGAGAACGCTCTTTTCGAGCTAGTTAATGCGAGAAACACGTTTTCTGGTGTTTTCACCACTCCACAGTGCGTCTGATATGCAGAACCGGCGCTATCTTGATTTTCGTGGTGTTTCCAGCTGAGATATGCATTTTCTGCGATAAGCTTGGTGAGTCTTCTCCCATAAGTATGCAGAATCATCTAGATCGCTCTTTTCGAGCTATTTCATGCGGGAAACACGTTTTCTGGTGTATTCGCCACTCCACAGTACGTTAGACATGCAGAACCGGCGACATCTTGATTTTCGTGGTGTTTCCAGCTGCGATATGCATTTTCTGCGATAATCTTGGTGAGACTTCAGTCAGAAGTATGCAGAATCATCGGGATCGCTCTTTTCGAGCTATTTAATGCGAGAAACACGATATCCGGTGTTTTCACCACTCCACAGTGCGTTTGATATGCAGAACCGGCGACATCTTGATTTTCGTGGTGTTTCCAGCTGGGATATGCATTTTCTGCGATAATCTTGGTGAGACTTCAGTCAGAAGTATGCAGAATCATCGGGATCGCTCTTTTCGAGCTATTTAATGCGAGAAACACGATATCCGGTGTTTTCACCACTCCACAGTGCGTTTGATATGCAGAACCGGCGACATTTTGGATTTCGACGGGTTTCAAGCTGAGGATTGCATTTTCTACGATAATCTTGGTGAGACGTCTGTCAGAAGTATGCAGAATCTTCGAGATCGCTCTTTTCGAGCAACTTAATGCGAGAAACACGATATCTGGTTGTTTTCACCACTCCACAGTGCGTTTGATGTGCAGAACCGGCGATATCGTTATTTTCGTGGTGTTTCCAGCTGAGATATGCATTTTCGGCGATAATCTTGGTGAGTCTTCTGCCAGAAGTATGCAGAATCATCTAGATCGCTCTTTTCGAGCTATTTAATGCGAGAAACAAGTTTTCTGGTGTAGTCACCACTCCACAGTACGTTAGACATGCAGAACCGGAGATATCTTCGTTTCGGTCGGGTTACAAGCTGAGATATGCATTTTCTACGATAATATTGGTGAGACCTCTGTCAGAAAAATGCAGAATCTTCGAGAACGCTCTTTTCGAGCTACTTAATGCGAGAAACACGTTTTCTGGTGTTTTCACCACTCCACAGTACGTTTGATGTGCCGAACCGGCGACATCTTGATTTTCGTGATGTTTCTAGCTGAGATATGCATTCTCTGCGATAATATTGGTGAGACTTCAGTCAGCAGTATGCAGAATCATCTAGATCGCTCTTTTCGAGCTATTTAATGCGGGAAACACGTTTTCTGGTGTATTCACCACTCCACAGTACGTTAGAAATGCAGAACCGGCGATATCTTCGTTTCGGTCGGGTTTCAAGCTGAGATATGCATTTTCTGCGATAATCTTGGTGAGTGTTCAGTCAGAAGTATGCAGAATCATCTAGATCGCTCTTTTCGAACTATCTAATGCGGGAAACGCGTTTTCTGGTGTTTTCACCACTCCACGGTGCGTCTGATATGCAGAACCGGCGATATCTTGGTTTTCGCGGGGTTTACAGCTGAGATATGCATTTTCTGCGATAATCTTGGTGAGTCTTCTGTCAGAAGGATGCAGAATCATCTAGATCGCTCTTCTCGAGCTGTTTAATGCGAGAAACACGTTCTCTGGTGTTTTCACCACCCCACAGTGCGTTTGATATGCAGAACCGGAGATATCTTCGTTTCGGTCGGGTTTCAAGCTGAGATATGCATTTTCTACGATAATATTGGTGAGACCTCAGTCAGAAGTATGCAGAATCTTCGAGAACGCTCTTTTCGAGCTACTTAATGCGAGAAACACGTTTTCTGGTGTTTTCACCACCCCACAGTGCGTTTGATATGCAGAACCGGCGACATCGTGGTTTTCGTGGGGTTTCCAGCTGAGATAGGCATTTTCTGCGATAATCTTGGTGAGACTTCAGTCAGAAGTATGCAGAATCATCGGGATCGCTCTTTTCGAGCTATTTAATGCGAGAAACACGATATCCGGTGTTTTCACCACTCCACAGTGCGTTTGATATGCAGAACCGGCGACATCTTGATTTTCGTGGTGTTTCCAGCTGGGATATGCATTTTCTGCGATAATCTTGGTGAGACTTCAGTCAGAAGTATGCAGAATCATCGGGATCGCTCTTTTCGAGCTATTTAATGCGAGAAACACGATATCCGGTGTTTTCACCACTCCACAGTGCGTTTGATATGCAGAACCGGCGACATTTTGGATTTCGACGGGTTTCAAGCTGAGGATTGCATTTTCTACGATAATCTTGGTGAGACGTCTGTCAGAAGTATGCAGAATCTTCGAGATCGCTCTTTTCGAGCAACTTAATGCGAGAAACACGATATCTGGTTGTTTTCACCACTCCACAGTGCGTTTGATGTGCAGAACCGGCGATATCGTTATTTTCGTGGTGTTTCCAGCTGAGATATGCATTTTCGGCGATAATCTTGGTGAGTCTTCTGCCAGAAGTATGCAGAATCATCTAGATCGCTCTTTTCGAGCTATTTAATGCGAGAAACAAGTTTTCTGGTGTAGTCACCACTCCACAGTACGTTAGACATGCAGAACCGGAGATATCTTCGTTTCGGTCGGGTTACAAGCTGAGATATGCATTTTCTACGATAATATTGGTGAGACCTCTGTCAGAAAAATGCAGAATCTTCGAGAACGCTCTTTTCGAGCTACTTAATGCGAGAAACACGTTTTCTGGTGTTTTCACCACTCCACAGTACGTTTGATGTGCCGAACCGGCGACATCTTGATTTTCGTGATGTTTCTAGCTGAGATATGCATTCTCTGCGATAATATTGGTGAGACTTCAGTCAGCAGTATGCAGAATCATCTAGATCGCTCTTTTCGAGCTATTTAATGCGGGAAACACGTTTTCTGGTGTATTCACCACTCCACAGTACGTTAGAAATGCAGAACCGGCGATATCTTCGTTTCGGTCGGGTTTCAAGCTGAGATATGCATTTTCTGCGATAATCTTGGTGAGTGTTCAGTCAGAAGTATGCAGAATCATCTAGATCGCTCTTTTCGAGCTATCTAATGCGGGAAACGCGTTTTCTGGTGTTTTCACCACTCCACGGTGCGTCTGATATGCAGAACCGGCGATATCTTGGTTTTCGCGGGGTTTACAGCTGAGATATGCATTTTCTGCGATAATCTTGGTGAGTCTTCTGTCAGAAGGATGCAGAATCATCTAGATCGCTCTTCTCGAGCTGTTTAATGCGAGAAACACGTTCTCTGGTGTTTTCACCACCCCACAGTGCGTTTGATATGCAGAACCGGAGATATCTTCGTTTCGGTCGGGTTTCAAGCTGAGATATGCATTTTCTACGATAATATTGGTGAGACCTCAGTCAGAAGTATGCAGAATCTTCGAGAACGCTCTTTTCGAGCTACTTAATGCGAGAAACACGTTTTCTGGTGTTTTCACCACCCCACAGTGCGTTTGATATGCAGAACCGGCGACATCGTGGTTTTCGTGGGGTTTCCAGCTGAGATAGGCATTTTCTGCGATAATCTTGGTGAGTCTTCAGTCAGAAGTATGCAGAATCATCGAGATCGCTCTATTCGAGCTATTTAATGCGAGAAACACGTTATCTGGTTGTTTTCACTACTCCACAGTGGGTTTGATATGCAGAACCGGCGACATCTTAATTTTCGTGATGTTTCTAGCTGAGATAGGCATTTTCAGCGATAATATTGGTGAGACTTCAGTCAGAAATATGCAGAATCATCTAGATCGCTCTTTTCGAGCTATTTAATGCGGGAAACACGTTTTCTGGTGTATTCACCACTCCACAGTGCGTTTGATATGCAGAACCGGCGACATCTTGATTTTCGTGGTGGTTCCAGCTGGGATATGCATTTTCTGCGATAATCTTGGTGAGACTTCAGTCAGAAGTATGCAGAATCATCTAGATCGCTCGTTTCGAGCTATTTAATGCGAGAAACACGTTATCTGGTGTTTTTACCACTCCACAGTGCGTTTGATATGCAGAACCGGCGACATCTTGATTTTCGTGATGTTTCTAGCTGAGATAGGCATTTTCTGCGATAATCTTGGTGTTTCCTCTATGAGAAGCATGCAGAATCATCGAGAACGCTCTTTTCGAGCTACTTAATGCGAGAAACACGTTTTCTGGTGTTTTCACCACCCCACAGTGCGTTTGATATGCAGAACAGGCGACATCGTGGTTTTCGTAGGGTTTCCAGCTGAAATATGCATTTTCTGCGATAATCTTGGTGTTTCCTCTATGAGAAGTATGCAGAATCATCGAGAACGCTCTTTTCGAGCTAGTTAATGCGAGAAACACGTTTTCTGGTGTTTTCAGCACTCCACAGTGCGTTTGATATGCAGAACCGGCGACATCTTGATGTTCGTGAGGTTTCAAGCTGAGATATGCATTTTCTGCGATAATATTGGTGAGACTTCTGTCCGAAGTATGCAGAATCATCGATATCGCTCTTTTAGAGCTATTTAATGCGAGCAACACGTTATGTGGTGTATTCACCACTCCACAGTACGTTAGACATGCAGAACCGGAGGTATCTTCGTTTCGGTCGGGTTTCAAGCTGAGGTATGCATTTTCTACGACAATATTGGTGAGACCTCTGTCAGAAGTATGCAGAACCTTCGAGAACGCTCTTTTCGAGCTACTTAATGCGAGAAACACGTTTTCTGGTGTTTTCACCACCCCACAGTGCGTTTGATATGCAAAACCGGAGATATCTTGGTTTTCGTGGGGTTTCAAGCTGAGATATGCATTTTCTGCAATAATCTTGTTGAGACATCTGTCCGAAGTATGCAGAAAAATCGAGAGCGCTCTTTTCGAGCTATTTAATGCGAGAAACACGTTTTCTGGGGTTTTCACCACACCTCTGTTCGTTGGATATGCAGAACCGGAGATATCTTGGTTTTCCTGGGGTTTCAAGCTGAGATATGCATTTTCTGCGACAATCTTGGTGAGACTTCTGTCCGAAGTACGCAGAATCATCGGGATCGCTCTTATCGAGCTATTTAATGCGAGAAACACGTTTTCTGGCGATTTCACCACACCACTGTTCGTTGGATATGCAGAACCGGAGATATCTTGGTTTTCGTGGGGTGTCAAGCTGAAATATGCATTTTCTGCGATAATCTTGGTGAGACATCTGTCCGAAGTATGCAGAATCATCGAGATCGCTCTTTTCGAGCTATTTAATGCAAGAAACACGTTAACTGGTGTTTTCACCACTCCACAGTGCGTATGATGTGCAGAACCGGAGATAACCCGGGTTTCGTCGGGTTTCAAGCTGAGATATGCATTTTCTACGATAATCTTGGTGAGACTTCTGTCAGAAGTATGCAGGATCTTCGAGAACGCTCTTTTCGAGCTATTTAAAGCGAGAAACACGTTATCGGGTGTTTTCACCACTCCACAGTGCGTTTGATATGCACTACCAGCGATATCTTGGTTCTCGTGGGGTTTCAAGCTGAGATATGCATTTTTTACGATAATCTGGGTGAGACTTCTGTCCGAAATATGCAGAATCATCGAGATCGCACTATTCGAGCTAATCAATGCGCGAAACACGTTCTCTGGTTGTTTTCACCACTCCACAGTGCGTTTGAATTGCAGAACCGGCAACATCTTGATTTTCGTGAGGTTTCGAGCTGAGATATGCATTATCTGCGATAATCTTGGTGAGACTTCAGTAAGAAGTATGCAGAATCATCTAGATCGCTCTTTTAGAGCTACTTAATGCGAGAAACACGTTATCTGGTGTTTTGACCACTCCACAGTGCGTTTGATATGTAGAACCGCCGATAACTTGGTTTTCGTGGGGTTTCCAGCTGAAATATGCATTTTCTGCGATAATCTTGGTGTTTCCTCTATGAGAAGTATGCAGAATCATCGAGAACGCTCTTTTCGAGCTAGTTAATGCGAGAAACACGTTTTCTGGTGTTTTCACCACTCCACAGTGCGTCTGATATGCAGAACCGGCGCTATCTTGATTTTCGTGGTGTTTCCAGCTGAGATATGCATTTTCTGCGATAAGCTTGGTGAGTCTTCTCCCATAAGTATGCAGAATCATCTAGATCGCTCTTTTCGAGCTATTTCATGCGGGAAACACGTTTTCTGGTGTATTCGCCACTCCACAGTACGTTAGACATGCAGAACCGGCGACATCTTGATTTTCGTGGTGTTTCCAGCTGCGATATGCATTTTCTGCGATAATCTTGGTGAGACTTCAGTCAGAAGTATGCAGAATCATCGGGATCGCTCTTTTCGAGCTATTTAATGCGAGAAACACGATATCCGGTGTTTTCACCACTCCACAGTGCGTTTGATATGCAGAACCGGCGACATCTTGATTTTCGTGGTGTTTCCAGCTGGGATATGCATTTTCTGCGATAATCTTGGTGAGACTTCAGTCAGAAGTATGCAGAATCATCGGGATCGCTCTTTTCGAGCTATTTAATGCGAGCAACACGTTATGTGGTGTATTCACCACTCCACAGTACGTTAGACATGCAGAACCGGAGGTATCTTCGTTTCGGTCGGGTTTCAAGCTGAGGTATGCATTTTCTACGACAATATTGGTGAGACCTCTGTCAGAAGTATGCAGAACCTTCGAGAACGCTCTTTTCGAGCTACTTAATGCGAGAAACACGTTTTCTGGTGTTTTCACCACCCCACAGTGCGTTTGATATGCAGAACCGGAGATATCTTCGTTTCGGTCGGGTTTCAAGCTGAGATATGCATTTTCTACGATAATATTGGTGAGACCTCAGTCAGAAGTATGCAGAATCTTCGAGAACGCTCTTTTCGAGCTATCTAATGCGGGAAACGCATTTTCTGGTGTTTTCACCACTCCACGGTGCGTCTGATATGCAGAACCGGCGATATCTTGGTTTTCGCGGGGTTTACAGCTGAGATATGCATTTTCTGCGATAATCTTGGTGAGTCTTCTGTCAGAAGGATGCAGAATCATCTAGATCGCTCTTCTCGAGCTGTTTAATGCGAGAAACACGTTCTCTGGTGTTTTCACCACCCCACAGTGCGTTTGGTATGCAGAACCGGAGATATCTTCGTTTCGGTCGGGTTTCAAGCTGAGATATGCATTTTCTACGATAATATTGGTGAGACCTCAGTCAGAAGTATGCAGAATCTTCGAGAACGCTCTTTTCGAGCTACTTAATGCGAGAAACACGTTTTCTGGTGTTTTCACCACCCCACAGTGCGTTTGATATGCAGAACCGGCGACATCGTGGTTTTCGTGGGGTTTCCAGCTGAGATAGGCATTTTCTGCGATAATCTTGGTGAGTCTTCAGTCAGAAGTATGCAGAATCATCGAGATCGCTCTATTCGAGCTATTTAATGCGAGAAACACGTTATCTGGTTGTTTTCACTACTCCACAGTGGGTTTGATATGCAGAACCGGCGACATCTTAATTTTCGTGATGTTTCTAGCTGAGATAGGCATTTTCAGCGATAATATTGGTGAGACTTCAGTCAGAAATATGCAGAATCATCTAGATCGCTCTTTTCGAGCTATTTAATGCGGGAAACACGTTTTCTGGTGTATTCACCACTCCACAGTGCGTTTGATATGCAGAACCGGCGACATCTTGATTTTCGTGATGTTTCTAGCTGAGATAGGCATTTTCTGCGATAATCTTGGTGTTTCCTCTATGAGAAGTATGCAGAATCATCGAGAACGCTCTTTTCGAGCTACTTAATGCGAGAAACACGTTTTCTGGTGTTTTCACCACCCCACAGTGCGTTTGATATGCAGAACAGGCGACCTCGTGGTTTTCGTAGGGTTTCCAGCTGAAATATGCATTTTCTGCGATAATCTTGGTGTTTCCTCTATGAGAAGTATGCAGAATCATCGAGAACGCTCTTTTCGAGCTAGTTAATGCGAGAAACACGTTTTCTGGTGTTTTCAGCACTCCACAGTGCGTTTGATATGCAGAACCGGCGACATCTTGATGTTCGTGAGGTTTCAAGCTGAGATATGCATTTTCTGCGATAATATTGGTGAGACTTCTGTCCGAAGTATGCAGAATCATCGATATCGCTCTTTTAGAGCTATTTAATGCGAGCAACACGTTATGTGGTGTATTCACCACTCCACAGTACGTTAGACATGCAGAACCGGAGGTATCTTCGTTTCGGTCGGGTTTCAAGCTGAGGTATGCATTTTCTACGACAATATTGGTGAGACCTCTGTCAGAAGTATGCAGAACCTTCGAGAGCGCTCTTTTCGAGCTATTTAATGCGAGAAACACGTTTTCTGGGGTTTTCACCACACCTCTGTTCGTTGGATATGCAGAACCGGAGATATCTTGGTTTTCCTGGGGTTTCAAGCTGAGATATGCATTTTCTGCGACAATCTTGGTGAGACTTCTGTCCGAAGTACGCAGAATCATCGGGATCGCTCTTATCGAGCTATTTAATGCGAGAAACACGTTTTCTGGCGATTTCACCACACCACTGTTCGTTGGATATGCAGAACCGGAGATATCTTGGTTTTCGTGGGGTGTCAAGCTGAAATATGCATTTTCTGCGATAATCTTGGTGAGACTTCTGTCCGATGTATGCAGAAACATCGAGATCGATCTTTTCGAGCTATTTAATGCGAGAAACACGTTATCCGGTGTTTTCACCACTCCACAGTGGGTTTGATATGCAGAACCGGCGACATCTTGATTTTCGTGGGGTTTCTAGCTGAGATATGCATTTTCTGCGAAAATATTGGTGAGACTTCTGTCCGAAGTATGCAGAGTCATCGAGATCGTACTTTTCGAGCTATTTAATGCGAGAAACACGTTTTCTGGGGTTTTCACCACTCCACAGTTGGTTTGATATGCAGAACCGGCGATGTTTGGTTTTCGTCGGGTTTCAAGTTGAGATATGCATTTTCTACGATAATCTTGGAGAAACATCTGTCCGAAGTATGCAGAATCATCAAGATCGCTCTTTTCGAGCTATTTAATGCGAAAAAACAAGTTTTCTGGTGTTTTCACCACTCCACAGTGCGTTTGATATGCAGAACCGGCGACATCTTGGATTTCGTCGGGGTTCAAGCTGAGATATGCAATTCCTGCGATAATCTTGGTGAGAAATCTGTCCGAAGTATGCTTAATCATCGAGATCGCTCGTTTCCAGCTATTTAATGCGAGAAACACGTTATCTGGTGTTTTCACCACTCCACAGTGCGTGTGATATGCAGAACCGACGATATCCTGGTTTTCGTGGGGTTTCAAGCTCAGATGTGCATTTTCTGCGATAATCTTGGTGAGAAATCTGTCCGAAGTATGCTAAATCATCGAGATCGCTCGTTTCCAGCTATTTAATGCGAGAAACACGTTATCTGGTGTTTTCACCACTACACAGTGCGTGTGATATGCAGAACCGACGATATCCTGGTTTTCGTGGGGTTTCAAGTTGAGATATGCTTTTTCTACGATAATCTTGGTGAAACATCTGTCCGAAGTATGCAGAAACATCAAGAGCGCTCTTTTCGAGCTATTTAATGCGAGAAACACGTTTTCTGGGGTTTTCACCACACCACAGTTCGTTGGATGTGCAGAACCGGAGATATCTTGGTTTTCGCGGGGTTTCTAGCAGAGATATGCATTTTCTGCGATAATCATGGAGAGACTTCTGTCCGAATTAGGCTGAATCATCGAGATCGCTCTTTTCGAGCTAGTTAATGCAAGAAATACCTTGTCAGGGGTTTTCACCACTCCACAGTGCGTTTGATATGTAGAACCAGCGATATCTGGGTTTTCGTGGGGTTTCAAGCTGAGATATGCATTTTCTACGATAATCTTGGTGAGACTTCTGTCAGAAGTATGCAGAATCATCGGGATCGCTTTTTTCGAGATATCTAATGCGAGAAACACGTTATCTGGTGTTTTCACCACTCCGCAGTGCGTTTGATATGTAGAACCAGCGATATCTGGGTTTTCGTGGGGTTTCAAGCTGAGATATGCATTTTCTGCGATAATCTTGGTGAGACTTCTGTCCGAAGTATGCAGAAACATCGAGAGCGCTCTTTTCGAGCTATTTAATGCGAGAAACACGTTTTCTGGGGTTTTCACCACATCACAGTTCGTTGGATATGCAGAACCGGAGATATCTTGGTTTTCGTGGGGTTTCAAGCTGAGATATGCATTTTCTGCAATAATCTTGTTGAGACTTCTGTCCGAAGTATGCAGAAAAATCGAGAGCGCTCTTTTCGAGCTATTTAATGGGAGAAACACGTTTTCTGGGGTTTTCACCACACCACTGTTCGTTGGATATGCAGAACCGGAGATATCTTGGTTTTCGTGGGTGTTCAAGCTGAAATATGCATTTTCTGCGATAATCTTGGTGAGACTTCTGTCCGATGTATGCAGAATCATCGAGATCGCTCTTTTCGAGCTATTTAATGCGATAGACACGTTAACTGGTGTTTTCACCACTCCACAGTGCGTATGATGTGCAGAACCGACGATATCCTGGTTTTCGTGGGGTTTCAAGCTCAGATATGCATTTTCTGCGATAATATTGGTGAGACTTCAGACAGAAGTATGCAGAATCATCTAGATCACTCTTTTCGAGCTATTTAATGCGAGAAACACGTTATCCGGTGTTTTCACCACTCCACAGTGGGTTTGATATGCAGAACTGGCGACATCTTGGATTTCGTCGGGTTTCAAGCTGAGATATGCATTTTCTACGATAATCTTGGTGAGACTTCTGTCAGAAGTATGCAGAATCATCGGGATCGCTTTTTTCGAGATATCTAATGCGAGAAACACGTTATCTGGTGTTTTCTCCACTCCACAGTGCGTATGATGTGCAGAACCAACGATATCCTGCTTTTCGTGGGGTTTCAAGCTCAGATATGCATTTTGTGCGATAATATTGGGGAGACTTCAGACAGAAGTATGCAGAATCATCGAGATCACACTTTTCGAGCTATTTAATGCGAGAAACACGTTATCTGGGGTTTTCACTACTCCACAGTTGGTTTGATATGCAGAACCGGAGATAATTTGGTTTTCGTGGGGTTTCAAGCTGAGATATGCATTTTCTGCGATAATCTTGGTGAGACTTCTGTCCGTAGTATGCAGAATCATCGCGATCGCTCTTATCGAGCTATTTAATGCGAGAAACACGTTATCTGGTGTTTTCAGCACTCCACAGTGCGTTTGATATGCAGAACCGGCGACATCTTGATGTTCGTGAGGTTTCAAGCTGAGATATGCATTTTCTGCGATAATATTGGTGAGACTTCTGTCCGAAGTATGCAGAATCACCTAGATCGCTCGTTTGGAGCTATTTAATGCGAGAAACACGTTATCTGGTGTTTTCACCACTCCACAGTGCGTTTGATATGCAGAACCGGCGACATCTTGATTTTCGTGGTGTTTCCAGCTGGGATATGCATTTTCTGCGATAATCTTGGTGAGACTTCAGTCAGAAGTATGCAGAAAAATCGAGAGCGCTCTTTTCGAGCTATTTAATGCGAGAAACACGTTTTCTGGGGTTTTCACCACACCTCTGTTCGTTGGATATGCAGAACCGGAGATATCTTGGTTTTCCTGGGGTTTCAAGCTGAGATATGCATTTTCTGCGATAATCTTGGTGAGACTTCTGTCCGAAGTATGCAGAATCATCGGGATCGCTCTTTTCGAGCTATTTAATGCGAGGAACACGTTTTCTGGCGTTTTCACCACTCCACAGTGCGTTTGATATGTAGAGCCGCCGATAACTTGGTTTTCGTGGGGTTTCCAGCTGAAATATGCATTTTGTGCGATAATATCGGGGAGACTTCAGACAGAAGTATGCAGAATCATCGAGATCACACTTTTCGAGCTATTTAATGCGAGAAACACGTTATCTGGGGTTTTCACTACTCCACAGTTGGTTTGATATGCAGAACCGGAGATAATTTGGTTTTCGTGGGGTTTCAAGCTGAGATATGCATTTTCTGCGATAATCTTGGTGAGACTTCTGTCCGTAGTATGCAGAATCATCGCGATCGCTCTTATCGAGCTATTTAATGCGAGAAACACGTTATCTGGTGTTTTCAGCACTCCACAGTGCGTTTGATATGCAGAACCGGCGACATCTTGATGTTCGTGAGGTTTCAAGCTGAGATATGCATTTTCTGCGATAATATTGGTGAGACTTCTGTCCGAAGTATGCAGAATCATCGATATCGCTCTTTTAGAGCTATTTAATGCGAGCAACACGTTATGTGGTGTATTCACCACTCCACAGTACGTTAGACATGCAGAACCGGAGGTATCTTCGTTTCGGTCGGGTTTCAAGCTGAGGTATGCATTTTCTACGACAATATTGGTGAGACCTCTGTCAGAAGTATGCAGAACCTTCGAGAACGCTCTTTTCGAGCTACTTAATGCGAGAAACACGTTTTCTGGTGTTTTCACCACCCCACAGTGCGTTTGATATGCAGAACCGGCGACATCGTGGTTTTCGTCGGGTTTCAAGCTGAGATATGCATTTTCTGCGATAATATTGGTGAGACTTCTGTCCGAAGTATGCAGAATCATCGATATCGCTCTTTTCGAGCTATTTAATGCGAGAAACACGTTGTCTGGTGTTTTGACCACTCCACAGTGCGTTTGATATGTAGAGCCGCCGATAACTTGGGTTTCGTGGGGTTTCCAGCTGAAATATGCATTTTCTGCGATAATCTTGGTGTTTCATCTATGAGAAGTATGCAGAATCATCGAGAACGCTCCTTTCGAGCTAGTTAATGCGAGAAACGCGTTTTCTGGTGTTTTCACCACTCCACAGTGCGTCTGATATGCAGAACCGCCGATATCTTGATTTTCGTGGTGTTTCCAGCTGAGATATGCATTTTCTGCGATAATCTTGGTGAGACTTCAGTCAGAAGTATGCAGAATCATCTAGATCGCTCGTTTCGAGCTATTTAATGCGAGAAACCCGTTATCTGGTTGTTTTCACCACTCCATAGTGCGTTTGATATGCAGAACCGGCGACATCTTGATTTTCGTGAGGTTTCTAGATGAGATATGCATTTTCTGCGATAATATTGGTGAGACTTCAGTCAGAAGTATGCAGAATCATCTAGATCGCTCGTTTGGAGCTATTTAATGCGAGAAACACGTTATCTGGTGTTTTCACCACTCCACAGTGCGTTTGATATGCAGAACCGGCGACATCTTGATTTTCGTGGTGTTTCCAGCTGGGATATGCATTTTCTGCGATAATCTTGGTGAGACTTCAGTCAGAAGTATGCAGAAAAATCGAGAGCGCTCTTTTCGAGCTATTTAATGCGAGAAACACCTTTTCTCGGGTTTTCACCACACCTCTGTTCGTTGGATATGCAGAACCGCAGATATCTTGGTTTTCCTGGGGGTTCAAGCTGAGATATGCATTTTCTACGATAATCTTGGTGAGACTTCTGTCAGAAGTATGCAGAATCATCGGGATCGCTTTTTTCGAGATACCTAATGCGAGAAACACGTTATCTGGTGTTTTCACCACTCCGCAGTGCGTTTGATATGTAGAACCAGCGATATCTGGGTTTTCGTGGGGTTTCAAGCTGAGATATGCATTTTCTGCGATAATCTTGGTGAGACTTCTGTCCGAAGTATGCAGAAACATCGAGAGCGCTCTTTTCGAGCTATTGAATGCGAGAAACACGTTTTCTGGGGTTTTCACCACACCACAGTTCGTTGGATATGCAGAACCGGAGATATCTTGGTTTTCGTGGGGTTTCAAGCTGAGATATGCATTTTCTGCAATAATCTTGTTGAGACTTCTGTCCGAAGTATGCAGAAAAATCGAGAGCGCTCTTTTCGAGCTATTTAATGGGAGAAACACGTTTTCTGGGGTTTTCACCACACCACTGTTCGTTGGATATGCAGAACCGGAGATATCTTGGTTTTCGTGGGTGTTCAAGCTGAAATATGCATTTTCTGCGATAATCTTGGTGAGACTTCTGTCCGATGTATGCAGAATCATCGAGATCGCTCTTTTCGAGCTATTTAATGCGATAGACACGTTAACTGGTGTTTTCACCACTCCACAGTGCGTATGATGTGCAGAACCGACGATATCCTGGTTTTCGTGGGGTTTCAAGCTCAGATATGCATTTTCTGCGATAATATTGGTGAGACTTCAGACAGAAGTATGCAGAATCATCTAGATCACTCTTTTCGAGCTATTTAATGCGAGAAACACGTTATCCGGTGTTTTCACCACTCCACAGTGGGTTTGATATGCAGAACTGGCGACATCTTGGATTTCGTCGGGTTTCAAGCTGAGATATGCATTTTCTACGATAATCTTGGTGAGACTTCTGTCAGAAGTTTGCAGAATCATCTAGATCGCTCGTTTCGAGATATTTAATGCGAAAAAACAAGTTTTCTGGTGTTTTCTCCACTCCACAGTGCGTCTGATATGCAGAACCGGCGATATCTTGGTTTTCGTGGGGTTTCCAGCTGAGACATACATTTTCTGCGATAATCTTGGTGAGTCTTCTGTCAGAAGTATGCAGAATCTTCGAGATCGCTCTATTCGAGCTATTTAATGCGAGAAACACGTTATCTGGTTGTTTTCACCACTCCACAGTGCGTTTGATATGCAGAACCGGCGACATCTCGATTTTCGTGGGGTTTCTAGCTGAGATATGCATTTTCTGCGAAAATATTGGTGAGTCTTCTGTCCGAAGTATGCAGAGTCATCGAG
This sequence comes from Anthophora plumipes, assembly GCA_951804975.1. Classification (NCBI taxonomy): domain Eukaryota; kingdom Metazoa; phylum Arthropoda; class Insecta; order Hymenoptera; family Apidae; genus Anthophora; species Anthophora plumipes. The sequence goes on from CATORF010000906.1 coordinate 45,878, forward strand.
ATCGTACTTTTCGAGCTATTTAATGCGAAAAGACAAGTTTTCTGGTGTTTTCACCACTCCACAGTGCGTTTGATATGCAGAACCGGCGACATCTTGGATTTCGTCGGGGTTCAAGCTGAGATATGCAATTCCTGCGATAATCTTGGTGAGACTTCTGTCCGAAGTATGCTGAATCATCGAGATCGCTCGTTTCGAGCTATTTAATGCGAGAAACACGTTATCTGGTGTTTTCTCCACTCCACATTGCGTATGATGTGCAGAACCAACGATATCCTGCTTTTCGTGGGGTTTCAAGCTCAGATATGCATTTTGTGCGATAATATTGGGGAGACTTCAGACAGAAGTATGCAGAATCATCGAGATCACACTTTTCGAGCTATTTAATGCGAGAAACACGTTATCTGGGGTTTTCACTACTCCACAGTTGGTTTGATATGCAGAACCGGAGATAATTTGGTTTTCGTGGGGTTTCAAGCTGAGATATCCATTTTCTGCGATAATCTTGGTGAGACTTCTGTCCGTAGTATGCAGAATCATCGCGATCGCTCTTATCGAGCTATTTAATGCGAGAAACACGTTATCTGGTGTTTTCAGCACTCCACAGTGCGTTTGATATGCAGAACCGGCGACATCTTGATGTTCGTGAGGTTTCAAGCTGAGATATGCATTTTCTGCGATAATATTGGTGAGACTTCTGTCCGAAGTATGCAGAATCATCTAGATCGCTCGTTTGGAGCTATTTAATGCGAGAAACACGTTATCTGGTGTTTTCACCACTCCACAGTGCGTTTGATATGCAGAACCGGCGACATCTTGTTTTTCGTGGTGTTTCCAGCTGGGATATGCATTTTCTGCGATAATCTTGGTGAGACTTCAGTCAGAAGTATGCAGAAAAATCGAGAGCGCTCTTTTCGAGCTATTTAATGCGAGAAACACGTTTTCTGGGGTTTTCACCACACCTCTGTTCGTTGGATATGCAGAACCGGAGATATCTTGGTTTTCCTGGGGTTTCAAGCTGAGATATGCATTTTCTGCGATAATCTTGGTGAGACTTCTGTCCGAAGTATGCAGAACCATCGGGATCGCTCTTTTCGAGCTATTTAATGCGAGGAACACGTTTTCTGGCGTTTTCACCACTCCACAGTGCGTTTGATATGTAGAGCCGCCGATAACTTGGTTTTCGTGGGGTTTCCAGCTGAAATATGCATTTTGTGCGATAATATTGGGGAGACTTCAGACAGAAGTATGCAGAATCATCGAGATCACACTTTTCGAGCTATTTAATGCGAGAAACACGTTATCTGGGGTTTTCACTACTCCACAGTTGGTTTGATATGCAGAACCGGAGATAATTTGGTTTTCGTGGGGTTTCAAGCTGAGATATGCATTTTCTGCGATAATCTTGGTGAGACTTCTGTCCGTAGTATGCAGAATCATCGCGATCGCTCTTATCGAGCTATTTAATGCGAGAAACACGTTATCTGGTGTTTTCAGCACTCCACAGTGCGTTTGATATGCAGAACCGGCGACATCTTGATGTTCGTGAGGTTTCAAGCTGAGATATGCATTTTCTGCGATAATATTGGTGAGACTTCTGTCCGAAGTATGCAGAATCATCGATATCGCTCTTTTAGAGCTATTTAATGCGAGCAACACGTTATGTGGTGTATTCACCACTCCACAGTACGTTAGACATGCAGAACCGGAGGTATCTTCGTTTCGGTCGGGTTTCAAGCTGAGGTATGCATTTTCTACGACAATATTGGTGAGACCTCTGTCAGAAGTATGCAGAACCTTCGAGAACGCTCTTTTCGAGCTACTTAATGCGAGAAACACGTTTTCTGGTGTTTTCACCACCCCACAGTGCGTTTGATATGCAGAACCGGCGACATCGTGGTTTTCGTCGGGTTTCAAGCTGAGATATGCATTTTCTGCGATAATATTGGTGAGACTTCTGTCCGAAGTATGCAGAATCATCGATATCGCTCTTTTCGAGCTATTTAATGCAAGAAACACGTTGTCTGGTGTTTTGACCACTCCACAGTGCGTTTGATATGTAGAGCCGCCGATAACTTGGGTTTCGTGGGGTTTCCAGCTGAAATATGCATTTTCTGCGATAATCTTGGTGTTTCATCTATGAGAAGTATGCAGAATCATCGAGAACGCTCCTTTCGAGCTAGTTAATGCGAGAAACACGTTTTCTGGTGTTTTCACCACTCCACAGTGCGTCTGATATGCAGAACCGGCGATATCTTGATTTTCGTGGTGTTTCCAGCTGAGATATGCATTTTCTGCGATAATCTTGGTGAGACTTCAGTCAGAAGTATGCAGAATCATCTAGATCGCTCGTTTCAAGCTATTTAATGCGAGAAACCCGTTATCTGGTTGTTTTCACCACTCCATAGTGCGTTTGATATGCAGAACCGGCGACATCTTGATTTTCGTGAGGTTTCTAGATGAGATATGCATTTTCTGCGATAATATTGGTGAGACTTCAGTCAGAAGTATGCAGAATCATCTAGATCGCTCGTTTGGAGCTATTTAATGCGAGAAACACGTTATCTGGTGTTTTCACCACTCCACAGTGCGTTTGATATGCAGAACCGGCGACATCTTGATTTTCGTGGTGTTTCCAGCTGGGATATGCATTTTCTGCGATAATCTTGGTGAGACTTCAGTCAGAAGTATGCAGAAAAATCGAGAGCGCTCTTTTCGAGCTATTTAATGCGAGAAACACGTTTTCTCGGGTTTTCACCACACCTCTGTTCGTTGGATATGCAGAACCGGAGATATCTTGGTTTTCCTGGGGTTTCAAGGTGAGATATGCATTTTCTGCGATAATCTTGGTGAGACTTCTGTCCGAAGTATGCAGAATCATCGGGATCGCTCTTTTCGAGCTATTTAATGCGAGGAACACGTTTTCTGGCGTTTTCACCACACCACTGTTCGTTGGATATGCAGAACCGGAGATATCTTGGTTTTCGTGGGGTTTCAAGCTGAAATATGCATTTTCTGCGATAATCTTGGTGAGACATCTGTCCGAAGTATGCAGAATCATCGAGATCGCTCTTTTCGAGCTATTTAATGCAAGAAACACGTTAACTGGTGTTTTCACCACTCCACAGTGCGTATGATGTGCAGAACCGGAGATAACCCGGGTTTCGTCGGGTTTCAAGCTGAGATATGCATTTTCTACGATAATCTTGGTGAGACTTCTGTCAGAAGTATGCAGGATCTTCGAGAACGCTCTTTTCGAGCTATTTAATGCGAGAAACACGTTATCGGGTGTTTTCACCACTCCACAGTGCGTTTGATTTGCAGAACCGGCAACATCTTGATTTTCGTGAGGTTTCGAGCTGAGATATGCATTATCTGCGATAATCTTGGTGAGACTTCAGTAAGAAGTATGCAGATTCATCTAGATCGCTCTTTTAGAGCTACTTAATGCGAGAAACACGTTATCTGGTGTTTTGACCACTCCACAGTGCGTTGGATATGTAGAACCGCCGATAACTTGGTTTTCGTGGGGTTTCCAGCTGAGACATACATTTTCTGCGATAATCTTGGTGAGTCTTCTGTCAGAAGTATGCAGAATCTTCGAGATCGCTCTATTCGAGCTATTTAATGCGAGAAACACGTTATCTGGTTGTTTTCACCACTCCACAGTGCGTTTGATATGCAGAACCGGCGACATCTTGATTTTCGTGGGGTTTCTAGCTGAGATATGCATTTTCTGCGAAAATATTGGTGAGTCTTCTGTCCGAAGTATGCAGAGTCATCGAGATCGTACTTTTCGAGCTATTTAATGCGAGAAACACGTTATCTGGGGTTTTCACTACTCCACAGTTGGTTTGATATGCAGAACCGGAGATAATTTGGTTTTCGTGGGGTTTCAAGCTGAGATATGCATTTTCTGCGATAATCTTGGTGAGACTTCTGTCCGTAGTATGCAGAATCATCGCGATCGCTCTTATCGAGCTATTTAATGCGAGAAACACGTTATCTGGTGTTTTCAGCACTCCACAGTGCGTTTGATATGCAGAACCGGCGACATCTTGATGTTCGTGAGGTTTCAAGCTGAGATATGCATTTTCTGCGATAATATTGGTGAGACTTCTGTCCGAAGTATGCAGAATCATCGATATCGCTCTTTTAGAGCTATTTAATGCGAGCAACACGTTATGTGGTGTATTCACCACTCCACAGTACGTTAGACATGCAGAACCGGAGGTATCTTCGTTTCGGTCGGGTTTCAAGCTGAGGTATGCATTTTCTACGACAATATTGGTGAGACCTCTGTCAGAAGTATGCAGAACCTTCGAGAACGCTCTTTTCGAGCTACTTAATGCGAGAAACACGTTTTCTGGTGTTTTCACCACCCCACAGTGCGTTTGATATGCAGAACCGGCGACATCGTGGTTTTCGTCGGGTTTCAAGCTGAGATATGCATTTTCTGCGATAATATTGGTGAGACTTCTGTCCGAAGTATGCAGAATCATCTAGATCGCTCGTTTCGAGCTATTTAATGCGAGAAACCCGTTATCTGGTTGTTTTCACCACTCCATAGTGCGTTTGATATGCAGAACCGGCGACATCTTGATTTTCGTGAGGTTTCTAGATGAGATATGCATTTTCTGCGATAATATTGGTGAGACTTCAGTCAGAAGTATGCAGAATCATCTAGATCGCTCGTTTGGAGCTATTTAATGCGAGAAACACGTTATCTGGTGTTTTCACCACTCCACAGTGCGTTTGATATGCAGAACCGGCGACATCTTGATTTTCGTGGTGTTTCCAGCTGGGATATGCATTTTCTGCGATAATCTTGGTGAGACTTCAGTCAGAAGTATGCAGAAAAATCGAGAGCGCTCTTTTCGAGCTATATAATGCGAGAAACACGTTTTCTCGGGTTTTCACCACACCTCTGTTCGTTGGATATGCAGAACCGGAGATATCTTGGTTTTCGTGGGGTTTCAAGCTGAAATATGCATTTTCTGCGATAATCTTGGTGAGACATCTGTCCGAAGTATGCAGAATCATCGAGATCGCTCTTTTCGAGCTATTTAATGCAAGAAACACGTTAACTGGTGTTTTCACCACTCCACAGTGCGTATGATGTGCAGAACCGGAGATAACCCGGGTTTCGTCGGGTTTCAAGCTGAGATATGCATTTTCTACGATAATCTTGGTGAGACATCTGTCCGAAGTATGCAGAATCATCGGGATCGCTCTTTTCGAGCTATTTAATGCGAGAAACACGATATCCGGTGTTTTCACCACTCCACAGTGCGTTTGATATGCAGAACCGGCGACATCTTGATTTTCGTGGTGTTTCCAGCTGGAATATGCATTTTCTGCGATAATCTTGGTGAGACTTCAGTCAGAAGTATGCAGAATCATCGGGATCGCTCTTTTCGAGCTATTTAATGCGAGAAACACGATATCCGGTGTTTTCACCACTCCACAGTGCGTTTGATATGCAGAACCGACGACATTTTAGATTTCGACGGGTTTCAAGCTGAGGATTGCATTTTCTACGATAACCTTGGTGAGACGTCTGTCAGAAGTGTGCAGAATCTTCGAGATCGCTCTTTTCGAGCAACTTAATGCGAGAAACACGATATCTGGTTGTTTTCACCACTCCACAGTGCGTTTGATGTGCAGAACCGGCGATATCGTGATTTTCGTGGTGTTTCCAGCTGAGATATGCATTTTCGGCGATAATCTTGGTGAGTCTTCTGCCAGAAGTATGCAGAATCATCTAGATCGCTCTTTTCGAGCTATTTAATGCGAGAAACAAGTTTTCTGGTGTATTCACCACTCCACAGTACGTTAGACATGCAGAACCGGAGATATCTTCGTTTCGGACGGGTTACAAGCTGAGATATGCATTTTCTACGATAATATTGGTGAGACCTCTGTCAGAAGTATGCAGAATCTTCGAGAACGCTCTTTTCGAGCTACTTAATGCGAAAAACACGTTTTCTGGTGTTTTCACCACTCCACAGTACGTTTGATGTGCCGAACCGGCGACATCTTGATTTTCGTGATGTTTCTAGCTGAGATATGCATTCTCTGCGATAATATTGGTGAGACTTCAGTCAGCAGTATGCAGAATCATCTAGATCGCTCTTTTCGAGCTATTTAATGCGGGAAACACGTTTTCTGGTGTATTCACCACTCCACAGTACGTTAGAAATGCAGAACCGGCGATATCTTCGTTTCGGTCGGGTTTCAAGCTGAGATATGCATTTTCTGCGATAATCTTGGTGAGTGTTCAGTCAGAAGTATGCAGAATCATCTAGATCGCTCTTTTCGAGCTATCTAATGCGGGAAACACGTTTTCTGGTGTTTTCACCACTCCACGGTGCGTCTGATATGCAGAACCGGCGATATCTTGGTTTTCGCGGGGTTTACAGCTGAGATATGCATTTTCTGCGATAATCTTGGTGAGTCTTCTGTCAGAAGGATGCAGAATCATCTAGATCGCTCTTCTCGAGCTGTTTAATGCGAGAAACACGTTCTCTGGTGTTTTCACCACCCCACAGTGCGTTTGATATGCAGAACCGGAGATATCTTCGTTTCGGTCGGGTTTCAAGCTGAGATATGCATTTTCTACGATAATATTGGTGAGACCTCAGTCAGAAGTATGCAGAATCTTCGAGAACGCTCTTTTCGAGCTACTTAATGCGAGAAACACGTTTTCTGGTGTTTTCACCACCCCACAGTGCGTTTGATATGCAGAACCGGCGACCTCGTGGTTTTCGTGGGGTTTCCAGCTGAGATAGGCATTTTCTGCGATAATCTTGGTGAGTCTTCTGTCAGAAGTATGCAGAATCATCGAGATCGCTCTATTCGAGCTATTTAATGCGAGAAACACGTTATCTGGTTGTTTTCACTACTCCACAGTGGGTTTGATATGCAGAACCGGCGACATCTTAATTTTCGTGATGTTTCTAGCTGAGATAGGCATTTTCAGCGATAATATTGGTGAGACTTCTGTCAGAAGTTTGCAGAATCATCTAGATCGCTCGTTTCGAGATATTTAATGCGAAAAAACAAGTTTTCTGGTGTTTTCTCCACTCCACAGTGCGTCTGATATGCAGAACCGGCGATATCTTGGTTTCCGTGGGGTTTCCAGCTGAGACATACATTTTCTGCGATAATCTTGGTGAGTCTTCTGTCAGAAGTATGCAGAATCTTCGAGATCGCTCTATTCGAGCTATTTAATGCGAGAAACACGTTATCTGGTTGTTTTCACCACTCCACAGTGCGTTTGATATGCAGAACCGGCGACATCTTGATTTTCGTGGGGTTTCTAGCTGAGATATGCATTTTCTGCGAAAATATATGTGAGTCTTCTGTCCGAAGTATGCAGAGTCATCGAGATCGTACTTTTCGAGCTATTTAATGCGAAAAGACAAGTTTTCTGGTGTTTTCACCACTCCACAGTGCGTTTGATATGCAGAACCGGCGACATCTTGGATTTCGTCGGGGTTCAAGCTGAGATATGCAATTCCTGCGATAATCTTGGTGAGACTTCTGTCCGAAGTATGCTGAATCATCGAGATCGCTCGTTTCGAGCTATTTAATGCGAGAAACACGTTATCTGGTGTTTTCTCCACTCCACAGTGCGTATGATGTGCAGAACCAACGATATCCTGCTTTTCGTGGGGTTTCAAGCTCAGATATGCATTTTGTGCGATAATATTGGGGAGACTTCAGACAGAAGTATGCAGAATCATCGAGATCACACTTTTCGAGCTATTTAATGCGAGAAACACGTTATCTGGGGTTTTCACTACTCCACAGTTGGTTTGATATGCAGAACCGGAGATAATTTGGTTTTCGTGGGGTTTCAAGCTGAGATATGCATTTTCTGCGATAGTCTTGGTGAGACTTCTGTCCGTAGTATGCAGAATCATCGCGATCGCTCTTATCGAGCTATTTAATGCGAGAAACACGTTATCTGGTGTTTTCAGCACTCCACAGTGCGTTTGATATGCAGAACCGGCGACATCTTGATGTTCGTGAGGTTTCAAGCTGAGATATGCATTTTCTGCGATAATATTGGTGAGACTTCTTTCCGAAGTATGCAGAATCATCTAGATCGCTCGTTTGGAGCTATTTAATGCGAGAAACACGTTGTCTGGTGTTTTAACCACTCCACAGTGCGTTTGATATGTAGAGCCGCCGATAACTTGGTTTTCGTGGGGTTTCCAGCTGAAATATGCATTTTCTGCGATAATCTTGGTGTTTCCTCTATGAGAAGTATGCAGAATCATCGAGATCGCTCTATTCGAGCTATTTAATGCGAGAAACACGTTATCTGGTTGTTTTCACTACTCCACAGTGGGTTTGATATGCAGAACCGGCGACATCTTAATTTTCGTGATGTTTCAAGCTGAGATAGGCATTTTCAGCGATAATATTGGTGAGACTTCAGTCAGAAGTATGCAGAATCATCTAGATCGCTCTTTTCGAGCTATTTAATGCGGGAAACACGTTTTCTGGTGTATTCACCACTCCACAGTGCGTTTGATATGCAGAACCGGAGACATCTTGATTTTCGTGGTGTTTCCAGCTGGGATATACATTTTCTGCGATAATCTTGGTGAGACTTCAGTCAGAAGTATGCAGAATCATCTAGATCGCTCGTTTCGAGCTATTTAATGCGAGAAACACGTTATCTGGTGTTTTTACCACTCCACAGTGCGTTTGATATGCAGAACCGGCGACATCTTGATTTTCGTGATGTTTCTAGCTGAGATAGGCATTTTCTGCGATAATATTGGTGAGACTTCAGTCAGAAGTATGCAGAATCATCGGGATCGCTCTTTTGTTGCTATTTAATGCGAGAAACACGATATCCGGTGTTTTCACCACTCCACAGTGCGTTTGATATGCAGAAACGGCGACATTTTGGATTTCGACGGGTTTCAAGCTGAGGAATGCATTTTCTACGATAATCTTGGTGAGACGTCTGTCAGAAGTATGCAGAATCTTCGAGATCGCTCTTTTCGAGCAACTTAATGCGAGAAACACGATATCTGGTTGTTTTCACCACTCCACAGTGCGTTTGATATGCAGAACCGGCGATATCTTGATTTTCGTGGTGTTTCCAGCTGAGATATGCATTTTCGGCGATTATCTTGGTGAGTCTTCTGCCAGAAGTATGCAGAATCATCTAGATCGCTCTTTTCGAGCTATTTAATGCGAGAAACAAGTTTTCTGGTGTATTCACCACTCCACAGTACGTTAGACATGCAGAACCGGAGATATCTTCGTTTCGGTCGGGTTACAAGCTGAGATATGCATTTTCTACGATAATATTGGTGAGACCTCTGTCAGAAGTATGCAGAATCTTCGACAACGCTCTTTTCGAGCTACTTAATGCGAGAAACACGTTTTCTGGTGTTTTCACCACTCCACAGTACGTTTGATGTGCAGAACCGGCGACATCTTGATTTTCGTGATGTTTCTAGCTGAGATATGCATTCTCTGCGATAATATTGGTGAGTCTTCTGTCAGAAGGATGCAGAATAATCTAGATCGCTCTTTTCGAGCTGTTTAATGCGAGAAACACGTTCTCTGGTGTTTTCACCACCCCACAGTGCGTTTGATATGCAGAACCGGAGATATCATCGTTTCGGTCGGGTTTCAAGCTGAGATATGCATTTTCTACGATAATATTGGTGAGACCTCAGTCAGAAGTATGCAGAATCTTCGAGAACGCTCTTTTCGAGCTACTTAATGCGAGAAACACGTTTTCTGGTGTTTTCACCACTCCACAGTGCGTTTGATATGCAGAACCGGCGACATCTTAATTTTCGTGATGTTTCTAGCTGAGATAGGCATTTTCAGCGATAATATTGGTGAGACTTCAGTCAGAAATATGCAGAATCATCTAGATCGCTCTTTTCGAGCTATTTAATGCGGGAAACACGTTTTCTGGTGTATTCACCACTCCACAGTGCGTTTGATATGCAGAACCGGCGACATCTTGATTTTCGTGGTGTTTCCAGCTGGGATATGCATTTTCTGCGATAATCTTGGTGAGACTTCAGTCAGAAGTATGCAGAATCATCTAGATCGCTCGTTTCGAGCTATTTAATGCGAGAAACACGTTATCTGGTGTTTTTACCACTCCACAGTGCGTTTGATATGCAGAACCGGCGACATCTTGATTTTCGTGGTGTTTCCAGCTGGGATATGCATTTTCTGCGATAATCTTGGTGAGACTTCAGTCAGAAGTATGCAGAATCATCTAGATCGCTCTTTTCGAGCTATTTAATGCGAGAAACAAGTTTTCTGGTGTATTCACCACTCCACAGTACGTTAGACATGCAGAACCGGAGATATCTTCGTTTCGGTCGGGTTACAAGCTGAGATATGCATTTTCTACGATAATATTGGTGAGACCTCTGTCAGAAGTATGCAGAATCTTCGAGAACGCTCTTTTCGAGCTACTTAATGCGAGAAACACGTTTTCTGGTGTTTTCACCACTCCACAGTACGTTTGATGTGCCGAACCGGCGACATCTTGATTTTCGTGATGTTTCTAGCTGAGATATGCATTCTCTGCGATAATATTGGTGAGACTTCAGTCAGAAGTATGCAGAATCATCTAGATCGCTCTTTTCGAGCTATTTAATGCGAGAAACAAGTTTTCTGGTGTATTCACCACTCCACAGTACGTTAGACATGCAGAACCGGAGATATCTTCGTTTCGGTCGGGTTACAAGCTGAGATATGCATTTTCTACGATAATCTTGGTGAGACGTCTGTCAGAAGTATGCAGAATCTTCGAGATCGCTCTTTTCGAGCAACTTAATGCGAGAAACAAGTTTTCTGGTGTATTCACCACTCCACAGTACGTTAGACATGCAGAACCGGAGATATCTTCGTTTCGGTCGGGTTACAAGCTGAGATATGCATTTTCTACGATAATATTGGTGAGACCTCTGTCAGAAGTATGCAGAATCTTCGAGAACGCTCTTTTCGAGCTACTTAATGCGAGAAACACGTTTTCTGGTGTTTTCACCACCCCACAGTGCGTTTGATATGCAGAACCGGCGACATCGTGGTTTTCGTCGGGTTACAAGCTGAGATATGCATTTTCTGCGATAATATTGGTGAGACTTCTGTCCGAAGTTTGCAGAATCATCGATATCGCTCTTTTCGAGCTATTTAATGCGAGAAACACGTTGTCTGGTGTTTTGACCACTCCACAGTGCGTTTGATATGTAGAGCCGCCGATAACTTGGTTTTCGTGGGGTTTCCAGCTGAAATATGCATTTTCTGCGATAATCTTGGTGTTTCCTCTATGAGAAGTATGCAGAATCATCGAGATCGCTCTATTCGAGCTATTTAATGCGAGAAACACGTTATCTGGTTGTTTTCACTACTCCACAGTGGGTTTGATATGCAGAACCGGCGACATCTTAATTTTCGTGATGTTTCTAGCTGAGATAGGCATTTTCAGCGATAATATTGGTGAGACTTCAGTCAGAAGTATGCAGAATCATCGGGATCGCTCTTTTGGAGCTATTTAATGCGAGAAACACGATATCCGGTGTTTTCACCACTCCACAGTGCGTTTGATATGCAGAAACGGCGACATTTTGGATTTCGACGGGTTTCAAGCTGAGGAATGCATTTTCTACGATAATCTTGGTGAGACGTCTGTCAGAAGTATGCAGAATCTTCGAGATCGCTCTTTTCGAGCAACTTAATGCGAGAAACACGATATCTGGTTGTTTTCACCACTCCACAGTGCGTTTGATATGCAGAACCGGAGATATCTTCGTTTCGGTCGGGTTACAAGCTGAGATATGCATTTTCTACGATAATATTGGTGAGACCTCTGTCAGAAGTATGCAGAATCTTCGAGAACGCTCTTTTCGAGCTACTTAATGCGAGAAACACGTTTTCTGGTGTTTTCACCACCCCACAGTGCGTTTGATATGCAGAACCGGCGACATCGTGGTTTTCGTGGGGTGTCCAGCTGAGATATGCATTTTCTGCGATAATCTTGGTGAGACGTCTGTCAGAAGTATGCAGAATCTTCGAGACCGCTCTTTTCGAGCAACTTAATGCGAGAAACACGATATCTGGTTGTTTTCACCACTCCACAGTGCGTTTGATATGCAGAACCGGCGATATCGTGATTTTCGTGGTGTTTCCAGCTGAGATATGCATTTTCGGCGATAATCTTGGTGAGTCTTCTGCCAGAAGTATGCAGAATCATCTAGATCGCTCTTTTCGAGCTATTTAATGCGAGAAACAAGTTTTCTGGTGTATTCACCACTCCACAGTACGTTAGACATGCAGAACCGGAGATATCTTCGTTTCGGTCGGGTTACAAGCTGAGATATGCATTTTCTACGATAATATTGGTGAGACCTCTGTCATAAGTATGCAGAATCTTCGAGAACGCTCTTTTCGAGCTACTTAATGCGAGAAACACGTTTTCTGGTGTTTTCACCACTCCACAGTACGTTTGATGTGCCGAACCGGCGACATCTTGATTTTCGTGATGTTTCTAGCTGAGATATGCATTCTCTGCGATAATATTGGTGAGACTTCAGTCAGCAGTATGCATAATCATCTAGATCGCTCTTTTCGAGCTATTTAATGCGGGAAACACGTTTTCTGGTGTATTCACCACTCCACAGTACGTTAGAAATGCAGAACCGGCGATATCTTCGTTTCGGTCGGGTTTCAAGCTGAGATATTCATTTTCTGCGATAATCTTGGTGAGTGTTCAGTCAGAAGTATGCAGAATCATCTAGATCGCTCTTTTCGAGCTATTTAATGGGAGAAACACGTTTTCTGGTGTTTTCACCACCCCACAGTGCGTTTGATATGCAGAACCGGCGACATCTTGATTTTCGTGGTGTTTCCAGCTGGGATATGCATTTTCTGCGATAATATTGGTGAGACTTCAGTCAGAAGTATGCAGAATCATCTAGATCGCTCTTTTCGAGCTATTTAATGCGGCAAACACGTTTTCTGGTGTATTCACCACTCCACAGTGCGTTTGATATGCAGAACCGGCGACATCTTGATTTTCGTGGTGTTTCCAGCTGGGATATACATTTTCTGCGATAATCTTGGTGAGACTTCAGTCAGAAGTATGCAGAATCATCTAGATCGCTCGTTTCGAGCTATTTAATGCGAGAAACACGTTATCTGGTGTTTTTACCACTCCACAGTGCGTTTGATATGCAGAACCGGCGACATCTTGATTTTCGTGATGTTTCTAGCTGAGATAGGCATTTTCTGCGATAATATTGGTGAGACTTCAGTCAGAAGTATGCAGAATCATCTAGATCGCTCTTTTCGAGCTATTTAATGCGAGAAACAAGTTTTCTGGTGTATTCACCACTCCACAGTACGTTAGACATGCAGAACCGGAGATATCTTCGTTTCGGTCGGGTTTCAAGCTGAGATATGCATTTTCTACGATAATATAGGTGAGACCTCAGTCAGAAGTATGCAGAATCTTCGAGAACGCTCTTTTCGAGCTACTTAATGCGAGAAACACGTTTTCTGGTGTTTTCACCACCCCACAGTGCGTTTGATATGCAGAACCGGCGACATCGTGGTTTTCGTGGGGTTTCCAGCTGAGATAGGCATTTTCTGCGATAATCTTGGTGAGTCTTCTGTCAGAAGTATGCAGAATCATCGAGATCGCTCTATTCGAGCTATTTAATGCGAGAAACACGTTATCTGGTTGTTTTCACTACTCCACAGTGGGTTTGATATGCAGAACCGGCGACATCTTAATTTTCGTGATGTTTCTAGCTGAGATAGGCATTTTCAGCGATAATATTGGTGAGACTTCAGTCAGAAATATGCAGAATCATCTAGATCGCTCTTTTCGAGCTATTTAATGCGGGAAACACGTTTTCTGGTGTATTCACCACTCCACAGTGCGTTTGATATGCAGAACCGGCGACATCTTGATTTTCGTGGTGTTTCCAGCTGGGATATGCATTTTCTGCGATAATCTTGGTGAGACTTCAGTCAGAAGTATGCAGAATCATCTAGATCGCTCGTTTCGAGCTATTTAATGCGAAAAAACAAGTTTTCTGGTGTTTTGACCACTCCACAGAGCGTTTGATATGTAGAGCCGCCGATAACTTGGTTTTCGTGGTGTTTTCAGTTGAAATATGCATTTTCTGCGATAATCTTTGTGAGTCTTCTGTCAGAAGTATGCAGAATCATCGAGAACGCTCTTTTCGACTTAGTTAATGTGAGTAACACGTTTTCTTGTGATTTCACAACTCCACAGTGCGTCTGATATGCAGAACCGGCGACATCTTGATTTGCGTGAGGTTTCCAGCTGAAATATGCATTTTCTGCGATAATCTTGGTGCGACTTCTGTCAGAAGTATGCAGAATCATCGGGATCGCTCTTTTCGAGCTATTTAATGCGAGTAACACGTTTTCTGGTGTTTTCACCACCCCACAGTGCGTTTGATATGCAGAACCGGCGACATCTCGGTTTTCGTCGGGTTTCAAGCTGAGATATGCATTTTCTGCGATAATCTTTGTGAGACTTCAGTCAGAAGTATGATGAATAATCGAGATCGCTCTTTTCGAGCTATTTAATGCGAGAACCACGTTTTCTGGTGTATTCACCACTCCACAGTACGTTTGACATGCAGAACCGGAGATATCTTGGTTTCGGTCGGGTTTCAGGCTGAGATATGCATTTTCTACGATAATCTTGGTGAGAATCTGTCAGAAGTATGCAGAATCATCGAGGACGCACTTTTCGAGCTATTTAATGCGAGAAACACGTTTTCTGGTGTATTCACCACTCCACAGTGCGTTTGATATGTAGAGCCGCCGATAACTTGGTTTTCGTGGGGTTTCCAGCTGAAATATGCATTGTCTGCGATAACCTTTGTGTTTCATCTATGAGAAGTATGCAGAATCATTGAGAACGCTCTTTTCGAGCTAGTTAATGTGAGCAACACGTGTTCTGGTGTTTTCACATCTCCACAGTGCGTCTGATATGCAGAACCGGCGACATCTTGATTTTCGTGAGGTTTCCAGCTGAAATATGCATTTTCTGCGATAATCTTGGAGCGACTTCTGTCAGAAGTATGCACAATCATCGATATCGCTCTTTTGGGGCTATTTAATGCGAGCAGCACGTTATCTGGTGTTTTGGCCACTCCACAGTGCGTTTGATATGCAGAACCGGAGATATCTTGGTTTCGGTCGGGTTTCAAGCTGAGATATGCATTTTCTGCGATAATCTTGGTGAGACTTCAGTCAGAAGTATGATGAATAATCGAGATCGCTCTTTTCGAGCTATTTAATGCGAGAAACACGTTTTCTGGTGTATTCACCACTCCACAGTAGGATTGACATGCAGAACCGGAGATATCTTGGTTTCGGTCGGGTTTCAGGCTGAGATATGCATTTTCTGCGATAAAATTGGTGAGACGTCAGTCAGAAGTATGCAGAATCATCTAGATCGCTCGTTTCGAGCTATTTAATGCGAAAAGCAAGTTTTCTGGTGTTTTGACCACTCCACAGAGCGTTTGATATGTAGAGCCGCCGATAACTTGGTTTTCGTGGGGTTTCCATCTGAGATATGCATTTCCTGCGATAATCTTGGTGAGACTTCAGTCAGAAGTATGCAGAATCATCTAGATCGCTCTTTTCGAGCTATTTAATGCGAGAAACACGTTTTCTGGTGTATTCACCACTCCACAGTGCGTTTGATATGCAGAACCAGCGATATCTTGGCTTTCGTGGGGTTTCCATCTGAGATATGCATTTCCTGCGATAATCTTGGTGAGACTTCAGTCAGAAGTATGCAGAATCATCTAGATCGGTCTTCTCGAGCTATTTAATTCGAGAAACACGTTTTCTGCTGTATTGACCACTCCACAGTACGTTTGACTTGCAGAAACGGAGATATCTTGGTTTCGGCCGGGTTTCAAGCTGAGATATGCATTTTCTGCGAAAAAATTGGTGAGACGTCAGTCAGAAGTATGCAGAATCATCTAGATCGCTCGTTTCGAGCTATTTAATGCGAAAAGCAAGTTTTCTGGTGTTTTGACCACTCCACAGAGCGTTTGATATGTAGAGCCGCCGATAACTTGGTTTTAGTGGGGTTTCCAGCTGAAATATGCATTTTCTGCGATGACATTTGTGTTTCATCTATGAGAAGTATGCAGAATCATCGAGAACGCTCTTTTCGACTTAGTTAATGTGAGTAACACGTTTTCTTGTGATTTCACAACTCCACAGTGCGTCTGATATGCAGAACCGGCGACATCTTGATTTTCGTGAGGTTTCCAGCTGAAATCTGCATTTTCTGCGATAATCTTGGTGCGACTTCTGTCAGAAGTATGCAGATTCATCGACATCGCTCTTTTCGAGCTATTTAATGCGAGTAACACGTTTTCTGGTGTTTTCACCACCCCATAGTGCGTTTGATATGCAGAACCGGCGACATCTCGGTTTTCGTCGGGTTTCAAACTGAGATATGCATTTTCTGCGATAATCTTGGTGAGACTTCAGTCAGAAGTATGATGAATAATCGAGATCGCTCTTTTCGATCTATTTAATGCGAGATACACGTTTTCTGGTGTATTCACCACTCCACAGTACGTTTGACATGCAGAACCGGAGATATCTTGGTTTCGGTCGGGTTTCAGGCTGAGATATGCATTTTCTACGATAATCTTGGTGAGAATCAGTCCGAAGTACGCAGAATCATCGAGGACGCTCTTTTCGAGCTATTTAATGCGAGAAACACGTTTTCTGGTGTATTCACCACTCCACAGTGCGTTTGACATGCAGAACCAGCGATATCTTGGCTTTCGTGGGGTTTCCATCTGAGATATGCATTTCCTGCGATAATCTTGGTGAGACATCAGTCAGAAGTATGCAGAATCATCTAGATCGCTCGTTTCGAGCTATTTAATGCGAACAAGAAGTTTTCTGGTGTTTTGACCACTCCACAGTGCGTTTGATATGTAGAGCCGCCGATAACTTGGTTTTCGTGGGGTTTCCAGCTGAAATATGCATTTTCTGCGATAATCTTGGTGAGACTTCTGTCCGAAGAGTGCAGAATCATAGACATCGCTTTTTTCGAGCTATTTAATGCGAGAAACACGTTATTTGGTGTTTTCACCACTCCACAGTGCGTTTGATATGCAGTACCAGCGATATCTTGGTTTTCGTGGGGTTTCAAGCTGAGATATGAATTTTTTAGGATAATCTTGGTGAGACTTCTGTCCGAAGTATGCAAAAACATCGAGAGCGCTCATTTCGAGCTATTTAATGCGAGAAACACGTTTACTGGGGTTTTCACCACACCACAGTTCGTTGGATATGCAGAACCGGAGATATCTTGGTTTTCGTGGGGTTTAAAGCTGAGATATGCATTTTCTGCGATAATCTTGGTGAGACTTCTGTCCGAAGTATGCAGAATCATCGAGATCGGTCTTCTCGAGCTATTTAATTCGAGAAACACGTTTTCTGCTGTATTGACCACTCCACAGTACGTTTGACTTGCAGAAACGGAGATATCTTGGTTTCGGCCGGGTTTCAAGCTGAGATATGCATTTTCTGCGATAAAATTGGTGAGACGTCAGTCAGAAGCATGCAGAATCATCTAGATCGCTCGTTTCGAGCTATTTAATGCGAAAAGCAAGTTTTCTGGTGTTTTGACCACTCCACAGAGCGTTTGATATGTAGAGCCGCCGATAACTTGGTTTTAGTGGGGTTTCCAGCTGAAATATGCATTTTCTGCGATGACCTTTGTGTTTCATCTATGAGAAGTATGCAGAATCATCCAGAACGCTCTTTTCGAGCTAGTTAATGCGAGTAACACGTTTTCTGGTGTTTTCACCACCCCACAGTGCGTTTGATATGCAGAACCGGCGACATCTTGGTTTTCGTCGGGTTTCAAGCTGAGATATGCATTTTCTGCGATAATCTTGGTGAGACTTCTGTACGAAGTATGCAGAATCACCGAGATCGCTCTTTTCGAGCTATTTAATGCGAGAAACACGTTATCTGGTGTTTTCACCACTCCACAGTGCGTTTGATATGCAGTACCAGCGATATCTTGGTTTTCGTAGGGTTTCCAGCTGAGATATGCATTTTCTACGATAATCTTGGTGAGTCTTCAGTCAGAAGAATGCAGAATCATCTAGATCGCTCGTTTCGAGCTATTTAATGCGAGTAACACGTTTTCTGGTGTTTTCGCCACCCCACAGTGCGTTTGATATGCAGAACCGGCGACATCTTGGTTTTCGTCGGGTTTCAAGCTGAGATATGCATTTTCTGCGATAATCTTGGTGAGTCTTCTGTCCGAAGTGTGCAGAATCATCTAGATCGCTCTTTTTGAGCTATTTAATGCGAGATACACATTTTCCGGTGTATGCACCACTCCACAGTGCGTTTGATATGCAGAACCGGAGATATCTTTGTTTCGGTCGGGTTTCAGGCTGAGATATGCAGTTTCTACGATAATCTTGGTGAGAATCTGTCAGAAGTACGCAGAATCATCGAGGACGCTCTTTTCGAGCTATTTAATGCGAGAAACACGTTTTCTGGTGTATTCACCACTCCACAGTGCGTTTGATATGCAGAACCGGAGATATCTTGGTTTCGGTCGGGTTTCAAGCTGAGATATGCATTTTCTGCGACAATCTTGGTGAGACTTCAGTCAGAAGTATGATGAATAATCGAGATCGCTCTTTTCGAGCTATTTAATGCGAGGAACACGTTTTCTGGTGTATTCACCACTCCACAGTACGTTTGACATGCAGAACCGGAGATATCTTGGTTTCGGTCGGGTTTCAGGCTGAGATATGCATTTTCTACGATAATCTTGGTGAGAATCTGTCAGAAGTATGCAGAATCTTCGAGGACGCTCTTTTCGAGCTATTTAATGCGAGAAACACGTTTTCTGGTGTATTCACCACTCCACAGTGCGTTTGATATGCAGAACCATCGATATCTTGGCTTTCGTGGGGTTTCAAGCAGAGATATGCATTTTCTGCGATAACCTTGGTGAGACTTCTGTTAGAAGTATGCAGAATCATCGAGATCGCTCTTTTCGAGCTATTTAACGCGAGAAACACGTTATCTGGTGTTTTCACCACTCCACAGAGCGTATGATATGCAGAACCGGCGGTATCTTGGTTTTCGTGGGGTTTCAAGCTGAGATATGCATTATCTGCGATAATCTTGGTGAGACTTCTGTCCGAAGTGTGCAGAATCATCTAGATCGCTCTTTTCAAGCTATTTAATGCGAGGAACACGTTTTCTGGGGCTCTCACCACACCACAGTTCGTTGGATATGCAGAACAGGTGATATCTTGGGTTTCGAGGGGTTTCAAGCTGAGATATGCATTTTCTGCGATAAACTTGGTGAGACTTCTGTCCGAAGTATGCAGAATCATCGACATCGCTTTTTTCGAGCTATTTAATGCGAGAGACACGTTATCTGGTGTTTTCACCACTCCACAGTGCGTTTGATATGCAGAACCGGCGACATCTTGATTTTCGTGAGGTTTCTAACTGAGACATGCGTTTTCTGCGATAATATTGGTGAGACTTCAGTCAGAAGAATGCAGAATCATCTAGATCGCTCGTTTCGAGCTATTTAATGCGAGAAACACGTTATCTGGTGTTTTCACCACTCCACAGTGCGTTTGATATGCACTACCAGCGATATCTTGGTATTCGTGGGGTTTCAAGCTGAGATATGAATTTTTAAGGATAATCTTATGAGACTTCTGTCCGAAGTATGCAGAATCATCGAGATCGCTCTGCTCGAGCTATTTAATGCGACAAAACGTTATCCGGTGTTTTCACCACTCCACAGTGCGTATGATATGCAGAACCGACGATATCTTGGTTTTCGTGGGGTTTCAAGCTCAGATATGCATTTTCTGCGATAATATTGGTGAGACTTCAGTCAGAAGAATGCAGAATCATCTAGATCGCTCGTTTCGAGCTATTTAATGCGAGAAAACAAGTTTTCTGGTGTTTTGACCACTCCACAGTGCGTTTGATATGTAGAGCCGCCGATAACTTGGTTTTCGTGGGGTTTCCAGCTGAAATATGCATTTTCTGCGATAATCTTTGTGTTTCATCTATGAGAAGGATGCATTTATCATCCAGAACGCTCTTTTCGAGCTAGTTAATGCGAGTAACACGTTTTCTGGTGTTTTCACCACTCCACAGTGCGTTTGATATGTAGAGCCGCCGATAACTTGGTTTTCGTGGGGTTTCCAGCTGAAATATGCATTTTCTGCGATAATCTTTGTGTTTCATCTATGAGAAGTATGCAGTATCATCCAGAACGCTCTTTTCGAGCTAGTTAATGCGAGTAACACGTTTTCTGGTGTTTTCACCACTCCACGGTGCGTCTGATATGCAGAACCGGCGATATCTTGGTTTCCGTGGGGTTTCCAGCTGAGATATGCATTTTCTGCGATAATCTTGGTGAGTCTTCTGTCAGAAGAATGCAGAATCATCTAGATCGCACGTTTCGAGCTATTTAATGCGAGAAACGCGTTATCTGGTTGTTTTCACCACTCCACAGTGCGTTTGATATGCAGAACCAGCGATATCTTGGTTTTCGTGGGGTTTCAAGTTCAGATATGCATTTTCTGCGATAATGTTGATGAGACTTCTGTCCGAAGTATGCAGAATCATCGAGATCGCTCGTTTCGAGCTATTTAATGCGAAAAAACAAGTTTTCTGGTGTTGTCAACATTCCACAGTGCGTTTTATATGCAGAACCGGCGATATCTTGATTTTCGTGGTGTTTCCAGCTGAGATATGCATTTTCTGCGATAATCTTGGTGAGTCTTCTGTCAGAAGTATGTAGAATCATCGAGACCCCTCTTTTCGAGCTATTTAATGCGAGACACACGTTATCTGTCGTTTTCACCACTCCACAGTGCGTTTGATATGCAGAACCGGCGACATCTTGATTTTCGTGAGATTTCAACCTGAGATATGCATTTTCGTCGATAATCTTGGTGAGTCTTCTGTCAGTACTATGCAGAATCATCGAGACCCCTCTTTTCGAGCTATTTAATGCGAGAGACACGTTATCTGGTGTTTTCACCACTCCACAGTGCGTTTGATATGCAGAACAGGCGACATCTTAATTTTCGTGAGATATCAAGCTGCGATATGCATTTTCTACGATAACCATGGTGAGTCTTCTGTCAGAAGTATGCAGAATCATCTAGATCGCTCTTTTCGAGCTATTTAATGCGAGAAACACGTTTTCTGGTGTATTCACCACTCCACAGTACGTTTGACATGCAGAACAGGAGATATCTTGGTTTAGGTCGGGTATCAAGCTGAGATATGCATTTTCAACGATAATCTTGGTGAGACTTCTGTCAGAAGTGTGCAGAATCATCGGGATCGCTCTTTTCGAGCTATTTAATGCGAGAAACACGTTGTCTGGTTGGTTTCACGACTCCACAGTGCGTTTGATATGCAAAACCGGCGACATCTTGATTTTCGTGAGGTTTCAAGCTGAGATATGCATTTTCTGCTATAATATTGGTGAGTCTTCTGTCAGTAGGATGCAGAATCATCGAGACCCCTCTTTTCGAGCTATTTAATGCGAGAAACACGTTATCTGGTGTTTTCACCACTCCACAGTGCGTTTGATATGCAGAACAGGCGACATCTTGATTTTCGTGAGATTTCGAGCTGAGATATGCATTTTCTACGATAACCATGGTGAGTCTTCTGTCAGGAGTATGCAGAATCATCTAGATCGCTCTTTTCGAGCTATTTAATGCGAGAAACACGTTATATGGTTGTTTTCACCACTCCACAGTGCGTTTGATATGCAGAACCAGCGATATCTTGGTTTTCGTGGGGTTTCAAGCTGAGATATGCATTTTTTACGATAATCTTGGTGAGACTTCTGTTCGAAGTATGCTTAATCATCGAGATCGCTCGTTTCTAGCTATTTAATGCGAGAAACACGTTATCTGGTGTTTTCACCACTCCACAGTGCGTATGATATGCAGAACCGGCGATAACTTGGTTTTCGTGGGGTTTCAAGCTGAGATATACATTTTCTGCGGTAATCTTGGTGAGACTTCTGTCCGAAGTATGCTGAAACATCGAGATCGCTCTTTTCGAGCTAGTTAATGCGAGAAAAACCTTATCCGGTGTTTTCACCACTCCACAGTTCGTTTGATATGCAGAACCAGCGATATCTTGGCTTTCGTGGGGTTTCAAGCTGAGATATGCATTTTTTACGATAATCTTGGTGAGACTTCTGTCCGAAGTATGCTGAATCATCGAGATCGCTCTTTTCGAGCTAGTTAGTGCGAGAAACACGTTATCTGGTGTTTTCACCACACCACAGTGCGTTTGATATGCAGAACAGTAGATATCTTGGTTTTCGTGGGGTTTCAAGCTGAAATATGCATTTTCTGCGATAATCTTGTTGAGACTTCTGTTCGAAGTATGCAGAATCATCGAGATCGCACTTTTCGAGCTATTTAATGCGAGAAACACGTTATCCGGGGTTTTCACCACTCCACAGTTGGTTTGATATGCAGAACCGGCGATATCTTGGTTTTCGTGGGGTTTCAAGCTGAGATATGCGTTTTCTGCGATAATCTTGGTGAGACTTCTATCAGAAGTAAGCGGAAACATCGAGATCCCTCTTTTCGAGCTCTTTAATGCGAGAAACACGTTATCTGGTGTTTTCACCTCTCCACAGTGCGTTTGATATGCAGAACCGGCGACGTCTTGGCTTTCGTCGGGTATCAACCTGAGATATGCATTTTCTGCGATAATCTTGGTGAGAATTCATTTAGAAGTATGCAGAATCATCGAGATCGCTCTTTTAGAGCTATATAATGCGAGAAACACGTTATCTGGTGTTTTGACCACTCCACAGTGCGTATGATGTGCAGAACCGACGATATCCTGGTTTTCGTGGGGTTTCAAGCTCAGATATGCATTTTGTGCGATAATATTGGAGAGACTTCAGACAGAAGTATGCAGAATCATCAAGATCGCACTTTTCGAGCTACTTTATGCGAGAAACACGTTAACTGGTGTTTTCACCACTCCACAGTGCGTTTGATATGCAGAACCGGCGATATCTTGGTTTTCGTCGGGTTTCCAGCTGAGATATGCATTTTCTGCGATCATATTGGTGAGACTTCAGTCAGAAGTATGCAGAATCATCGAGACCCCTCTTTTCGAGCTATTTAATGCGAGAAACACGTTATCTGGTGTTTTCACCACTCCACAGTGCGTTTGATATGCAGAACAGGCGACATCTTGATTTTCGTGAGATTTCAAGCTGAGATATGCATTTTCTACGATAACCATGGTGAGTCTTCTGTCAGGAGTATGCAGAATCATCTAGATCGCTCTTTTCGAGCTAGTTAATGCGAGATACACGTTTTCTGATGTTTTCACCACTCCATAGTGCGTCTGATATGCAGAACCGGCGATATCTTGGTTTTCGTGGGGTTTCCAGCTGAGATACGCAATTTCTGTGATAATCTTGGTGAGTCTTCTGTCAGAAGTATGCAGAATCATCTAGATCGCTCTCTTCGAGCTATTTAATGTGAGAAACACGTTTTCTGGTGTATTCACCACCCCACAGTACGTTTGACATGCAGAACCGGATATATCTTGGTTTCGGTCGGGTTTCAAGCTGAGATATGCATTTTCTACGATAACCTTCGTGAGACTTCTGTCAGAAGTATGCAGAATCATCGGGATCGCTCTTTTCGAGCTATTTAATGCGAGAAACACGTTTTCTGGTGTATTCACCACTCCACAGTACGTTTGACATGCAGAACAGGAGATATCTTGGTTTAGGTCGGGTATCAAGCTGAGATATGCATTTTCAACGATAATCTTGGTGAGACTTCTGTCAGAAGTATGCAGAATCATCGGGATCGCTCTTTTCGAGCTATTTAATGCGAGAAACACGTTGTCTGGTTGGTTTCACGACTCCACAGTGCGTTTGATATGCAGAACCGGCGACATCTTGATTTTCGTGAGGTTTCAAGCTGAGATATGCATTTTCTGCTATAATATTGGTGAGTCTTCTGTCAGTAGGATGCAGAATCATCGAGACCCCTCTTTTCGAGCTATTTAATGCGAGAAACACGTTATCTGGTGTTTTCACCACTCCACAGTGCGTTTGATATGCAGAACAGGCGACATCTTGATTTTCGTGAGATTTCAAGCTGAGATATGCATTTTCTACGATAACCATGGTGAGTCTTCTGTCAGGAGTATGCAGAATCATCTAGATCGCTCTTTTCGAGCTATTTAATGCGAGAAACACGTTATATGGTTGTTTTCACCACTCCACAGTGCGTTTGATATGCAGAACCAGCGATATCTTGGTTTTCGTGGGGTTTCAAGCTGAGATATGCATTTTTTACGATAATCTTGGTGAGACTTCTGTTCGAAGTATGCTTAATCATCGAGATCGCTCGTTTTGAGCTATTTAATGCGCGAAACACTTTATCTGGTGTTTTCACCACTCCACAGTGCGTATGATATGCAGAACCGGCGATATCTTGGTTTTCGTGGGGTTTCAAGCTGAGATATACATTTTCTGCGGTAATCTTGGTGAGACTTCTGTCCGAAGTATGCTGAAACATCGAGATCGCTCTTTTCGAGCTAGTTAATGCGAGAAAAACCTTATCCGGTGTTTTCACCACTCCACAATTCGTTTGATATGCAGAACCAGCGATATCTTGGCTTTCGTGGGGTTTCAAGCTGAGATATGCATTTTTTACGATAATCTTGGTGAGACTTCTGTCCGAAGTATGCTGAATCATCGAGATCGCTCTTTTCGAGCTAGTTAGTGCGAGAAACACGTTATCTGGTGTTTTCACCACACCACAGTGCGTTTGATATGCAGAACAGTAGATATCTTTGTTTTCGTGGGGTTTCAAGCTGAAATATGCATTTTCTGCGATAATCTTGTTGAGACTTCTGTTCGAAGTATGCAGAATCATCGAGATCGCACTTTTCGAGCTATTTAATGCGAGAAACACGTTATCTGGGGTTTTCACCACTCCACAGTTGGTTTGATATGCAGAACCGGCGATATCTTGGTTAACGTGGGGTTTCAAGCTGAGATATGCGTTTTCTGCGATAATCTTGGTGAGACTTCTATCAGAAGTAAGCGGAAACATCGAGATCCCTCTTTTCCAGCTCTTTAATGCGAGAAACACGTTATCTGGTGTTTTCACCTCTCCACAGTGCGTTTGATATGCAGAACCGGCGACATCTTGGCTTTCGTCGGGTATCAACCTGAGATATGCATTTTCTGCGATAATCTTGGTGAGAATTCATTTAGAAGTATGCAGAATCATCGAGATCGCTCTTTTAGAGCTATATAATGCGAGAAACACGTTATCTGGTGTTTTGACCACTCCACAGTGCGTATGACGTGCAGAACCGACGATATCCTGGTTTTCGTGGGGTTTCAAGCTCAGATATGCATTTTGTGCGATAATATTGGAGAGACTTCAGACAGAAGTATGCAGAATCATCAAGATCGAACTTTTCGAGCTATTTTATGCGAGAAACACGTTAACTGGTGTTTTCACCACTCCACAGTGCGTTTGATATGCAGATCCGGCGACATCTTGGATTTCGTCGGGGTTCAAGCTGAGATTTGCAATTCCTGCGATTATCTTGGTGAGACTTCTGTCCGAAGTATGCTTAATCATCGAGAACGCTCTTTTCGAGCTAGTTAATGCGAGAAACACGTTATCTGGTGTTTTCAGCACTCCACAGTGCGTTTGATATGCAGAACCGGCGATATCTTGGTTTTCGTGGGGTTTCCAGCTGAGATATGCATTTTCTGCGATAATCTTGGTGAGTCTTCTGTCAGAAGTATGCAGAATCATCTAGATCGCTCTTTTCGAGCTACTTGATGCGAGAAACACGTTTTCTGGTGTTTTCAGCACGCCACAGTGCGTTTGATATGCAGAACCGGCGACATCGTGGTTTTCGTCGGGTTTCAAGCTGAGATATGCATTTTCTGCGATCATATTGGTGAGACTTCAGTCAGAAGTATGCAGAATCATCTAGATCGCTCGTTTCGAGCTATTTAAAGCGAGAAACCCGTTATCTGGTTGTTTTTACCACTCCACAGTGCGTTTGATATGTAGAGCCGCCGATAACTTGGTTTTCGTGGGGTTTCCAGCTGAAATATGCATTTTCTGCGATAATCTTGGTGTTTCATCTATGAGAAGTATGCAGAATCATCGAGAACGCTCTTTTCGAGCTAGTTAATGCGAGATACACGTTTTCTGATGTTTTCACCACTCCATAGTGCGTCTGATATGCAGAACCGGCGATATCTTGGTTTTCGTGGGGTTTCCAGCTGAGATATGCAATTTCTGTGATAATCTTGGTGAGTCTTCTGTCAGAAGTATGCAGAATCATCGAGATCCCTCTTTTCGAGCTCTTTAATGCGAGAAACACGTTATCTGGTGTTTTCACCACTCCACAGTGCGTTTGATATGCAGAACCGGCGACATCTTGATTTTCGTGAGATTTCAACCTGAGATATGCATTTTCGTCGATAATCTTGGTGAGTCTTCTGTCAGTACTATGCAGAATCATCGAGACCCCTCTTTTCGAGCTATTTAATGCGAGAGACACGTTATCTGGTGTTTTCACCACTCCACAGTGAGTTTGATATGCAGAACAGGCGACATCTTAATTTTCGTGAGATTTCAAGCTGCGATATGCATTTTCTACGATAACCATGGTGAGTCTTCTGTCAGAAGTATGCAGAATCATCTAGATCGCTCTCTTCGAGCTATTTAATGTGAGAAACACGTTTTCCGGTGTATTCACCACCCCACAGTACGTTTGACATGCAGAACCGGATATATCTTGGTTTCGGTCGGGTTTCAAGCTGAGATATGCATTTTCTACGATAATCTTGGTGAGACTTCTGTCAGACGTATGCAGAATCATCGGGATCGCTCTTTTCGAGCTATTTAAAGCGAGAAACACGTTTTCTGGTGTATTCACCACTCCACAGTACGTTTGACATGCAGAACAGGAGATATCTTGGTTTAGGTCGGGTATCAAGCTGAGATATGCATTTTCAACGATAATCTTGGTGAGACTTCTGTCAGAAGTATGCAGAATCATCGGGATCGCTCTTTTCGAGCTATTTAATGCGAGAAACACGTTGTCTGGTTGGTTTCACGACTCCACAGTGCGTTTGATATGCAGAACCGGCGACATCTTGATTTTCGTGAGGTTTCAAGCTGAGATATGCATTTTCTGCTATAATATTAGTGAGTCTTCTGTCAGTAGGATGCAGAATCATCGAGACCCCTCTTTTCGAGCTATTTAATGCGAGAAACACGTTATCTGGTGTTTTCACCACTCCACAGTGCGTTTGATATGCAGAACAGGCGACATCTTGATTTTCGTGAGATTTCAAGCTAAGATATGCATTTTCTACGATAACCATGGTGAGTCTTCTGTCAGGAGTATGCAGAATCATCTAGATCGCTCTTTTCGAGCTATTCAATGCGAGAAACACGTTATATGGTTGTTTTCACCACTCCACAGTGCGTTTGATATGCAGATCCGGCGACATCTTGGATTTCGTCGGGGTTCAAGCTGAGATTTGCAATTCCTGCGATAATCTTGGTGAGACTTCTGTCCGAAGTATGCTTAATCATCGAGAACGCTCTTTACGAGCTATTTAATGCGAGAAACACTTTTTCTGGTGTTTTCACCACGCCACAGTGCGTTTGATATGCAGAACCGGCGACATCGTTGTTTTCGTCGGGTTTCAAGCTGAGATATAGCATTTTCTGCGATAATATTGGTGAGACTTCTGTCAGAAGTATGCAGAATCATCGGGATCGCTCTTTTCGAGCTATTTAATGCGAGAAACACGTTGTCTGGTTGGTTTCACGACTCCACAGTGCGTTTGATATGCAGAACCGGCGACATCTTGATTTTCGTGCTGTTTCCAGCTGAGATATGCATTTTCTGCGATAATCTTGGTGAGTCTTCTGTCAGAAGTATGCAGAATCATCTAGATTGCACTTTTCGAGCCATTTAATGCGAGAAACACGTTTTCTGGTGTATTCACCACTCCACAGAGCGTTTGATATGCAGAACCGGCGATATCTTGATATTCGTGGTGTTTCCAGCTGAGATATGCATTTTCTGCGATAATAGTGGTGAGACATCAGTCAGAAGTATGCAGAATCTTCGAGAACGCTCTTTTCGAGCTACTTAATGCGAGAAACACGTTTTCTGGTGTATTCACCACTCCACAGTACGTTTGACATGCAGAACCGAAGATATCCTGGTTTCGGCCGGGTTTCAAGCTGAGACATGCATTTTCTGCGATAATCTTGGTGATTCTTCTGTCAGAAGTATGCAGAATCATCGAGTACGCTCTTTTCGAGCTGTTTAATGCGAGAAACACGTTATCTGGTGTTTACACCACTCCACAGTGCGTTTGATATGCAGAACCGGCGACATCTTGGCTTTCGTCGGGTATCAAGCTGGGATATGCATTTTCTACGATAATCTTGGTGAGACTTCTGTCAGAAGTATGCAGAATCATCGGGAACGCTCTTTTCGAGCTATTTAATGCGAGAAACTCGTTATCTGGTTGTTTTCACCACTCCACAGTGCGTTTGATATGCAGAACCGGCGTCATCTTGATTTTCGTGAGGTTTCAAGGTGAGATATGCATTTTCTGCGATTATCTTGGTGAGACTTCTGTCAGAAGTATGCAGAATCATCGAGTTCGCTCTTTTCGAGCTACTTAATTCGAGAAACACGTTATCTGGTGTTTTCGCCACTCCACAGTGCGTTTGACATGCAGAACCGCAGATATCTTGGTTACGTTCGGGATTCAAGCTGAGATATGCATTTTCTGCGATAATCTTCGTGAGACTTCAGTCAGAAGTATGCAGAATCATCTAGATCGCTCTTGTCGAGCTATTTAACGCGAGAAACACGTTATATGGTGTTTTCACCACTCCACAGTGCGTTTGATATGCAGAACGGGCGACATCTTGGCTTTAGTCGGGTATCAAGCTGGGATATGCATTTTCTACGATAATCTTGGTGAGACTTCTGTCAGAAGTATGCAGAATCATCGGGAACGCTCTTTTCGAGCTATTTAATGCGAGAAACTCGTTATCTGGTTGTTTTCACCACTCCACAGTGCGTTTGATATGCAGAATAGGCGACATCTTGATTTTCGTGAGATTTCAAGCTAAGATATACATTTTCTACGATAACCATGGTGAGTCTTCTGTCAGGAGTATGCAGAATAATCTAGATCGCTCTTTTCGAGCTATTCAATGCGAGAAACACGTTATATGGTTGTTTTCACCACTCCACAGTGCGTTTGATATGCAGAACCAGCGATATCTTGGTTTTCGTGGGGTTTCAAGCTGAGATATGCATTTTTTACGATAATCTTGGTGAGACTTCTGTCAGAAGTATGCAGAATCATCTAGATCGCTCTTTTCGAGCTATTTGATGCGAGAAACACGTTTTCTGGTGTTTTCACCACGCCACAGTGCGTTTGATATGCAGAACCGGCGACATCGTGGTTTTCGTCGGGTTTCAAGCTGAGATATGCATTTTCAGCGATCATATTGGTGAGACTTCAGTCAGAAGTATGCAGAATCATCGAGATCGCTCTATTCGAGCTATTTAATGCGAGAAACACGTTATCTGGTTGTTTTCACCACTCCACAGTGCGTTTGATATGCAGATCCGGCGACATCTTGGATTTCGTCGGGGTTCAAGCTGAGATTTGCAATTCCTGCGATAATCTTGGTGAGACTTCTGTCCGAAGTATGCTTAATCATCGAGAACGCTCTTTTCGAGCTGGTTAATGCGAGAAACACGTTATCTGGTGTTTTCAGCACTCCACAGTGCGTTTGATATGCAGAACCGGCGAAATCTTGGCTTTCGTCGGGTATCAACCTGAGATATGCATTTTCTGCGATAATCTTGGTGAGACTTCAGTCAGAAGTATGCAGAATCATCGAGATCGCTCTTTTCGAGCTAGTTAGTGCGAGAAACACGTTATCTGGTGTTTTCACCACACCACAGTGCGTTTGATATGCAGAACCGGCGACATCGTGGTTTTCGTCGGGTTTCAAGCTGAGATATGCATTTTCTGCGATCATATTGGTGAGACTTCAGTCAGAAGTATGCAGAATCATCTAGATCGCTCGTTTCGAGCTATTTAAAGCGAGAAACACTTTATCTGGTTGTTTTGACCACCCCACAGTGCGTTTGATATGTAGAGCCGCCGATAACTTGGTTTTCGTGGGGTTTCCAGCTGAAATATGCATTTTCTGCGATAATCTTGGTGTTTTATCTATGAGAAGTATGCAGAATCATCGAGAACGCTCTTTACGAGCTAGTTAATGCGAGATACACGTTTTCTGATGGTTTCACCACTCCATAGTGCGTCTGATATGCAGAACCGGCGATATCTTGGTTTTCGTGGGGTTTCCAGCTGAGATATGCAATTTCTGTGATAATCTTGGTGAGTCTTCTGTCAGAAGTATGCAGAATCATCTAGATCGCTCTTTTCGAGCTATTTAATGCGAGAAACACTTTTTCTGGTGTTTTCACCACGCCACAGTGCGTTTGATATGCAGAACCGGCGACATCGTTGTTTTCGTCGGGTTTCAAGCTGAGATATAGCATTTTCTGCGATAATATTGGTGAGACTTCAGTCAGAAGTATGCAGAATCATCTAGATCGCTCGTTTCGAGCTATTTAAAGCGAGAAACACGTTATCTGGTTGTTTTCCCCACTCCACAGTGCGTTTGATATGCAGAACCGGCGATATCTTGGTTTTCGTGGGGTTTCCAGCTGAGATATGCATTTTCTGCGATAATCTTGGTGAGTCTTCTGTCAGAAGTATGCAGAATCATCGAGATCGCTCTATTCGAGCTATTTAATGTGAGAAACACGTTTTCTGGTGTATTCACCACCCCACAGAACGTTTGACATGCAGAACCGGATATATCTTGGTTTCGGTCGGGTTTCAAGCTGAGATATGCATTTTCTACGATAATCTTGGTGAGACTTCTGTCAGACGTATGCAGAATCATCGAGATCGCTCTATTCGAGCTATTTAATGCGGCAAACACGTTATCTGGTGCATTCAGCACTCCACAGTGCGTTTGATATGCAGATCCAGCGATATCTTGGTTTTCGTGGGGTTTCAAGCTGAGATATGCATTTTTTACGATAATCTTGGTGAGACTCCTGTCCGAAGTATGCTTAATCATCGAGATCGCTCGTTTCGAGCTATTTAATGCGGGAAACACGTTATCTGGTGTTTTGACCACTCCACAGTGCGTTTGATATGTAGAACCGCCGATAACGTGGTTTTCGTGGGGTTTGCAGCTGATATATGCATTTTCTGCGATAATCTTGGTGAGACTTCTGTCAGACGTATGCAGAATCATCAAGAACGCTCTTTTCGAGCTATTTAATGCGAGAAACTCGTTATCTGGTTGTTTTCACCACTCCACAGTGCGTTTGATATGCAGAACCGGCGTCATCTTGATTTTCGTGAGGTTTCAAGGTGAGATATGCATTTTCTGCGATTATCTTGGTGAGACTTCTGTCAGAAGTATGCAGAATCATCGAGATCGCTCTTTTCGAGCTGTTTAATGCGAGAAACACGTTATCTGGTGTTTTCACCACTCCACAGTGCGTATGATATGCAGAACCGGCGATATCTTGGTTTTCGTGGGGTTTCAAGCTGAGATATGCATTTTCTGCGATAATCTTGGTGAGACTTCTGTCCGAAGTATGCAGAATCATCGAGTACGCTCTTTTCGAGCTGTTTAATGCGACAAACACGTTATCTGGAGTTTTCACCACTCCACAGTGCGTTTGATATGCAGAACCGGCGACATCTTGGCTTTCGTCGGGTATCAAGCTGGGATATGCATTTTCTACGGTAATCTTGGTGAGACTTCTGTCAGAAGTATGCAGAATCATCGGGATCGCTCTTTTCGAGCTATTTAATGCGAGAAACTCGTTATCTGGTTGTTTTCACCACTCCACAGTGCGTTTGATATGCAGAACCGGCGTCATCTTGATTTTCGTGAGGTTTCAAGGTGAGATATGCATTTTCTGCGATAATCTTGGTGAGACTTCTGTCCGAAGTATGCAGAATCATCTAGATCGCTCTTTTCGAGCTATTTAATGCGAGAAACACGTTGTCTGGTGTTTTCACAACTCCACAGTTGGATTGATATGCAGAACCGGCGATATCTGGGTTTTCGTGGGGTTTCAAGCTGAGATATGCATTTTTTACGATAATCTTGGTGAGACTTCTGACCGAAGTATGCTTAATCATCGAGATCGCTCGTTTCGAGCTATTTAATGCGGGAAACACGTTATCTGGTGTTTTGACCACTCCACAGTGCGTTTGATATGTAGAACCGCCGATAACGTGGTTTTCGTGGGGTTTGCAGCTGATATATGCATTTTCTGCGATAATCTTGGTGAGACTTCTGTCAGACGTATGCAGAATCATCGGGAACGCTCTTTTCGAGCTATTTAATGCGAGAAACTCGTTATCTGGTTGTTTTCACCACTCCACAGTGCGTTTGATATGCAGAACCGGCGTCATCTTGATTTTCGTGAGGTTTCAAGGTGAGATATGCATTTTCTGCGATTATCTTGGTGAGACTTCTGTCAGAAGTATGCAGAATCATCGAGATCGCTCTTTTCGAGCTGTTTAATGCGAGAAACACGTTATCTGGTGTTTTCACCACTCCACAGTGCGTATGATATGCAGAACCGGCGATATCTTGGTTTTCGTGGGGTTTCAAGCTGAGATATGCATTTTCTGCGATAATCTTGGTGAGACTTCTGTCCGAAGTATGCAGAATCATCGAGTACGCTCTTTTCGAGCTGTTTAATGCGACAAACACGTTATCTGGAGTTTTCACCACTCCACAGTGCGTTTGATATGCAGAACCGGCGACATCTTGGCTTTCGTCGGGTATCAAGCTGGGATATGCATTTTCTACGATAATCTTGGTGAGACTTCTGTCAGAAGTATGCAGAATCATCGGGATCGCTCTTTTCGAGCTATTTAATGCGAGAAACTCGTTATCTGGTTGTTTTCACCACTCCACAGTGCGTTTGATATGCAGAACCGGCGTCATCTTGATTTTCGTGAGGTTTCAAGGTGAGATATGCATTTTCTGCGATAATCTTGGTGAGACTTCTGTCCGAAGTATGCAGAATCATCTAGATCGCTCTTTTCGAGCTATTTAATGCGAGAAACACGTTGTCTGGTGTTTTCACAACTCCACAGTTGGATTGATATGCAGAACCGGCGATATCTGGGTTTTCGTGGGGTTTCAAGCTGAGATATGCATTTTTTACGATAATCTTGGTGAGACTTCTGACCGAAGTATGCTTAATCATCGAGATCGCTCGTTTCGAGCTATTTAATGCGAGAAACACGATATCTGGAGTTTTCACCACTCCACAGTGCGTATGATATGCAGAACCGGCGAAATCTTGGTTTTCGTAGGGTTTCAAGCTGAGATATGCATTTTCTGCGATAATCTTGGTGAGACTTCTGTCCGAAGTATGCTGAATCATCGAGATCGCTCTTTTCGAGCTAGTTAGTGCGAGAAACACGATATCTGTAATTTTCACCACTCCACAGTTGGTTTGATATGCAGATCCGGCCATATCTTGGTTTTCGTGGGGTTTCAAGCTGAGATATGCGTTTTCTACGATAATCTTGGTGAGACTTCTATCAGAAGTAAGCAGAATCATCGAGATCCCTCTTTTCGAGCTCTTTAATGCGAGAAACATGTTATCTGGTGTTTTCACCTCTCCACAGTGCGTTTGATATGCAGAACCGGCGACATCTTGGCTTTCGTCGGGTATCAACCTGAGATATGCATTTTCTGCGATAATCTTGGTGAGACTTCAGTCAGAAGTATGCAGAATCATCGAGATCCTTCTTTTCGAGCTATTTAATGCGAGAAAAACGTTATCTGGTGTTTTCACCACTCGACAGTGCGTTTGACATGCAGAACCAGCGATATCTTGGTTTTCGTGGCGTTTCAAGCTGAGATATGCATTTTCTGCGATAATCTTGGTGAGACTTCTGTCCGAAGTATACAGAATCATCGAGATCGCTCTTTTCGAGCTATTTAATGCGGGAAACACGTTATCTGGTGTTTTGACCACTCCACAGTGCGTTTGATATGTAGAACCGCCGATAACGTGGTTTTCGTGGGGTTTGCAGCTGATATATGCATTTTCTGCGATAATCTTGGTGTTCACATCTATGAGAAGTATGCAGAATCATCGAGAACGCTCTTTTCGAGCTACTTAATGCGAGAAACACGTGTTCTGGTTTTTTCACCACTCCACAGTGCGTCTGAAATGCATAACCAGCGATATCTTGGTTTTCGTGGGGTTTCAAGCTGAGATATGCATTTTTTACGATAATCTTGGTGAGACTTCTGTCCGAAGTATGCAGAATCATCGAGTACGCTCTCTTCGAGCTGTTTAATGCGACAAACACGTTATCTGGTGTTTTCTCCACTCCACAGTGCGTTTGATATGCAGAACCGGCGACACCTTGGCTTTCGTCGGGTATCAAGCTGGGATATGCATTTTCTACGATAATCTTGGTGAGACTTCTGTCAGAAGTATGCAGAATCATCGGGATCGCTCTTTTCGAGCTATTTAATGCGAGAAACACGTTATCTGGTGTTTTCACCACTCCACAGTGCGTATGATATGCAGAACCGGCGATATCTTGGTTTTCGTGGGGTTTCAAGCTGAGATTTGGATTTTCTGCGATAATCTTGGTGAGACTTCTGTCCGAAGTATGCAGAATCATCGAGTACGCTCTTTTCGAGCTGTTTAATGCGACAAACACGTTATCTGGTGTTTTCTCCACTCCACAGTGCGTTTGATATGCAGAACCGGCGACACCTTGGCTTTCGTCGGGTATCAAGCTGGGATATGCATTTTCTACGATAATCTTGGTGAGACTTCTGTCAGAAGTATGCAGAATCATCGGGATCGCTCTTTTCGAGCTATTTAATGCGAGAAACTCGTTATCTGGTTGTTTTCACCACTCCACAGTGCGTTTGATATGCAGAACCGGCGTAATCTTGATTTTCGTGGGGTTTCAAGGTGAGATATGCATTTTCTGCGATAATCTTGGTGAGACTTCTGTCCGAAGTATGCAGAATCATCTAGATCGCTCTTTTCGAGCTATTTAATGCGAGAAACACGTTGTCTGGTGTTTTCACAACTCCACAGTTGGATTGATATGCAGAACCGGCGATATCTGGGTTTTCGTGGGGTTTCAAGCTGAAATATGCATTTTTTACGATAATCTTGGTGAGACTTCTGTCCGAAGTATGCTTAATCATCGAGATCGCTCGTTTCGAGCTATTTAATGCGAGAAACACGATATCTGGAGTTTTCACCACTCCACAGTGCGTATGATATGCAGAACCGGCGAAATCTTGGTTTTCGTAGGGTTTCAAGCTGAGATATGCATTTTCTGCGATAATCTTGGTGAGACTTCTGTCCGAAGTATGCTGAATCATCGAGATCGCTCTTTTCGAGCTAGTTAGTGCGAGAAACACGTTGTCTGGTGTTTTCACAACTCCACAGTTGGATTGATATGCAGAACCGGCGATATCTGGGTTTTCGTGGGGTTTCAAGCTGAGATATGCATTTTCTGCGATAATCTTGGTGAGACTTCAGTCAGAAGTATGCAGAATCATCGAGATCCTTCTTTTCGAGCTATTTATTGCGAGAAAAACGTTATCTGGTGTTTTCACCACTCGACAGTGCGTTTGACATGCAGAACCAGCGATATCTTGGTTTTCGTGGGGTTTCAAGCTGAGATATGCATTTTCTGCGATAATCTTGGTGAGACTTCTGTCCGAAGTATACAGAATCATCGAGATCGCTCTTTTCGAGCTATTTAATGCGGGAAACACGTTATCTGGTGTTTTGACCACTCCACAGTGCGTTTGATATGTAGAACCGCCGATAACGTGGTTTTCGTGGGGTTTCCAGCTGATATATGCATTTTCTGCGATAATCTTGGTGTTTCATCTATGAGAAGTATGCAGAATCATCGAGAACGCTCTTTTCGAGCTACTTAATGCGAGAAACACGTTTTCTGGTTTTTTCACCACTCCACAGTGCGTCTGAAATGCATAACCAGCGATATCTTGGTTTTCGTGGGGTTTCAAGCTGAGATATGCATTGTTTACGATAATCTTGGTGAGACTTCTGTCCGAAGTATGCAGAATCATCGAGATCGCTCTATTCGAGCTATTTAATGCGGCAAACACGTTATCTGGTGCTTTCTGCACTCCACAGTGCGTTTGATATGCAGAACCAGCGGTATCTTGGTTTTCGTGGGGTTTCAAGCTGAGATATGCATTTTTTACGATAATCTTGGTGAGACTTCTGTTCGAAGTATGCTTAATCATCGAGATCGCTCGTTTCGAGCTATTTAATGCGAGAAACACGTTATCTGGTGTTTTCACCACTCCACAGTGCGTATGATATGCAGAACCGGCGATATCTTGGTTTTCGTGGGGTTTCAAGCTGAGATATACATTTTCTGCGATAATCTTGGTGAGACTTCTGTCCGAAGTATGCTGAAACATCGAGATCGCTCTTTTCGAGCTAGTTAATGCGAGAAAAACCTTATCCGGTGTTTTCACCACTCCACAGTTCGTTTGATATGCAGAACCAGCGATATCTTGGCTTTCGTGGGGTTTCAAGCTGAGATATGCATTTTTTACGATAATCTTGGTGAGACTTCTGTCCGAAGTATGCTGAATCATCGAGATCGCTCTTTTCGAGCTAGTTAGTGCGAGAAACACGTTATCTGGTGTTTTCACCACACCACAGTGCGTTTGATATGCAGAACAGTAGATATCTTGGTTTTCGTGGGGTTTCAAGCTGAAATATGCATTTTCTGCGATAATCTTGTTGAGACTTCCGTTCGAAGTATGCAGAATCATCGAGATCGCACTTTTCCAGCTATTTAATGCGAGAAACACGTTATCTGGTGTTTTCACCACTCCACAGTTGGTTTGATATGCAGAACCGGCGATATCTTGGTTTTCGTGGGGTTTCAAGCTGAGATATGCGTTTTCTGCGATAATCTTGGTGAGAATTCTATCAGAAGTAAGCGGAAACATCGAGATCCCTCTTTTCGAGCTCTTTAATGCGAGAAACACGTTATCTGGTGTTTTCACCTCTCCACAGTGCGTTTGATACGCAGAACCGGCGACATCTTGGCTTTCGTCGGGTATCAACCTGAGATATGCATTTTCTGCGATAATCTTGGTGAGACTTCAGTCAGAAGTATGCAGAATCATCGAGATCGCTCTTTTCGAGCTAGTTAATGCGAGAAAAACCTTATCCGGTGTTTTCACCACTCCACAGTGCGTTTGATATGCAGAACCAGCGATATCTTGGCTTTCGTGGGGTTTCAAGCTGAGATATGCATTTTTTACGATAATCTTGGTGAGACATCTGTCCGAAGTATGCTTAATCATCGAGATCGCACGTTTCGAGCTATTTAATGCGAGAAACACGATATCTGGAGTTTTCACCACTCCACAGTTGGTTTGATATGCAGATCCGGCGATATCTTGGTTTTCGTGGGGTTTCAATCTGAGATATGCGTTTTCTGCGATAATCTTGGTGAGACTTCTATCAGAAGTAAGCAGAATCATCGAGATCCCTCTTTTCGAGCTCTTTAATGCGAGAAACACGTTATCTGGTGTTTTCACCTCTCCACAGTGCGTTTGATATGCAGAACAGTAGATATCTTGGTTTTCGTGGGGTTTCAAGCTGAGATATGCATTTTTTACGATAATCTTGGTGAGACTTCTTTCCGAAGTATGCTGAATCATCGAGATCGCTCTTTTCGAGCTAGTTAGTGCGAGAAACACGTTATCTGGAGTTTTCACCACTCCACAGTTGGTTTGATATGCAGAACCGGCGATATCTTGGTTTTCGTGGGGTTTCAAGCTGAGATATGCGTTTTCTGCGATAATCTTGGAGAGACTTCTATCAGAAGTAAGCAGAATCATCGAGATCCCTCTTTTCGAGCTCTTTAATGCGAGAAACACGTTATCTGGTGTTTTCACCACTCCACAGTGCGTTTGATATGCAGAACCGGCGACATCTTGATTTTCGTGAGATTTCAACCTGAGATATGCATTTTCGTCGATAATCTTGGTGAGTCTTCTGTCAGTACTATGCAGAATCATCGAGACCCCTCTTTTCGAGCTATTTAATGCGAGAGACACGTTATCTGGTGTTTTCACCACTCCACAGTGCGTTTGATATGCAGAACAGGCGACATCTTAATTTTCGTGAGATTTCAAGCTGCGATATGCATTTTCTACGATAACCATGGTGAGTCTTCTGTCAGAAGTATGCAGAATCATCTAGATCGCTCTCTTCGAGCTATTTAATGTGAGAAACACGTTTTCTGGTGTATTCACCACCCCACTGTACGTTTGACATGCAGAACCGGATATATCTTGGTTTCGGTGGGGTTTCAAGCTGAGATATGCATTTTCTACGATAATCTTGGTGAGACTTCTGTCAGAAGTATGCAGAATCATCGGGATCGCTCTTTTCGAGCTATTTAATGCGAGAAACACATTATATGGTTGTTTTCACCACTCCACAGTGCGTTTGATATGCATAACCGGCGATATCTAGATTTTCGTGGTGTTTCCAGCTGAGATATGCATTCTCTGCGATACTCTTGGTGAGACTTCAGTCAGAAGTATGCAGAATCATCGAGATCGCTCGTTTCGAGCTATTTAATGCGAAAAAACAAGTTTTCTGGTGTTGTCAACATTCCACAGTGCGTTTTATATGCAGAACCGGCGATATCTTGATTTTCGTGGTGTTTCCAGCTGAGATATGCATTTTCTGCGATAATCTTGGTGAGTCTTCTGTCAGAAGTATGTAGAATCATCTAGATCGCTCTTTTCGAGCTATTTAATGCGAGAAACACGTTTTCTGGTGTATTCACCACTCCACAGTACGTTTGACATGCAGAACAGGAGATATCTTGGTTTAGGTCGGGTATCAAGCTGAGATATGCATTTTCAACGATAATCTTGGTGAGACTTCTGTCAGAAGTGTGCAGAATCATCGGGATCGCTCTTTTGGAGCTATTTAATGCGAGAAACACGTTGTCTGGTTGGTTTCGCGACTCCACAGTGCGTTTGATATGCAGATCCGGCGACATCTTGATTTTCGTGAGGTTTCAAGCTGAGATATGCATTTTCTGCTATAATATTGGTGAGTCTTCTGTCAGTAGGATGCAGAATCATCGAGACCCCTCTTTTCGAGCTATTTAATGCGAGAAACACGTTATCTGGTGTTTTCACCACTCCACAGTGCGTTTGATATGCAGAACAGGCGACATCTTGATTTTCGTGAGATTTCAAGCTGAGATATGCATTTTCTACGATAACCATGGTGAGTCTTCTGTCAGGAGTATGCAGAATTATCTAGATCGCTCTTTTCGAGCTATTTAACGCGAGAAACACGTTATCTGGTGTTTTCACCTCTCCACAGTGCGTTTGATATGCAGAACCGGCGACGTCTTGGCTTTCGTCGGGTATCAACCTGAGATATGCATTTTCTGCGATAATCTTGGTGAGAATTCATTTAGAAGTATGCAGAATCATCGAGATCGCTCTTTTAGAGCTATATAATTCGAGAAACACGTTATCTGGTGTTTTGACCTCTCCACAGTGCGTATGATGTGCAGAACCGACGATATCCTGGTTTTCGTGGGGTTTCAAGCTCAGATATGCATTTTGTGCGATAATATTGGAGAGACTTCAGACAGAAGTATGCAGAATCATCGAGATCGCACTTTTCGAGCTATTTAATGCGAGAAACACGTTATCTGGGGTTTTCACCACTCCACAGTTGGTTTGATATGCAGAACCGGCGATATCTTGGTTTTCGTGGGGTTTCAAGCTGAGATATGCGTTTTCTGCGATAATCTTGGTGAGACTTCTATCAGAAGTAAGCGGAAACATCGAGATCCCTCTTTTCCAGCTCTTTAATGCGAGAAACACGTTATCTGGTGTTTTCACCTCTCCACAGTGCGTTTGATATGCAGAACCGGCTACATCTTGGCTTTCGTCGGGTATCAACCTGAGATATGCATTTTCTGCGATAATCTTGGTGAGAATTCATTTAGAAGTATGCAGAATCATCGAGATCGCTCTTTTAGAGCTATATAATGCGAGAAACACGTTATCTGGTGTTTTGACCACTCCACAGTGCGTATGATGTGCAGAACCGACGATAACCTGGTTTTCGTGGGGTTTCAAGCTCAGATATGCATTTTGTGCGATAATATTGGAGAGACTTCAGACAGAAGTATGCAGAATCATCAAGATCGAACTTTTCGAGCTATTTTATGCGAGAAACACGTTAACTGGTGTTTTCACCACTCCACAGTGCGTTTGATATGCAGATCCGGCGACATCTTGGATTTCGTCGGGTTTCAAGCTGAGATTTGCTATTCCTGCGATAATCTTGGTGAGACTTCTGTCCGAAGTATGCTTAATCATCGAGAACGCTCTTTTCGAGCTAGTTAATGCGAGAAACACGTTATCTGGTGTTTTCAGCACTCCACAGTGCGTTTGATATGCAGAACCGGCGATATCTTGGTTTTCGTGGGGTTTCCAGCTGAGATATGCATTTTCTGCGATAATCTTGGTGAGTCTTCTGTCAGATGTATGCAGAATCATCTAGATCGCTCTTTTCGAGCTATTTGATGCGAGAAACACGTTTTCTGGTGTTTTCACCACGCCACAGTGCGTTTGATATGCAGAACCGGCGACATCGTGGTTTTCGTCGGGTTTCAAGCTGAGATATGCATTTTCTGCGATCATATTGGGGAGACTTCAGTCAGAAGTATGCAGAATCATCTAGATCGCTCGTTTCGAGCTATTTAAAGCGAGAAACACTTTATCTGGTTGTTTTGACCACTCCACAGTGCGTTTGATATGTAGAGCCGCCGATAACTTGGTTTTCGTGGGGTTTCCAGCTGAAATATGCATTTTCTGCGATAATCTTGGTGTTTCATCTATGAGAAGTATGCAGAATCATCGAGAACGCTCCTTTCGAGCTAGTTAATGCGAGATACACGTTTTCTGGTGTTTTCACCACTCCATAGTGCATCTGATATGCAGAACCGGCGATATCTTGGTTTTCGTGGGGTTTCCAGCTGAGATATGCATTTTCTGCGATAATCTTGGTGAGACTTTAGTCAGAACTATGCAGAATCATCTAGATCGCTCGTTTCGAGCGGTTTAATGCGAAAAAACAAGTTTTCTGGTGTTTTGACCACTCCACAGTGCGTTTGATATGTCGAGCCGCCGATAACTTGGTTTTCGTGGGGCTTCCAGCTGAAATATGCATTTTCTGCGATAATCTTTGTGTTTCATCTATGAGAAGTATGCAGAATCATCTAGATCGCTCTTTTCGAGCTATTTAAATCGAGAAACACGTTTTCTGGTGTATTCACCACCCCACAGTGCGTTTGATATGCAGAACCGGCGACATCGTGGTTTTGGTCGTGTTTCAAGCTGAGACATGCATTTTCTGCGATAATCTTGGTGAGACTTTAGTCAGAAGTATGCAGAATCATCTAG
Organism: Anthophora plumipes; assembly: GCA_951804975.1. Lineage (NCBI taxonomy): Eukaryota > Metazoa > Arthropoda > Insecta > Hymenoptera > Apidae > Anthophora > Anthophora plumipes. Next base: position 87,679 of record CATORF010000906.1, read on the forward strand.
ATCGCTCGTTTCGAGCTACTTAATGCGAGAAACACGTTATCTGGTGTTTTCACCACTCCACAGTGCGTTTAACTTGCAGAACCGGCGACATCTTGGATTTCGTCGGGGTTCAAGCTGGGATATGCATTTTCAACGATAATCTTGGTAAGAATTCTGTCAGAAGTATGCAGAATCACCTAGTTCGCTCGTTTCGAGCTACTTAATGCGAGAAACACGTTATCTGGTGTTTTCACCACTCCACAGTGCGTTTAACTTGCAGAACCGGCGACATCTTGAATTTCGTCGGGGTTCAAGCTGGGATATGCATTTTCAACGATAATCTTGGTAAGAATTCTGTCAGAAGTATGCAGTATCATCTAGATCGCTCTTTTCGAGCTACTTAATGCGAGAAACACGTTTTCTGGTGTTTTGACCACTCCACAGTGCGTTTGATATGTAGAACCGCCGATAACTTGGTTTTCGTGGGGATTCCAGCTGAAATATGCATTTTCTGCGTTAATATTGGTGAGACTTCAGTCAGAAGTATGCAGAATCATCTAGATCGCTCGTTTCGAGTTATTTAATGCGAGAAACACGTTATCTGGTTGTTTTCACCACTCCACAGTGCTTTTGATATGCAGAACCGGCGACATCTTGATTTTCGTGAGGTTTCAAGCTGAGATATGCATTTTCTGCGATAATCTTGGTGAGTCTTCTGTCAGAAGTATGCAGAATCATCTAGATCGCTCTTTTCGAGCTATTTGATGCGAGAAACACGTTTTCTGGTGTTTTCACCACTCCACAGTGCGTTTGATATGCAGAACAGTCGACATCGTGGTTTTCGTCGGGTTTCAAGCTGAGATATGCATTTTCTGCGATCATATTGGTGAGTCTTCTGTCAGAAGTATGCAGAATCATCTAGATCGCTCTTTTCGAGCTACTTGATGCGAGAAACACGTTTTCTGGTGTTTTCACCACTCCACAGTGCGTTTGATATGCAGAACCGGCGACATCTTGATTTTCGTGAGGTTTCAAGCTGAGATATGCATTTTCTGCGATAATCTTGGTGAGTCTTCTGTCAGAAGTATGCAGAATCATCTAGATCGCTCTTTTCGAGCTATTTGATGCGAGAAACACGTTTTCTGGTGTTTCCACCACTCCACAGTTCGTTTGATATGCAGAACCGGCGACATCGTGTTTTTCGTCGGGTTTCAAGCTGAGATATGCATTTTCTGCGATCATATTGGTGAGACTTCAGTCAGAAGTATGCAGAATCACCTAGATCGCTCGTTTCGAGCTATTTAATGCGAGAAACACGTTATCTGGTTGTTTTCACCACTCCACAGTGCGTTTGATATGCAGAACCGGCGACATCTTGATTTTCGTGAGGTTTCAAGCTGAGATATGCATTTTCTGCGATAATCTTGGTGAGACTTCTGTCAGAAGTATGCAGAATCATCGCGATCGCTCTATTCGAGCTATTTAATGCGAGAAACACGTTATCTGGTGTTTTCATCACTCCACAGGGCGTTTGATATGCAGAACCGGCGATATCTTGGTTTTCCTGGGGTTTCCAGCTGAGATATGCATTTTCTGTGATAATCTTGGTGAGTCTTCTGTCAGAAGTATGCAGAATCATCTAGATCGCTCTTTTCGAGCTATTTAATGCGAGAAACAGGTTTTCTGGTGTCTTCACCACGCCACAGTGCGTTTGATATGCAGAACCGGCGATATCTTTGTTTTCGTGGGGTTTCCAGCTGAAATATGCATTTTCTGCGATAATCTTGGTGTTTCATCTATGAGAAGTATGCAGAATCATCGAGAACGCTCTTTTCGAGCTAGTTAATGCGAGATACACGTTTTCTGGTGTTTTCACCACTCCATAGTGCGTCTGATATGCAGAACCGGCGATATCTTGGTTTTCGTGGGGTTTCCAGCTGAGATATGCATTTTCTGCGATAATCTTGGTGAGTCTTCTGTCAGAAGTATGCAGAATCATCTAGATCGCTCTTTTCGAGCTATTTGATGCGAGAAACACGTTTTCTGGTGTTTTCACCACGCCACAGTGCGTTTGATATGCAGAACCGGCGACATCGTGGTTTTCGTCGGGTTTCAAGCTGAGATATGCATTTTCTGCGATCATATTGGTGAGACTTCAGTCAGAAGTATGCAGAATCATCTAGATCGCTCGTTTCGAGCTATTTAAAGCGAGAAACACGTTATCTGGTTGTTTTGACCACTCCACAGTGCGTTTGATATGTAGAGCCGCCGATAACTTGGTTTTCGTGGGGTTTCCAGCTGAGATATGCAATTTCTGTGATAATCTTGGTGAGTCTTCTGTCAGAAGTATGCAGAATCATCGAGATCGCTCTATTCGAGCTATTTAATGCGAGAAACACGTTATCTGTTTGCTTTCACCACTCCACAGTGCGTTTGATATGCAGAACCGGCGATATCTTGGTTTTCGTGGGGTTTCCAGCTGAGATATGCATTTTCTGCGATAATCTTGGTGCGTCTTCTGTCAGAAGTATGCAGAATCATCGAGATCGCTCTATTCGAGCTATTTAATGCGAGAAACACGTTATCTGGTTGTTTTCACCACTCCACAGTGCGTTTGATAAGCAGAAACGGAGATATCTTGGTTTCGGTCGGATTTCAAGCTGAGATATGCATTTTCTGCGATAATCTTGGTGAGTCTTCTGTCAGAAGTATGCAGAATCATCGCGATCGCTCTATTCGAGCTATTTAATGCGAGAAACACGTTATCTGGTGTTTTCATCACTCCACAGGGCGTTTGATATGCAGAACCGGCGATATCTTGGTTATCGTGGGGTTTCCAGCTGAGATATGCATTTTCTGCGACAATCTTGGTGTTTCATCTATGAGAAGTATGCAGAATCATCGATAACGCTCTTTTCGAGCTAGTTAATGCGAGATACACGTTTTCTGGTGTTTTCACCACTCCATAGTGCGTCTGATATGCAGAACCGGCGATATCTTGGTTTTCGTGGGGTTTCCAGCTGAGATATGCATTTTCTGCGATAATCTTGGTGAGACTTTAGTCAGAACTATGCAGAATCATCTAGATCGCTCGTTTCGAGCTATTTAATGCGAAATAACAAGTGTTCTGGTGTTTTGACCACTCCACAGTGCGTTTGATATGTAGAGCCGCCGATAACTTGGTTTTCGAGGGGCTTCCAGCTGAAATGTGCATTTTCTGCGATAATCTTTGTGTTTCATCTATGAGAAGTATGCAGAATCATCTAGATCGCTCTTTTCGAGCTATTTAAATCGAGAAACACGTTTTCTGGTGTATTCACCACCCCACAGTGCGTTTGATATGCAGAACCGGCGACATCGTGGTTTTGGTCGGGTTTCAAGCTGAGATATGCATTTTCTGCGATCATATTGGTGAGACTTCAGTCAGAAGTATGCAGAATCACCTAGATCGCTCGTTTCGAGCTATTTAATGCGAGAAACACGTTATCTGGTGTTTTCACCACTCCACAGTGCGTTTAACTTGCAGAACCGGCGACATCTTGGATTTCGTCGGGGTTCAAGCTGGGATATGCATTTTCAACGATAATCTTGGTAAGAATTCTGTCAGAAGTATGCAGTATCATCTAGATCGCTCTTTTCGAGCTACTTAATGCGAGAAACACGTTTTCTGGTGTTTTCACCACTCCACAGGGCGTTTGATATGCAGAACCGGCGACATCTTGATTTTCGTGAGGTTTCAAGCTGAGATATGCATTTTCTGCGATAATCTTGGTGAGTCTTCTGTCAGAAGTATGCAGAATCATCTAGATCGCTCTTTTCGAGCTATTTGATGCGAGAAACACGTTTTCTGGTGTTTTCACCACTCCACAGTGCGTTTGATATGCAGAACAGTCGACATCGTGGTTTTCGTCGGGTTTCAAGCTGAGATATGCATTTTCTGCGATCATATTGGTGAGTCTTCTGTCAGAAGTATGCAGAATCATCTAGATCGCTCTTTTCGAGCTATTTGATGCGAGAAACACGTTTTCTGGTGTTTTGACCACTCCACAGTGCGTTTGATATGCAGAACCGGCGACATCTTGATTTTCGTGAGGTTTCAAGCTGAGATATGCATTTTCTGCGATAATCTTGGTGAGTCTTCTGTCAGAAGTATGCAGAATCATCTAGATCGCTCTTTTCGAGCTATTTAATGCGAGAAACAGGTTTTCTGGTGTCTTCACCACGCCACAGTGCGTTTGATATGCAGAACCGGCGATATCTTTGTTTTCGTGGGGTTTCCAGCTGAAATATGCATTTTCTGCGATAATCTTGGTGTTTCATCTATGAGAAGTATGCAGAATCATCGAGAACGCTCTTTTCGAGCTAGTTAATGCGAGATACACGTTTTCTGGTGTTTTCACCACTCCATAGTGCGTCTGATATGCAGAACCGGCGATATCTTGGTTTTCGTGGGGTTTCCAGCTGAGATATGCATTTTCTGCGATAATCTTGGTGAGTCTTCTGTCAGAAGTATGCAGAATCATCTAGATCGCTCTTTTCGAGCTATTTGATGCGAGAAACACGTTTTCTGGTGTTTTCACCACGCCACAGTGCGTTTGATATGCAGAACCGGCGACATCGTGGTTTTCGTCGGGTTTCAAGCTGAGATATGCATTTTCTGCGATCATATTGGTGAGACTTCAGTCAGAAGTATGCAGAATCATCTAGATCGCTCGTTTCGAGCTATTTAAAGCGAGAAACACGTTATCTGGTTGTTTTGACCACTCCACAGTGCGTTTGATATGTAGAGCCGCCGATAACTTGGTTTTCGTGGGGTTTCCAGCTGAGATATGCAATTTCTGTGATAATCTTGGTGAGTCTTCTGTCAGAAGTATGCAGAATCATCGAGATCGCTCTATTCGAGCTATTTAATGCGAGAAACACGTTATCTGTTTGCTTTCACCACTCCACAGTGCGTTTGATATGCAGAACCGGCGATATCTTGGTTTTCGTGGGGTTTCCAGCTGAGATATGCATTTTCTGCGATAATCTGGGTGAGTTTTCTGTCAGAAGTATGCAGAATCATCGAGATCGCTCTATTCGAGCTATTTAATGCGAGAAACACGTTATCTGGTTGTTTTCACCACTCCACAGTGCGTTTGATAAGCAGAAACGGAGATATCTTGGTTTCGGTCGGATTTCAAGCTGAGATATGCATTTTCTGCGATAATCTTGGTGAGTCTTCTGTCAGAAGTATGCAGAATCATCGCGATCGCTCTATTCGAGCTATTTAATGCGAGAAACACGTTATCTGGTGTTTTCATCACTCCACAGGGCGTTTGATATGCAGAACCGGCGATATCTTGGTTATCGTGGGGTTTCCAGCTGAGATATGCATTTTCTGCGACAATCTTGGTGTTTCATCTATGAGAAGTATGCAGAATCATCGATAACGCTCTTTTCGAGCTAGTTAATGCGAGATACACGTTTTCTGGTGTTTTCACCACTCCATAGTGCGTCTGATATGCAGAACCGGCGATATCTTGGTTTTCGTGGGGTTTCCAGCTGAGATATGCATTTTCTGCGATAATCTTGGTGAGACTTTAGTCAGAACTATGCAGAATCATCTAGATCGCTCGTTTCGAGCTATTTAATGCGAAATAACAAGTTTTCTGGTGTTTTGACCACTCCACAGTGCGTTTGATATGTAGAGCCGCCGATAACTTGGTTTTCGAGGGGCTTCCAGCTGAAATGTGCATTTTCTGCGATAATCTTTGTGTTTCATCTATGAGAAGTATGCAGAATCATCTAGATCGCTCTTTTCGAGCTATTTAAATCGAGAAACACGTTTTCTGGTGTATTCACCACCCCACAGTGCGTTTGATATGCAGAACCGGCGACATCGTGGTTTTGGTCGGGTTTCAAGCTGAGATATGCATTTTCTGCGATCATATTGGTGAGACTTCAGTCAGAAGTATGCAGAATCACCTAGATCGCTCGTTTCGAGCTATTTAATGCGAGAAACACGTTATCTGGTGTTTTCACCACTCCACAGTGCGTTTAACTTGCAGAACCGGCGACATCTTGGATTTCGTCGGGGTTCAAGCTGGGATATGCATTTTCAACGATAATCTTGGTAAGAATTCTGTCAGAAGTATGCAGTATCATCTAGATCGCTCTTTTCGAGCTACTTAATGCGAGAAACACGTTTTCTGGTGTTTTCACCACTCCACAGGGCGTTTGATATGCAGAACCGGCGACATCTTGATTTTCGTGAGGTTTCAAGCTGAGATATGCATTTTCTGCGATAATCTTGGTGAGTCTTCTGTCAGAAGTATGCAGAATCATCTAGATCGCTCTTTTCGAGCTATTTGATTCGAGAAACACGTTTTCTGGTGTTTTCACCACTCCACAGTGCGTTTGATATGCAGAACAGTCGACATCGTGGTTTTCGTCGGGTTTCAAGCTGAGATATGCATTTTCTGCGATCATATTGGTGAGTCTTCTGTCAGAAGTATGCAGAATCATCTAGATCGCTCTTTTCGAGCTATTTGATGCGAGAAACACGTTTTCTGGTGTTTTGACCACTCCACAGTGCGTTTGATATGCAGAACCGGCGACATCTTGATTTTCGTGAGGTTTCAAGCTGAGATATGCAGTTTCTGCGATAATCTTGGTGAGTCTTCTGTCAGAAGTATGCAGAATCATCTAGATCGCTCTTTTCGAGCTATTTAATGCGAGAAACAGGTTTTCTGGTGTTTTCACCACGCCACAGTGCGTTTGATATGCAGAACCGGCGATATCTTGGTTTTCGTGGGGTTTCCAGCTGAGATATGCATTTTCCGCGATAATCTTGGTGAGTCTTCTGTCAGAAGTATGCAGAATCATCTAGATCGCTCTTTTCGAGCTATTTGATGCGAGAAACACGTTTTCTGGTGTTTTCACCACTCCACAGTTCGTTTGATATGCAGAACCGGCGACATCGTGTTTTTCGTCGGGTTTCAAGCTGAGATATGCATTTTCTGCGATCATATTGGTGAGACTTCAGTCAGAAGTATGCAGAATCACATAGATCGCTCGTTTCGAGCTGTTTAATGGGAGAAACACGTTATCTGGTTGTTTTCACCACTCCACAGTGCGTTTGATATGCAGAACCGGCGACATCTTGATTTTCGTAAGGTTTCTAGCTGAGATATGCATTTTCTGCGATAATCTTGGTGAGACTTCTGTCAGAAGTATGCAGAATCATCGCGATCGCTCTATTCGAGCTATTTAATGCGAGAAACACGTTATCTGGTGTTTTCATCACTCCACAGGGCGTTTGATATGCACAACCGGCGATATCTTGGTTTTCCTGGAGTTTCCAGCTGAGATATGCATTTTCTGTGATAATCTTGGTGAGTCTTCTGTCAGAAGTATGCAGAATCATCTAGATCGCTCTTTTCGAGCTATTTGATGCGAGAAACACGTTTTCTGGTGTTTTCACCCCGCCACAGTGCGTTTGATATGCAGAACCGGCGACATCGTGGTTTTCGTCGGGTTTCAAGCTGAGATATGCATTTTCTGCGATCATATTGGTGAGACTTCAGTCAGAAGTATGCAGAATCATCTAGATCGCTCGTTTCGAGCTATTTAAAGCGCGAAACACGTTATCTGGTTGTTTTGACCACTCCACAGTGCGTTTGATATGTAGAGCCGCCGATAACTTGGTTTTCGTGGGGTTTCCAGCTGAAATATGCATTTTCTGCGATAATCTTGGTGTTTCATCTATGAGAAGTATGCAGAATCATCGAGAATGCTCTTTTCGAGCTGGTTAATGCGAGATACACGTTTTCTGATGTTTTCACCACTCCATAGTGCGTCTGATATGCAGAACCGGCGATATCTTGGTTTTCGTGGGGTTTCCAGCTGAGATATGCAATTTCTGTGATAATCTTGGTGAGTCTTCTGTCAGAAGTATGCAGAATCATCTAGATCGCTCTTTTCGAGCTATTTAATGCGAGAAACACGTTTTCTGGTGTTTTCACCACGCCACAGTGCGTTTGATATGCAGAACCGGCGACATCGTGGTTTTCGTCGGGTTTCAAGCTGAGATATAGCATTTTCTGCGATAATATTGGTGAGACTTCAGTCAGAAGTATGCAGAATCATCTAGATCGCTCTTTTCGAGCTATTTAAAGCGAGAAACACGTTATCTGGTTGTTTTCACCACTCCACAGTGCGTTTGATATGCAGAACCGGCGATATCTTGGTGTTCGTGGGGTTTCCAGCTGAGATATGCATTTTCTGCGATAATCTTGGTGAGACTTTAGTCAGTACTATGCAGAATCATCTAGATCGCTCGTTTCGAGCTATTTAATGCGAAAAAACAAGTTTTCTGGTGTTTTGACCACTCCTCAGTGCGTTTGATATGTAGAGCCGCCGATAACTTGGTTTTCGTGGGGCTTCCAGCTGAAATATGCATTTTCTGCGATAATCTTTGTGTTTCATCTATGAGAAGTATGCAGAGTCATCTAGATCGCTCTTTTCGAGCTATTTAAATCGAGAAACACGTTTTCTGGTGTATTCACCACCCCACAGTGCGTTTGATATGCAGAACCGGCGACATCGTGGTTTTGGTCGGGTTTCAAGCTGAGATATGCATTTTCTGCGATAATCTTGGTGAGACTTTAGTCAGAAGTATGCAGAATCATCTAGATCGCTCGTTTCGAGCTACTTAATGCGAGAAACACGTTATCTGGTGTTTTCACCACTCCACAGTGCGTTTAACTTGCAGAACCGGCGACATCTTGGATTTCGTCGGAGTTCAAGCTGGGATATGCATTTTCAACGATAATCTTGGTAAGAATTCTGTCAGAAGTATGCAGTATCATCTAGATCGCTCTTTTCGAGCTACTTAATGCGAGAAACACGTTTTCTGGTGTTTTGACCACTCCACAGTGCGTTTGATATGTAGAACCGCCGATAACTTGGTTTTCGTGGGGATTCCAGCTGAAATATGCATTTTCTGCGATAATATTTGTGAGACTTCAGTCAGAAGTATGCAGAATCATCTAGATCGCTCGATTCGAGTTATTTAATGCGAGAAACACGTTATCTGGTTGTTTTCACCACTCCACAGTGCGTTTGATATGCAGAACCGGCGACATCTTGATTTTCGTGAGGTTTCAAGCTGAGATATGCATTTTCTGCGATAATCTTGGTGAGTCTTCTGTCAGAAGTATGCAGAATCATCTAGATCGCTCTTTTCGAGCTATTTGATGCGAGAAACACGTTTTCTGGTGTTTTCACCACTCCACAGTGCGTTTGATATGCAGAACAGTCGACATCGTGGTTTTCGTCGGGTTTCAAGCTGAGATATGCATTTTCTGCGATCATATTGGTGAGTCTTCTGTCAGAAGTATGCAGAATCATCTAGATCGCTCTTTTCGAGCTATTTGATGCGAGAAACACGTTTTCTGGTGTTTTCACCACGCCACAGTGCGTTTGATATGCAGAACCGGCGACATCGTGGTTTTCGTCGGGTTTCAAGCTGAGATATGCATCTTCTGCGATCATATTGGTGAGACTTCAGTCAGAAGTATGCAGAATCATCTAGATCGCTCGTTTCGAGCTATTTAAAGCGAGAAACACGTTATCTGGTTGTTTTGACCACTCCACAGTGCGTTTGATATGTAGAGCCGCCGATAACTTGGTTTTCGTGGGGTTTCCAGCTGAAATATGCATTTTCTGCGATAATCTTGGTGTTTCATCTATGAGAAGTATGCAGAATCATCGAGAACGCTCTTTTCGAGCTAGTTAATGCGAGATACACGTTTTCTGATGTTTTCACCACTCCATAGTGCGTCTGATATGCAGAACCGGCGATATCTTGGTTTTCGTGGGGTTTCCAGCTGAGATATGCAATTTCTGTGATAATCTTGGTGAGTCTTCTGTCAGAAGTATGCAGAATCATCTAGATCGCTCTTTTCGAGCTATTTAATGCGAGAAACACGTTTTCTGGTGTTTTCACCACGCCACAGTGCGTTTGATATGCAGAACCGGCGACATCGTGGTTTTCGTCGGGTTTCAAGCTGAGATATAGCATTTTCTGCGATAATATTGGTGAGACTTCAGTCAGAAGTATGCAGAATCATCTAGATCGCTCGTTTCGAGCTATTTAAAGCGAGAAACACGTTATCTGGTTGTTTTCACCACTCCACAGTGCGTTTGATATGCAGAACCGGCGATATCTTGGTTTTCGTGGGGTTTCCAGCTGAGATATGCATTTTCTGCGATAATCTTGGTGAGCCTTCTGTCAGAAGTATGCAGAATCATCGAGATCGCTCTATTCGAGCTATTTAATGCGAGAAACACGTTATCTGGTTGTTTTCACCACTCCACAGTGCGTTTGATATGCAGAACCGGCGATATCTTGGTTTTCGTGGGGTTTCCAGCTGAGATATGCATTTTCTGCGATAATCTTGGTGAGACTTCAGTCAGAAGTATGCAGAATCATCTAGATCGCTCGTTTCGAGCTATTTAAAGCGAGAAACACGTTATCTGGTTGTTTTGACCACTCCACAGTGCGTTTGATATGTAGAGCCGCCGATAACTTGGTTTTCGTGGGGCTTCCAGCTGAAATATGCATTTTCTGCGATAATCTTTGTGTTTCATCTATGAGAAGTATGCAGAATCATCTAGATCGCTCTTTACGAGCTATTTAATTCGAGAAACACGTTTTCTGGTGTATTCACCACCCCACAGTGCGTTTGATATGCAGAACCGGCGACATCGTGGTTTTGGTCGGGTTTCAAGCTGAGATATGCATTTTCTGCGATAATCTTGGTGAGACTTTAGTCAGAAGTATGCAGAATCATCTAGATCGCTCGTTTCGAGCTACTTAATGCGAGAAACACGTTATCTGGTGTTTTCACCACTCCACAGTGCGTTTAACTTGCAGAACCGGCGACATCTTGGATTTCGTCGGGGTTCAAGCTGGGATATGCATTTTCAACGATAATCTTGGTAAGAATTCTGTCAGAAGTATGCAGAATCATCGAGATCGCTCTATTCGAGCTATTTAATGCGAGAAACACGTTATCTGGTTGTTTTCGCCACTCCACAGTGCGTTTGATATGCAGAAACGGAGATATCTTGGTTTCGGTCGGGTTTCAAGCTGAGATATGCATTTTCTGCGATAATCTTGGTGAGTCTTCTGTCAGAAGTATGCAGAATCATCTAGATCGCTCTTTTCGAGCTATTTAATTCGAGAAACACGTTTTCTGGTGTATTCACCACCCCACAGTGCGTTTGATATGCAGAACCGGCGACATCGTGGTTTTGGTCGGGTTTCAAGCTGAGATATGCATTTTCTGCGATAATCTTGGTGAGACTTTAGTCAGAAGTATGCAGAATCATCTAGATCGCTCGTTTCGAGCTACTTAATGCGAGAAACACGTTATCTGGTGTTTTCACCACTCCACAGTGCGTTTAACTTGCAGAACCGGCGACATCTTGGATTTCGTCGGGGTTCAAGCTGGGATATGCATTTTCAACGATAATCTTGGTGAGTCTTCTGTCAGAAGTATGCAGAATCATCGCGATCGCTCTATTCGAGCTATCTAATGCGAGAAACACGTTATCTGGTGTTTTCATCACTCCACAGGGCGTATGATATGCAGAACCGGCGATATCTTGGTTTTCGTGGGGTTTCCAGCTGAGATATGCATTTTCTGCGATAATCTTGGTGAGACTTTAGTCAGAAGTATGCAGAATCATCTAGATCGCTCGTTTCGAGCTACTTAATGCGAGAAACACGTTATCTGGTGTTTTCACCACTCCACAGTGCGTTTAACTTGCAGAACCGGCGACATCTTGGATTTCGTCGGGGTTCAAGCTGGGATATGCATTTTCAACGATAATCTTGGTAAGAATTCTGTCAGAAGTATGCAGAATCATCGAGATCGCTCTATTCGAGCTATTTAATGCGAGAAACACGTTATCTGGTTGTTTTCGCCACTCCACAGTGCGTTTGATATGCAGAAACGGAGATATCTTGGTTTCGGTCGGGTTTCAAGCTGAGATATGCATTTTCTGCGATAATCTTGGTGAGTCTTCTGTCAGAAGTATGCAGAATCATCTAGATCGCTCTTTTCGAGCTATTTAAATCGAGAAACACGTTTTCTGGTGTATTCACCACCCCACAGTGCGTTTGATATGCAGAACCGGCGACATCGTGGTTTTGGTCGGGTTTCAAGCTGAGATATGCATTTTCTGCGATAGTCTTGGTGAGACTTTAGTCAGAAGTATGCAGAATCATCTAGATCGCTCGTTTCGAACTACTTAATGCGAGAAACACGTTATCTGGTGTTTTCACCACTCCACAGTGCGTTTAACTTGCAGAACCGGCGACATCTTGGATTTCGTCGGAGTTCAAGCTGGGATATGCATTTTCAACGATAATCTTGGTAAGAATTCTGTCAGAAGTATGCAGTATCATCTAGATCGCTCTTTTCGAGCTACTTAATGCGAGAAACACGTTTTCTGGTGTTTTGACCACTCCACAGTGCGTTTGATATGTAGAACCGCCGATAACTTGGTTTTCGTGGGGATTCCAGCTGAAATATGCATTTTCTGCGATAATATTGGTGAGACTTCAGTCAGAAGTATGCAGAATCATCTAGATCGCTCGTTTCGAGTTATTTAATGCGAGAAACACGTTATCTGGTTGTTTTCACCACTCCACAGTGCGTTTGATATGCAGAACCGGCGACATCTTGATTTTCGTGAGGTTTCAAGCTGAGATATGCATTTTCTGCGATAATCTTGGTGAGTCTTCTGTCAGAAGTATGCAGAATCATCTAGATCGCTCTTTTCGCGCTATTTGATGCGAGAAACACGTTTTCTGGTGTTTTCACCACTCCACAGTTCGTTTGATATGCAGAACCGGCGACATCGTGTTTTTCGTCGGGTTTCAAGCTGAGATATGCATTTTCTGCGATCATATTGGTGAGACTTCAGTCAGAAGTATGCAGAATCACCTAGATCGCTCGTTTCGAGCTATTTGATGCGAGAAACACGTTTTCTGGTGTTTACACCACTCCACAGTGCGTTTGATATGCAGAACCGGCGACATCGTGGTTTTCGTCGGGTTTCAAGCTGAGATATGCATTTTCTGCGATCATATTGGTGAGACTTCAGTCAGAAGTATGCAGAATCACCTAGATCGCTCTATTCGAGCTATTTAATGCGAGAAACACGTTATCTGGTTGTTTTCACCACTCCACAGTGCGTTTGATATGCAGAACCGGCGACATCTTGGTTTTCGTGGGGTTTCCAGCTGAAATATTCATTTTCTGCGATAATATTGGTGAGACTTCAGTCAGAAGTATGCAGAATCATCTAGATCGCTCTTTTCGAGCTACTTAATGCATGAAACACGTTTTCTGGTGTTTTCACCACTCCACAGTGCGTTTGATATGCAGAACCGGCGACATCTTGATTTTCGTGAGGTTTCTAGCTGAGATATGCATTTTCTGCGATAATATTGGTGAGACTTCAGTCAGAAGTATGCAGAATCATCCAGAACGCTCTTTTCGAGCTAGTTAATGCGAGTAACACGTTTTCTGGTATTTTCACCACTCAACGGAGCGTCTGATACGCAGAACCGGCGACATCTTGGTTTTCGTCGGGTTTCAAGCTGAGATATGCATTGTCGGCGATAATCTTGGTGAGTCTTCTGTCAGAAGTATGCAGAAGCATCTAGATCGCTCTTTTCGAGCTATTTAATGCGAGAAACACGTTTGCTGGTGTTTTCACCACTCCACAGTGCGTCTGATATGCAGAACTGGCGACACCTTGGTATTCGTGGGGTTTCTAGCTGGGATATGCATTTTCTGCGATAATCTTGTTGAGACTTCTGTCCGAAGTATGCAGAATCATCGAGATCGCTCGTTTCGAGCTATTTAAAGCGAGAAACACGTTATCTGGTTGTTTTGACCACTCCACAGTGCGTTTAACTTGCAGAACCGGCGACATCTTGGATGTCGTCGGGGTTCAAGCTGGGATATGCATTTTCTGCGATAATCTTGGTGAGTCTTCTGTCAGAAGTATGCAGAATCATCGCGATCGCTCTATTCGAGCTATCTAATGCGAGAAACACGTTATCTGGTGTTTTCATCACTCCACAGGGCGTTTGATATGCAGAACCGGCGATATCTTGGTTTTCGTGGGGTTTCCAGCTGAGATATGCATTTTCTGCGATAATCTTGGTGAGACTTTAGTCAGAACTATGCAGAATCATCTAGATCGCTCGTTTCGAACTGCTTAATGCGAGAAACACGTTATCTGGTGTTTTCACCACTCCACAGTGCGTTTAACTTGCAGAACCGGCGACATCTTGGATTTCGTCGGAGTTCAAGCTGGGATATGCATTTTCAACGATAATCTTGGTAAGAATTCTGTCAGAAGTATGCAGTATCATCTAGATCGCTCTTTTCGAGCTACTTAATGCGAGAAACACGTTTTCTGGTGTTTTGACCACTCCACAGTGCGTTTGATATGTAGAACCGCCGATAAATTGGTTTTCGTGGGGATTCCAGCTGAAATATGCATTTTCTGCGATAATATTGGTGAGACTTCAGTCAGAAGTATGCAGAATCATCTAGATCGCTCGTTTCGAGTTATTTAATGCGAGAAACACGTTATCTGGTTGTTTTCACCACTCCACAGTGCGTTTGATATGCAGAACCGGCGACATCTTGATTTTCGTGAGGTTTCAAGCTGAGATATGCATTTTCTGCGATAATCTTGGTGAGTCTTCTGTCAGAAGTATGCAGAATCACCTAGATCGCTCGTTTCGAGCTATTTGATGCGAGAAACACGTTTTCTGGTGTTTATACCACTCCACAGTGCGTTTGATATGCAGAACCGGCGACATCTTGGTTTTCGTGGGGTTTCCAGCTGAAATATCCATTTTCTGCGATAATATTGGTGAGACTTCAGTCAGAAGTATGCAGAATCATCTAGATCGCTCTTTTCGAGCTACTTAATGCATGAAACACGTTTTCTGGAGTTTTCACCACTCCACAGTGCGTTTGATATGCAGAACCGGCGATATCTTGGTTTTCGTGGGTTTTCCAGCTGAGATATGCTTTTTCTACGATAATCTTGGTGAGACTTCTGTCCGAAGTATGCTGAATCATCGAGATCGCTCTATTCGAGCTACTTAATGCGACAAACACGTTATCTGGTGTTTTCAGCACTCCACAGTGCGTTTGATATGCAGAACAGTAGATATCCTGGTTTTCGTGGGGTTTCCAGCTGAG
Source organism: Anthophora plumipes (assembly GCA_951804975.1). Taxonomy (NCBI): domain Eukaryota; kingdom Metazoa; phylum Arthropoda; class Insecta; order Hymenoptera; family Apidae; genus Anthophora; species Anthophora plumipes. The sequence continues at coordinate 102,945 of CATORF010000906.1, forward strand.
ATATGCATTTTCTGCGATCATATTGGTGAGACTTCAGTCAGAAGTATGCAGAATCACCTAGATCGCTCGTTTCGAGCTATTTGATGCGAGAAACACGTTTTCTGGTGTTTACACCACTCCACAGTGCGTTTGATATGCAGAACCGGCGACATCGTGGTTTTCGTCGGGTTTCAAGCTGAGATATGCATTTTCTGCGATCATATTGGTGAGACTTCAGTCAGAAGTATGCAGAATCACCTAGATCGCTCTATTCGAGCTATTTAATGCGAGAAACACGTTATCTGGTTGTTTTCACCACTCCACAGTGCGTTTGATATGCAGAACCGGCGACATCTTGGATTTCGTCGGAGTTCAAGCTGGGATATGCATTTTCAACGATAATCTTGGTAAGAATTCTGTCAGAAGTATGCAGTATCATCTAGATCGCTCTTTTCGAGCTACTTAATGCGAGAAACACGTTTTCTGGTGTTTTCACCACGCCACAGTGCGTTTGATATGCAGAACCGGCGACATCGTGGTTTTCGTCGGGTTTCAAGCTGAGATATAGCATTTTCTGCGATAATATTGGTGAGACTTCAGTCAGAAGTATGCAGAATCATCTAGATCGCTCGTTTCGAGCTATTTAAAGCGAGAAACACGTTATCTGGTTGTTTTCACCACTCCACAGTGCGTTTGATATGCAGAACCGGCGATATCTTGGTTTTCGTGGGGTTTCCAGCTGAGATATGCATTTTCTGCGATAATCTTGGTGAGCCTTCTGTCAGAAGTATGCAGAATCATCGAGATCGCTCTATTCGAGCTATTTAATGCGAGAAACACGTTATCTGGTTGTTTTCACCACTCCACAGTGCGTTTGATATGCAGAACCGGCGATATCTTGGTTTTCGTGGGGTTTCCAGCTGAGATATGCATTTTCTGCGATAATCTTGGTGAGACTTCAGTCAGAAGTATGCAGAATCATCTAGATCGCTCGTTTCGAGCTATTTAAAGCGAGAAACACGTTATCTGGTTGTTTTGACCACTCCACAGTGCGTTTGATATGTAGAGCCGCCGATAACTTGGTTTTCGTGGGGCTTCCAGCTGAAATATGCATTTTCTGCGATAATCTTTGTGTTTCATCTATGAGAAGTATGCAGAATCATCTAGATCGCTCTTTACGAGCTATTTAATTCGAGAAACACGTTTTCTGGTGTATTCACCACCCCACAGTGCGTTTGATATGCAGAACCGGCGACATCGTGGTTTTGGTCGGGTTTCAAGCTGAGATATGCATTTTCTGCGATAATCTTGGTGAGACTTTAGTCAGAAGTATGCAGAATCATCTAGATCGCTCGTTTCGAGCTACTTAATGCGAGAAACACGTTATCTGGTGTTTTCACCACTCCACAGTGCGTTTAACTTGCAGAACCGGCGACATCTTGGATTTCGTCGGGGTTCAAGCTGGGATATGCATTTTCAACGATAATCTTGGTAAGAATTCTGTCAGAAGTATGCAGAATCATCGAGATCGCTCTATTCGAGCTATTTAATGCGAGAAACACGTTATCTGGTTGTTTTCGCCACTCCACAGTGCGTTTGATATGCAGAAACGGAGATATCTTGGTTTCGGTCGGGTTTCAAGCTGAGATATGCATTTTCTGCGATAATCTTGGTGAGTCTTCTGTCAGAAGTATGCAGAATCATCTAGATCGCTCTTTTCGAGCTATTTAATTCGAGAAACACGTTTTCTGGTGTATTCACCACCCCACAGTGCGTTTGATATGCAGAACCGGCGACATCGTGGTTTTGGTCGGGTTTCAAGCTGAGATATGCATTTTCTGCGATAATCTTGGTGAGACTTTAGTCAGAAGTATGCAGAATCATCTAGATCGCTCGTTTCGAGCTACTTAATGCGAGAAACACGTTATCTGGTGTTTTCACCACTCCACAGTGCGTTTAACTTGCAGAACCGGCGACATCTTGGATTTCGTCGGGGTTCAAGCTGGGATATGCATTTTCAACGATAATCTTGGTAAGAATTCTGTCAGAAGTATGCAGAATCATCGAGATCGCTCTATTCGAGCTATTTAATGCGAGAAACACGTTATCTGGTTGTTTTCGCCACTCCACAGTGCGTTTGATATGCAGAAACGGAGATATCTTGGTTTCGGTCGGGTTTCAAGCTGAGATATGCATTTTCTGCGATAATCTTGGTGAGTCTTCTGTCAGAAGTATGCAGAATCATCGCGATCGCTCTATTCGAGCTATCTAATGCGAGAAACACGTTATCTGGTGTTTTCATCACTCCACAGGGCGTATGATATGCAGAACCGGCGATATCTTGGTTTTCGTGGGGTTTCCAGCTGAGATATGCATTTTCAGCGATAATCTTGGTGAGACTTTAGTCAGAAGTATGCAGAATCATCTAGATCGCTCGTTTCGAGCTACTTAATGCGAGAAACACGTTATCTGGTGTTTTCACCACTCCACAGTGCGTTTAACTTGCAGAACCGGCGACATCTTGGATTTCGTCGGGGTTCAAGCTGGGATATGCATTTTCAACGATAATCTTGGTAAGAATTCTGTCAGAAGTATGCAGAATCATCGAGATCGCTCTATTCGAGCTATTTAATGCGAGAAACACGTTATCTGGTTGTTTTCGCCACTCCACAGTGCGTTTGATATGCAGAAACGGAGATATCTTGGTTTCGGTCGGGTTTCAAGCTGAGATATGCATTTTCTGCGATAATCTTGGTGAGTCTTCTGTCAGAAGTATGCAGAATCATCTAGATCGCTCTTTTCGAGCTATTTAAATCGAGAAACACGTTTTCTGGTGTATTCACCACCCCACAGTTCGTTTGATATGCAGAACCGGCGACATCGTGGTTTTGGTCGGGTTTCAAGCTGAGATATGCATTTTCTGCGATAGTCTTGGTGAGACTTTAGTCAGAAGTATGCAGAATCATCTAGATCGCTCGTTTCGAACTACTTAATGCGAGAAACACGTTATCTGGTGTTTTCACCACTCCACAGTGCGTTTAACTTGCAGAACCGGCGACATCTTGGATTTCGTCGGAGTTCAAGCTGGGATATGCATTTTCAACGATAATCTTGGTAAGAATTCTGTCAGAAGTATGCAGTATCATCTAGATCGCTCTTTTCGAGCTACTTAATGCGAGAAACACGTTTTCTGGTGTTTTGACCACTCCACAGTGCGTTTGATATGTAGAACCGCCGATAACTTGGTTTTCGTGGGGATTCCAGCTGAAATATGCATTTTCTGCGATAATATTGGTGAGACTTCAGTCAGAAGTATGCAGAATCATCTAGATCGCTCGTTTCGAGTTATTTAATGCGAGAAACACGTTATCTGGTTGTTTTCACCACTCCACAGTGCGTTTGATATGCAGAACCGGCGACATCTTGATTTTCGTGAGGTTTCAAGCTGAGATATGCATTTTCTGCGATAATCTTGGTGAGTCTTCTGTCAGAAGTATGCAGAATCATCTAGATCGCTCTTTTCGCGCTATTTGATGCGAGAAACACGTTTTCTGGTGTTTTCACCACTCCACAGTTCGTTTGATATGCAGAACCGGCGACATCGTGTTTTTCGTCGGGTTTCAAGCTGAGATATGCATTTTCTGCGATCATATTGGTGAGACTTCAGTCAGAAGTATGCAGAATCACCTAGATCGCTCGTTTCGAGCTATTTGATGCGAGAAACACGTTTTCTGGTGTTTACACCACTCCACAGTGCGTTTGATATGCAGAACCGGCGACATCGTGGTTTTCGTCGGGTTTCAAGCTGAGATATGCATTTTCTGCGATCATATTGGTGAGACTTCAGTCAGAAGTATGCAGAATCACCTAGATCGCTCTATTCGAGCTATTTAATGCGAGAAACACGTTATCTGGTTGTTTTCACCACTCCACAGTGCGTTTGATATGCAGAACCGGCGACATCTTGGTTTTCGTGGGGTTTCCAGCTGAAATATTCATTTTCTGCGATAATATTGGTGAGACTTCAGTCAGAAGTATGCAGAATCATCTAGATCGCTCTTTTCGAGCTACTTAATGCATGAAACACGTTTTCTGGTGTTTTCACCACACCACAGTGCGTTTGATATGCAGAACCGGCGACATCTTGATTTTCGTGAGGTTTCTAGCTGAGATATGCATTTTCTGCGATCATATTGGTGAGACTTCAGTCAGAAGTATGCAGAATCACCTAGATCGCTCGTTTCGAGCTATTTGATGCGAGAAACACGTTTTCTGGTGTTTACACCACTCCACAGTGCGTTTGATATGCAGAACCGGCGACATCGTGGTTTTCGTCGGGTTTCAAGCTGAGATATGCATTTTCTGCGATCATATTGGTGAGACTTCAGTCAGAAGTATGCAGAATCACCTAGATCGCTCTATTCGAGCTATTTAATGCGAGAAACACGTTATCTGGTTGTTTTCACCACTCCACAGTGCGTTTGATATGCAGAACCGGCGACATCTTGGTTTTCGTGGGGTTTCCAGCTGAAATATTCATTTTCTGCGATAATATTGGTGAGACTTCAGTCAGAAGTATGCAGAATCATCTAGATCGCTCTTTTCGAGCTACTTAATGCATGAAACACGTTTTCTGGTGTTTTCACCACACCACAGTGCGTTTGATATGCAGAACCGGCGACATCTTGATTTTCGTGAGGTTTCTAGCTGAGATATGCATTTTCTGCGATAATATTGGTGAGACTTCAGTCAGAAGTATGCAGAATCATCCAGAACGCTCTTTTCGAGCTAGTTAATGCGAGTAACACGTTTTCTGGTATTTTCACCACTCAACGGAGCGTCTGATACGCAGAACCGGCGACATCTTGGTTTTCGTCGGGTTTCAAGCTGAGATATGCATTGTCGGCGATAATCTTGGTGAGTCTTCTGTCAGAAGTATGCAGAAGCATCTAGATCGCTCTTTTCGAGCTATTTAATGCGAGAAACACGTTTGCTGGTGTTTTCACCACTCCACAGTGCGTCTGATATGCAGAACTGGCGACACCTTGGTATTCGTGGGGTTTCTAGCTGGGATATG
>CATORF010000906.1:108200-202200 GCA_951804975.1 Anthophora plumipes
TGGTTCTGCATATCAAACGCACTGTGGAGTGGTGAAAACACCAGATAACGTGTTTCTCGCATTAAATAGATCGAAATGTGCGATCTCGATGATTCTGCATACTTCTAACAGAAGTCTCACCATGATTATCGCAGAAAATGCATTTCTCTGCTAGAAACCCCACGAAAACCAAGATATCTCCTGTTCTGCATATCCAACGAAATGTGGAGTGGTGAAAACCCCAGAAAACGTGTTTCTCGCATTAAATAGCTCGAAATGAGCGATCCCGATGATTCTGCATACTTCTGACAGAAGTCTCACCATGATTATCGCAGAAAATGCATATCTCAACTTGATACCCTACGACAGCCAAGATGTAGCCGGTTCTGCATATTAAACGCACTGTGGAGTGGTGAAAACACCAGATAACGTGTTTCTCGCATTAACTAGCTCGAAAAGAGGGATCTCGATGATTCTGCATACTTCTGACAGAAGACTCACCAAGATTATCGCAGAAAGTGCATGTCTCAGCTTGAAAACCGACGAAATCCAAGATGTCGCTGGTTCCGCATATCAAACGCACTGTGGAGTGGTGAAAACACCAATTAACGTGTTTCTCGCATTAAATAGCTCGAAAAGAGGGATCTCGATGATTCTGCATACTTCTGACAGAAGACTCATCAAGATTATCGCAGAAAATGCATATCTCAGCTGGAAACACCACGAAAATCAAGATATCATCGGTTCTGCATATCAAACGCACTGTGGAATGTTGAAAACACCAGAAAACTTGTTTTTTCGCATTAAATAGCTCGAAAAGAGCGATCTAGAAAATTCTGCATATTTCTGACTGAAGTCTCACCAAGATTATCGCAGAAAATGCATATCTCAGCTTGAAACCTCACGAAAATCAAGATGTCGCCCGTTCTGCATATCAAACGCACTGTGGAGTGGTGAAAACAACCAGATATCGTGTTTCTCGCATTAAGTTGCTCGAAACGAACGATCTCGAAGATTCTGCATACTTCTGGCAGAAGACTCACCTAGATTATCGCAGAAAATGCATATCTCTGCTAGAAACCCCACGAAAACCAAGATATCTCCTGTTCTGCATATACAACGAACTGTGGAGTGGTGAAAACACCAGATAACGTGTTTCTCGCATTAACTAGCTCGAAATGAGCGATCTCGAAGATTCTGCATACTTCTGACTGAAGTCTCACCAAGATTATCGCAGAAAATGCATATTTCAGCTTGAAACCCCACGAAAACCCAGATATCGCCGGTTCTGCATATCAAACCAACTGTGGAGTGGTGAAAACACCAGACAACGTGTTTCTCGCATTAAATAGATCGAAATGTGCGATCTCGATGATTCTGCATACTTCTAACAGAAGTCTCACCATGATTATCGCAGAAAATGCATATCTCTGCTAGAAACTCCACGAAAACCAAGATATCTCCTGATCTGCATATCCAACGAACTGTGGAGTGGTGAAAACCCCAGAAAACTTGTTTCTCGCATTAAATAGCTCGAAAAGTACGATCTCGATGACTCTGCATACTTCGGACAGAAGTCTCACCAAGATTATCGCAGACAATGCATATCTCAGCTTGAAACCCTACGAAAACCAAGATATCGCCGGTTCTGCATATCATACGCACTGTGGAGTGCTGAAAACACCAGATATCGTGTTTTTCGCATTAAGTAGCTCGAAAAGTGCGATCTAGATGATACTGCATACTTCTAACAGAAGTCTCACCAAGCTTATCGCAGAAAATGCATATCTGAGCTTGAAACCCCACGAAAATCAAGATGTCGCCGCTTCTGCATATCAAACGCACTGTGGAGTGGTGAAAACAACCAGATAACGTGTTTCTCGAATTAAATAGCTCGAAAAGAACGATCTAGATTATTCTGCATACTTCTGCCAGAAGTCTCACCAAGATTATCGTAGAAAATGCATATCTCAGCTTGAACCCCGACGAAATCCAAGATGTCGCCGGTACTGCATGTCAAACGCACTGTGGAGTGGTGAAAACACCAGATAACGTGTATCTCGCATTAAGTAGCTCGAAAAGAGCGATCTCGAAGATTCTGCATCCTTCTGAGAGAAGTCTCACCAAGATTATCGTAGAAAATGCATATCTCAGCTTGAAACCCCACGAAAACTGAGGTATCACTGGTTCTGCATATCAAACGCACTGTGGAGTGCTGAAAACACCAGATAACGTTTTGTCGCATTAAATAGTTCGAATAGAGCGATCTCGATGATTAAGCATACTTCGGACAGAAGTCTCACCAAGATTATCGTAAAAAGTGCATATCTCAGCTTGAAACCCCAGGAAAACCAAGATGTCTCCGGTTCTGCATATCCAACGAACTGTGGTGTGGTGAAAACCCCAGAAAACGTGATTCTCGCATTAAATAGCTCGATAAGAGCGATCCCGATGATTCTGCATACTTCGGACAGAAGTCTCACCAAGATTATCGCAGACAATGCATATCTCAGCTTGAAACCCTACGAAAACCAAGATATCGCCGGTTCTGCATATCATACGCACTGTGGAGTGCTGAAAACACCAGATATCGTGTTTTTCGCATTAAGTGGCTCGAAAAGTGCGATCTAGATGATTCTGCATACTTCTAACAGAAGTCTCACCAAGCTTATCGCAGAAAATGCATATCTGAGCTTGAAACCCCACGAAAATCAAGATGTCGCCGCTTCTGCATATCAAACGCACTGTGGAGTGGTGAAAACAACCAGATAACGTGTTTCTCGAATTAAATAGCTCGAAAAGAACGATCTAGATTATTCTGCATACTTCTGCCAGAAGTCTCACCAAGATTATCGTAGAAAATGCATATCTCAGCTTGAACCCCGACGAAATCCAAGATGTCGCCGGTACTGCATGTCAAACGCACTGTGGAGTGGTGAAAACACCAGATAACGTGTATCTCGCATTAAGTAGCTCGAAAAGAGCGATCTCGAAGATTCTGCATCCTTCTGAGAGAAGTCTCACCAAGATTATCGTAGAAAATGCATATCTCAGCTTGAAACCCCACGAAAACTGAGGTATCACTGGTTCTGCATATCAAACGCACTGTGGAGTGCTGAAAACACCAGATAACGTTTTGTCGCATTAAATAGTTCGAATAGAGCGATCTCGATGATTAAGCATACTTCGGACAGAAGTCTCACCAAGATTATCGTAAAAAGTGCATATCTCAGCTTGAAACCCCAGGAAAACCAAGATATCTCCGGTTCTGCATATCCAACGAACTGTGGTGTGGTGAAAACCCCAGAAAACGTGATTCTCGCATTAAATAGCTCGATAAGAGCGATCCCGATGATTCTGCATACTTCGGACAGAAGTCTCACCATGATTGTCGCAGAAAATGCATATCTCAGCTTGAAACCCCACGAAAACCAAGATATCTCCGGTTCAGCATATCCAACGAACTGTGGTGTGGTGAAAACCCCAGAAAACGTAATTCTCGCATTAAATAGCTCGAAAAGAGTGCTCTCGATGTTTCTGCATACTTCGGACAGAAGTCTCACCAAGATTATCGCAGAAAATGCATATCTCAGCTTGAAACCCCACGAAAACCCAGATATCGCTGGTTCTACATATCAAACGGACTGCGGAGTGGTGAAAACACCAGTTAACGTGTTTCTCGCATTAAATAGCTCGAAAAGAGCGATCTAGATGATTCTGCAAACTTCTGACAGAAGTCTCACCAAGATTATCGTAGAAAATGCATATCTCAGTTTGAAACCCGACGAAATCCAAGATGTCGCCAGTTCTGCATATCAAACCCACTGTGGAGTGGTGAAAACACCGGATAACGTGTTTCTCGCATTAAATAGCTCGAAAAGAGCGATCTCGATGATTCTGCATACATCGGACAGAAGTCTCACCAAGAATATCGCAGAAAATGCATATTTCAGCTTGAAACTCCACGAAAACCAAGATATCTCCGGTTCTGCATATCCAACGAACAGTGGTGTGGTGAAATCGCCAGAAAACGTGTTTCTCGCATTAAATAGCTCGAAAAGAGCGATCCCGATGATTCTGCATACTTCGGACAGAAGTCTCACCAAGATTGTCGCAGAAAATGCATATCTCAACTTGAAACCCGACGAAAACCAAACATCGCGGGTTCTGCATATCAAACCAACTGTGGAGTGGTGAAAACACCAGACAACGTGTTTATCGCATGAAATAGATCGAAAAGTGCGATCTCGATGATTCTGCATACTTCTAACAGAAGTCTCACCATGATTATCGCAGAAAATGCATATCTCTGCTAGAAACCCCACGAAAACCAAGATATCGCTGGTTCTGCATATCAAACGCACTGTGGAGTGGTGAAAACACCAGATAACGTGTTTCTCGCATTAAATAGATCGAAATGTGCGATCTCGATGATTCTGCATACTTCTAACAGAAGTCTCACCATGATTATCGCAGAAAATGCATTTCTCTGCTAGAAACCCCACGAAAACCAAGATATCTCCGGTTCTGCATATCCAACGAACAGTGGTGTGGTGAAATCGCCAGAAAACGTGTTTCTCGCATTAAATAGCTCGAAAAGAGCGATCCCGATGATTCTGCATACTTCGGACAGAAGTCTCACCAAGATTGTCGCAGAAAATGCATATCTCAACTTGAAACCCGACGAAAACCAAACATCGCGGGTTCTGCATATCAAACCAACTGTGGAGTGGTGAAAACACCCGACAACGTGTTTCTCGCATGCAATAGCTCGAAAAGAGCGATCCCGATGATTCTGCATACTTCTGACAGAAGTCTCACCATGATTATCGCAGAAAATGCATATCTCAACTTGATACCCTACGACAGCCAAGATGTAGCCGGTTCTGCATATTAAACGCACTGTGGAGTGGTGAAAACACCAGATAACGTGTTTCTCGCATTAACTAGCTCGAAAAGAGGGATCTCGATGATTCTGCATACTTCTGACAGAAGACTCACCAAGATTATCGCAGAAAATGCATGTCTCAGCTTGAAAACCGACGAAATCCAAGATGTCGCTGGTTCCGCATATCAAACGCACTGTGGAGTGGTGAAAACACCAATTAACGTGTTTCTCGCATTAAATAGCTCGAAAAGAGGGATCTCGATGATTCTGCATACTTCTGACAGAAGACTCACCAAGATTATCGCAGAAAATGCATATCTCAGCTGGAAACACCACGAAAATCAAGATATCATCGGTTCTGCATATCAAACGCACTGTGGAATGTTGAAAACACCAGAAAACTTGTTTTTTCGCATTAAATAGCTCGAAAAGAGCGATATAGAAGATTCTGCATATTTCTGACTGAAGTCTCACCAAGATTATCGCAGAAAATGCATATCTCAGCTTGAAACCTCACGAAAATCAAGATGTCGCCCGTTCTGCATATCAAACGTACTGTGGAGTGGTGAAAACAATCAGATATCGTGTTTCTCACATTAAGTAGCTCGAAAAGAACGATCTCGAAGATTCTGCATACTTCTGACAGACGTCTCACCAAGATTATCGTAGAAAATGCATATTTCAGCTGGAAACACCACGAAAATCAAGATATCGCCGGTTCTGCATATCAAACGCACTGTGGAATGTTGAAAACACCAGAAAACTTGTTTTTTCGCATTAAATAGCTCGAAAAGAGCGATATAGAAGATTCTGCATATTTCTGACATGATGCCTCACCAAGATTATCGCAGAAAATGCATATCTCAGCTTGAAACCTCACGAAAATCAAGATGTCGCCCGTTCTGCATATCAAACGCACTGTGGAGTGGTGAAAACAACCAGATATCGTGTTTCTCGCATTAAGTTGCTCGAAAAGAACGATCTCGAAGATTCTGCATACTTCTGGCAGAAGACTCACCTAGATTATCGCAGAAAATGCATATCTCTGCTAGAAACCCCACGAAAACCAAGATATCTCCTGTTCTGCATATACAACGAACTGTGGAGTGGTGAAAACACCAGATAACGTGTTTCTCGCATTAACTAGCTCGAAATGAGCGATCTCGAAGATTCTGCATACTTCTGACTGAAGTCTCACCAAGATTATCGCAGAAAATGCATATCTCAGCTTGAAACCCCACGAAAACCCAGATATCGCCGGTTCTGCATATCAAACCAACTGTGGAGTGGTGAAAACACCAGACAACGTGTTTCTCGCATTAAATAGATAGAAATGTGCGATCTCGATGATTCTGCATACTTCTAACAGAAGTCTCACCTAGATTATCGCAGACAATGCATATCTCAGCTTGAAACCCCACGAAAGCCAAGATATCGCTGGTTCTGCATATAAAACGCACTGTGGAGTGCTGGAAACACCAGATAACGTGTTTCTCACATTAAATAGCTCGAATAGAGCGATCTCGATGATTAAGCATACTTCGGACAGAAGTCTCACCAAGATTATCGTAAAAAATGCATATCTCAGCTTGAAACCCCACGAAAACCAAGATATCGCTGGTACTGCATATCAAAGGCACTGTGTAGTGGTGAAAAAACCAGATAACGTGTTTCTCGCAATAAATAGCTCGAAAAGAGCGATCTCGATGATTCTGCATACTTCGGACAGAAGTCTCACCAAGATTATCGTAAAAAATGCATATCTCAGCTAGAAACCCCACGAAAACCAAGATATCTCCTGTTCTGCATATCCAACGAACTGTGGAGTGGTGAAAACCCCAGAAAACGTGTTTCTCGCATTAACTAGCTCGAAAAGAGGGATCTCGATGATTCTGCATACTTCTGACAGAAGACTCACCAAGATAATCGCAGAAAATGCATGTCTCTGCTAGAAACCCCACGAAAACCAAGATATCTCCTGTTCTGCATATCCAACGAACAGTGGAGTGGTGAAAACACCAGAAAACTTGTTTTTTCGCATTAAATAGCTCGAAAAGAGCGATCTAGAAGATTCTGCATATTTCTGACTGAAGTCTCACCAAGATTATCGCAGAAAATGCATATCTCAGCTTGAAACCCGACGAAAACCAAACATCTCCTGTTCTGCATATCAAACCAACTGTGGAGTGGTGAAAACACCAGATAACGTGTTTCTCGCATTAAATACCTCGAATAGAGCGATCTCGATGATTATGCATACTTCGGACAGAAGTCTCACCAAGATTATCGTAAAAAGTGCATATCTCAGCTTGAAACCCCACGAAAACAGAGATATCGCTGGTTCTGCATATCAAACGCACTGTGGAGTGCTGAAAACACCAGATAACGTTTTGTCGCATTAAATAGTTCGAATAGAGCGATCTCAATGATTCTGCATACTTCGGACAGATGTCTCACCAAGATTATCGTAAAAAATGCATATCTCAGCTTGAAACCCCACGAAAACCAAGATATCGCTGGTACTGCATATCAAACGCACTGTGGAGTGGTGAAAACACCAGATAACGTGTTTCTCGCATTAAATAGGTCGAAAAGAGCGATCTCGATGTTTCTGCATACTTCGGACAGAGGTCTCACCAAGATTATCGCAGAAAATGCATATCTCAGCTTGAACCCCCACGAAAACCCAGATATCGCCGGTTCTGCATATCAAACGCACTGTGGGGTGGTGAAAACACTACATAAGGTTTTTCTCGCATTAACTAGCTCGAAAAGAGGGATCTCGATGATTCTGCATACTTCTGACAGAAGACTCACCAAGATAATCGCAGAAAATGCATGTCTCTGCTAGAAACCCTACGAAAACCAAGATATCTCCTGTTCTGCATATCCAACGAACTGTGGAGTGGTGAAAACCCCAGAAAACGTGTTTCTCGCATTAAATAGCTCGAAAATAGCGATCCCGATGATTCTGCATACTTCTGACAGAACTCTCACCAAGATTATGGTAGCAAATGCATATCTCAGCTTGATACCCTACGACAGCCAAGATGTCGCCGGTTCTGCATATCAAACGCACTGTGGAGTGGTGAAAACACCAGATAACGTGTTTCTCGCATTAACTAGCTCGAAAAGAGGGACCTCGATGATTCTGCATACTTCTGACAGAAGACTCACCAAGATTATCGCAGAAAATGCATGTCTCAGCTTGAAACCCGACGAAATCCAAGATGTCGCTGGTTCCGCATATCAAACGCACTGTGGAGTGGTGAAAACACCAATTAACGTGTTTCTCGCATTGAATAGCTCGAAAAGAGGGATCTCGATGATTCTGCATACTTCTGACAGAAGACTCACCAAGATTATCGCAGAAAATGCATATCTCAGCTGGAAACACCACGAAAATCAAGATGTCGCCCGTTCTGCATATCAAACGCACTGTGGAGTGGTGAAAACAACCAGATATCGTGTTTCTCGCATTAAGTTGCTCGAAAAGAGCGATCTCGAAGATTCTGCATACTTCTGACAAAAGACTCACCAAGATTATCGCTGAAAATGCATATCTCAGCTTGAAACCTCACGAAAATCAAAATGTCGCCGGTTCTGCATATCAAACCCACTGTGGAGTGGTGAAAACAACCAGAGAACGTGTTTCTCGCATTAAATAGGTCGAAAAGGGAGATGCCGATGATTCTGCATACGTCTGACAGAAGTATCACCAAGATTATCGCAGAAAATGCATATCTCAGCTTGAAACCCCTCGAAAACCAAGATATCACCTGTTCTGCATATCCAACGAACTGTGGAGTGGTGAAAACCCCAGAAAACGTGTTTCTCGCATAAAATAGCTCGAAAAGTACGATCTCGATGAATCTGCATACTTCGGACAGAAGTCTCACCTAGATTATCGCAGACAATGCATATCTCAGCTGGAAACACCACGAAAATCAAGATGTCGCCCGTTCTGCATATCAAACGCACTGTGGAGTGGTGAAAACAACCAGATATCGTGTTTCTCGCATTAAGTTGCTCGAAAAGAGCGATCTCGAAGATTCTGCATACTTCTGACAAAAGACTCACCAAGATTATCGCTGAAAGTGCATATCTCAGCTTGAAACATCACGAAAATCAAGATGTCGCCGGTTCTGCATATCAAACCCACTGTGGAGTGGTGAAAACAACCAGAGAACGTGTTTCTCGCATTAAATAGGTCGAAAAGGGAGATGCCGATGATTCTGCATACGTCTGACAGAAGTCTCACCAAGATTATCGCAGAAAATGCATATCTCAGCTTGAAACCCCTCGAAAACCAAGATATCACCTGTTCTGCATATCCAACGAACTGTGGAGTGGTGAAAACCCCAGAAAACGTGTTTCTCGCATAAAATAGTTCGAAAAGTACGATCTCGATGAATCTGCATACTTCGGACAGAAGTCTCACCTAGATTATCGCAGAAAATGCATATCTCAGCTTGAACCCCCACGAAAACCCAGATATCGCCGGTTCTGCATATCAAACGCACTGTGGGGTGGTGAAAACACCAGATAAGGTTTTTCTCGCATTAGCTAGCTCGAAAAGAGGGATCTCGATGATTCTGCATACTTCTGACAGAAGACTCACCAAGATTATCGCAGAAAATGCATATCTCAGCTTGAAACCCCTCGAAAACCAAGATATCACCTGTTCTGCATATCCAATGAACTGTGGAGTGGTGAAAACCCCAGAAAACGTGTTTCTCGCATAAAATGGCTCGAAAAGTACGATCTCGATGAATCTGCATACTTCGGACAGAAGTCTCACCTAGATTATCGCAGACAATGCATATCTCAGCTTGAAACCCCACGAAAGCCAAGATATCGCTGGTTCTGCATATAAAACGCACTGTGGAGTGCTGGAAACACCAGATAACGTGTTTCTCACATTAAATAGCTCGAATAGAGCGATCTCGATGATTAAGCATACTTCGGACAGAAGTCTCACCAAGATTATCGTAAAAAATGCATATCTCAGCTTGAAACCCCACGAAAACCAAGATATCGCTGGTACTGCATATCAAAGGCACTGTGTAGTGGTGAAAAAACCAGATAACGTGTTTCTCGCAATAAATAGCTCGAAAAGAGCGATCTCGATGATTCTGCATACTTCGGACAGAAGTCTCACCAAGATTATCGTAAAAAATGCATATCTCAGCTAGAAACCCCACGAAAACCAAGATATCTCCTGTTCTGCATATCCAACGAACTGTGGAGTGGTGAAAACCCCAGAAAACGTGTTCCTCGCATAAACTAGCTCGAAAAGAGGGATCTCGATGATTCTGCATACTTCTGACAGAAGACTCACCAAGATTATCGCAGAAAATGCATGTCTCTGCTAGAAACCCTACGAAAACCAAGATATCTCCTGTTCTGCATATCCAACGAACTGTGGAGTGGTGAAAACCCCAGAAAACGTGTTTCTCGCATTAAATAGCTCGAAAATAGCGATCCCGATGATTCTGCATACTTCTGACAGAACTCTCACCAAGATTATGGTAGCAAATGCATATCTCAGCTTGATACCCTACGACAGCCAAGATGTCGCCGGTTCTGCATATCAAACGCACTGTGGAGTGGTGAAAACACCAGATAACGTGTTTCTCGCATTAACTAGCTCGAAAAGAGGGACCTCGATGATTCTGCATACTTCTGACAGAAGACTCACCAAGATTATCGCAGAAAATGCATGTCTCAGCTTGAAACCCGACGAAATCCAAGATGTCGCTGGTTCCGCATATCAAACGCACTGTGGAGTGGTGAAAACACCAATTAACGTGTTTCTCGCATTGAATAGCTCGAAAAGAGGGATCTCGATGATTCTGCATACTTCTGACAGAAGACCCACCAAGATTATCGCAGAAAATGCATATCTCAGCTGGAAACACCACGAAAATCAAGATGTCGCCCGTTCTGCATATCAAACGCACTGTGGAGTGGTGAAAACAACCAGATATCGTGTTTCTCGCATTAAGTTGCTCGAAAAGAGCGATCTCGAAGATTCTGCATACTTCTGACAAAAGACTCACCAAGATTATCGCTGAAAATGCATATCTCAGCTTGAAACCTCACGAAAATCAAGATGTCGCCGGTTCTGCATATCAAACCCACTGTGGAGTGGTGAAAACAACCAGAGAACGTGTTTCTCGCATTAAATAGGTCGAAAAGGGAGATGCCGATGATTCTGCATACGTCTGACAGAAGTATCACCAAGATTATCGCAGAAAATGCATATCTCAGCTTGAAACCCCTCGAAAACCAAGATATCACCTGTTCTGCATATCCAACGAACTGTGGAGTGGTGAAAACCCCAGAAAACGTGTTTCTCGCATAAAATAGCTCGAAAAGTACGATCTCGATGAATCTGCATACTTCGGACAGAAGTCTCACCTAGATTATCGCAGACAATGCATATCTCAGCTGGAAACACCACGAAAATCAAGATGTCGCCCGTTCTGCATATCAAACGCACTGTGGAGTGGTGAAAACAACCAGATATCGTGTTTCTCGCATTAAGTTGCTCGAAAAGAGCGATCTCGAAGATTCTGCATACTTCTGACAAAAGACTCACCAAGATTATCGCTGAAAGTGCATATCTCAGCTTGAAACATCACGAAAATCAAGATGTCGCCGGTTCTGCATATCAAACCCACTGTGGAGTGGTGAAAACAACCAGAGAACGTGTTTCTCGCATTAAATAGGTCGAAAAGGTAGATGCCGATGATTCTGCATACGTCTGACAGAAGTCTCACCAAGATTATCGCAGAAAATGCATATCTCAGCTTGAAACCCCTCGAAAACCAAGATATCACCTGTTCTGCATATCCAACGAACTGTGGAGTGGTGAAAACCCCAGAAAACGTGTTTCTCGCATAAAATAGTTCGAAAAGTACGATCTCGATGAATCTGCATACTTCGGACAGAAGTCTCACCTAGATTATCGCAGACAATGCATATATCAGCTTGAAACCCCACGAAAGCCAAGATATCGCTGGTTCTGCATATAAAACGCACTGTGGAGTGCTGGAAACACCAGATAACGTGTTTCTCACATTAAATAGCTCGAATAGAGCGATCTCGATGATTAAGCATACTTCGGACAGAAGTCTCACCAAGATTATCGTAAAAAATGCATATCTCAGCTTGAAACCCCACGAAAACCAAGATATCGCTGGTACTGCATATCAAAGGCACTGTGTAGTGGTGAAAAAACCAGATAACGTGTTTCTCGCATTAACTAGCTCGAAAAGAGGGATCTCGATGATTCTGCATACTTCTGACAGAAGACTCACCAAGATTATCGCTGAAAATGCATGTCTCTGCTAGAAACCCCACGAAAACCAAGATATCTCCTGTTCTGCATATCCAACGAACTGTGGAGTGGTGAAAACACCAGAAAACCTGTTTTTTCGCATTAAATAGCTCGAAAAGAGCGATCTAGAAGATTCTGCATATTTCTGACTGAAGTCTCACCAAGATTATCGCAGAAAATGCATATCTCAGCTTGAAACCCGACGAAAACCAAACATCGCCTGTTCTGCATATCAAACCAACTGTGGAGTGGTGAAAACACCAGACAACGTGTTTCTCGCATTAAATTGATTGAAAAGTGCGATCTCGATGATTCTGCATACTTCTAACAGAAGTCTCACCATGATTATCGCAGAAAATGCATATCTCTGCTAGAAACCCCACGAAAACCAAGATATCTCCTGTTCTGCATATCCAACGAACTGTGGAGTGGTGAAAACCCCAGAAAACGTGTTTCTCGCATTAACTAGCTCGAAAAGAGGGATCTCGCTGATTCTGCATACTTCTGACAGAAGACTCACCAAGATTATCGCAGAAAATGCATGTCTCTGCTAGAAACCCTACGAAAACCAAGATATCTCCTGTTCTGCATATCCAACGAACTGTGGAGTGGTGAAAACCCCAGAAAACGTGTTTCTCGCATTAAATAGCTCGAAAATAGCGATCCCGATGATTCTGCATACTTCTGACAGAACTCTCACCAAGATTATGGTAGAAAATGCATATCTCAGC
Organism: Anthophora plumipes; assembly: GCA_951804975.1. Lineage (NCBI taxonomy): Eukaryota > Metazoa > Arthropoda > Insecta > Hymenoptera > Apidae > Anthophora > Anthophora plumipes. Next base: position 121,144 of record CATORF010000906.1, read on the forward strand.
TTGATACCCTACGACAGCCAAGATGTCGCCGGTTCTGCATATCAAACGCACTGTGGAGTGGTGAAAACACCCGATAACGTGTTTCTCGCATTAACTAGCTCGAAAAGAGGGACCTCGATGATTCTGCATACTTCCGACAGAAGACTCACCAAGATTATCGGAGAAAATGCATGTCTCAGCTTGAAACCCGACGAAATCCAAGATGTCGCTGGTTACGCATATCAAACGCACTGTGGAGTGGTGAAAACACCAGAAAACGTGTTTCTCGCATTAACTAGCTCGAAAAGAGGGATCTCGATGATTCTGCATACTTCTGACAGAAGACTCACCAAGATTATCGCAGAAAATGCATATCTCAGCTGGAAACACCACGAAAATCAAGATGTCGCCCGTTCTGCATATCAAACGCACTGTGGAGTGGTGAAAACAACCAGATATCGTGTTTCCCGCATTAAGTTGCTCGAAAAGAGCGATCTCGAAGATTCTGCATACTTCTGACAAAAGACTCACCAAGATTATCGCTGAAAATGCATATCTCAGCTTGAAACCTCACGAAAATCAAGATGTCGCCGGTTCTGCATATCAAACCCACTGTGGAGTGGTGAAAACAACCAGAGAACGTGTTTCTCGCATTAAATAGGTCGAAAAGGGAGATGCCGATGATTCTGCATACGTCTGACAGAAGTCTCACCAAGATTATCGCAGAAAATGCATATCTCAGCTGGAAACACCACGAAAATCAAGATATCGCCGGTTCTGCATATCAAACGCACTCTGGAGTGGTGAAAACAACCAGAGAACGTGTTTCTCGCATTAAATAGGTCGAAAAGGGAGATGCCGATGATTCTGCATACTTCTGACAGAAGTCTCACCAAGATTATCATAGAATGTGCATATCTCAGATTGAACCCCCACGAAAACCAAGATATCGCTGGTTCTGCATATCGAACGCACTGTGGAGTGGTGAAAACACCAGATAACGTGTTTCTCGCATTAACTAGCTCGAAAAGTGCGATCTCGATGATTCAGCATACTTCGGACAGAAGTCTCTCCAAGTTTATCGCAGCAAATGCATATCTCAGCTTGAAACCCCTCGAAAACCAAGATATCACCTGTTCTGCATATCCAACGAACTGTGGAGTGGTGAAAACCCCAGAAAACGTGTTTCTCGCTTAAAATGGCTCGAAAAGTACGATCTCGATGAATCTGCATACTTCGGACAGAAGTCTCACCTTGATTATCGCAGACAATGCATATCTCAGCTTGAAACCCCACGAAAGCCAAGATATCGCTGGTTCTGCATATAAAACGCACTGTGGAGTGCTGGAAACACCAGATAACGTGATTCTCACATTAAATAGCTCGAATAGAGCGATCTCGATGATTAAGCATACTTCGGACAGAAGTCTCACCAAGATTATCGTAAAAAATGCATATCTCAGCTTGAAACCCCACGAAAACCAAGATATCGCTGGTACTGCATATCAAAGGCACTGTGTAGTGGTGAAAAAACCAGATAACGTGTTTCTCGCAATAAATAGCTCGAAAAGAGCGATCTCGATGATTCTGCATACTTCGGACAGAAGTCTCACCTAGATTATCGCAGACAATGCATATCTCAGCTTGAAACCCCACGAAAGCCAAGATATCGCTGGTTCTGCATATAAAACGCACTGTGGAGTGCTGGAAACACCAGATAACGTGTTTCTCACATTAAATAGCTCGAATAGAGCGATCTCGATGATTAAGCATACTTCGGACAGAAGTCTCACCAAGATTATCGTAAAAAATGCATATCTCAGCTTGAAACCCCACGAAAACCAAGATATCGCTGGTACTGCATATCAAAGGCACTGTGTAGTGGTGAAAAAACCAGATAACGTGTTTCTCGCAATAAATAGCTCGAAAAGAGCGATCTCGATGATTCTGCATACTTCGGACAGAAGTCTCACCAAGATTATCGTAAAAAATGCATATCTCAGCTAGAAACCCCACGAAAACCAAGATATCTCCTGTTCTGCATATCCAACGAACTGTGGACTGGTGAAAACCCCAGAAAACGTGTTTCTCGCATTAACTAGCTCGAAAAGAGGGATCTCGATGATTCTGCATACTTCTGACAGAAGACTCACCAAGATTATCGCTGAAAATGCATGTCTCTGCTAGAAACCCCACGAAAACCAAGATATCTCCTGTTCTGCATATCCAACGAACTGTGGAGTGGTGAAAACACCAGAAAACTTGTTTTTTCGCATTAAATAGCTCGAAAAGAGCGATCTAGAAGATTCTGCATATTTCTGACAGAAGACTCACCAAGATTATCTCAGAAAATGCATATCTCAGCTGGAAACACCACGAAAATCAAGATGTCGCCCGTTCTGCATATCAAACGCACTGTGGAGTGGTGAAAACAACCAGATATCGTGTTTCCCGCATTAAGTTGCTCGAAAAGAGCGATCTCGAAGATTCTGCGTACTTCTGACAAAAGACTCACCAAGATTATCGCTGAAAATGCATATCTCAGCTTGAAACCTCACGAAAATCAAGATGTCGCCAGTTCTGCATATCAAACCCACTGTGGAGTGGTGAAAACACCAGAAAACTTGTTTTTTCGCATTAGATAGCTCGAAACGGGCGATCTAGATGATTCTGCATACTTCTAACAGTAGTCTCACCAAGCTTATCGCAGAAAATGCATACCTCAGCTTGAAATCTCACGAAAATCAAGATGTCGCCGCTTCTGCATATCAAACGCACTGTGGAGTGGTGAAAACAACCAGATAACGTGTTTCTCGAATTAAATAGCTCGAAAAGAACGATCTAGATTAGTCTGCATACTTCTGACAGAAGTCTCACCAAGATTATCGTAGAAAATGCATATCTCAGCTTGAAACCCCACGAAAACCAGGATATCGTCGGTTCTGCATATCATACGCACTGTTGAGTGCTGAAAACACCAGATATCGTGTTTCTCGCATTAAATAGCTCGAAAAGTGCGATCTCGATGATTCAGCATACTTCGGACAGAAGTCTCTCCAAGTTTATCGCAGAAAATGCATATCTCAGCTTGATACCCCTCGAAACCCAAGATATCACCTGTTCTGCATATCCAACGAACTGTGGTGTGGTGAAAACACCAGATATCGTGTTTCTCGCATTAAATAGCTCGAAAAGAGCGATCTCGATGTTTCTGCATACTTCGGACAGAGGTCTCACCAAGATTATCGCAGAAAATGCATATCTCAGCTTTAAACCCCACGAAAACCAGGATATCGTCGGTTCTGCATATCATACGCACTGTGGAGTGCTGAAAACACCAGATAACGTTTTGTCGCATTAAATAGTTCGAATAGAGCGATCTCGATGATGCTGCATACTTCGGACAGAAGTCTCAGCAAGATTATCGTAAAAAACGCATATCTCAGCTTCAAACCCCACGAAAACCAAGATATCGCTGGTACTGCATATCAAACCCACTGTGGAGTGATGAAAACACCAGATAAGGTTTTTCTCGCATTAAGTATCTCGAAAAGTGCGATCTCGATGATTCAGCATACTTCGGACAGAAGTCTCTCGAAGTTTATCGCAGAAAATGCATATCTCAGCTTGAAACACCTCGAAACCCAAGATATCACCTGTTCTGCATATCCAACGAACTGTGGTGTGGTGAAAACCCCAGAAAACGTATTTCTCGCATTAAATAGCTCGAAAAGAGCGATCTCGATGATTCTGCACACTTCGGACAGAAGTCTCACCAAGATTATCGCAGACAATGCATATCTCAGCTTGAAACCCCACGAAAACCAAGATATCGCCGGTTCTGCATATCCTACGCACTGTGGAGTGCTGAAAACACCAGATATCGTGTTTCTCGCATTAAATAGCTCGAAAAGTGCGATCTCGATGATTCTGCATATTTCGGACAGAAGTCTCACCAAGATTATCGTAAAAAATGCATATCTCAGCTTGAAACCCCACGAAAACCAAGATATCGCTGGTACTGCATATCAAAGGCACTGTGTAGTGGTGAAAAAACCAGATAACGTGTTTCTCGCATTAACTAGCTCGAAAAGAGGGATCTCGATGATTCTGCATACTTCTGACAGAAGACTCACCAAGATTATCGCTGAAAATGCATGTCTCTGCTAGAAACCCCACGAAAACCAAGATATCTCCTGTTCTGCATATCCAACGAACTGTGGAGTGGTGAAAACACCAGAAAACTTGTTTTTTCGCATTAAATAGCTCGAAAAGAGCGATCTAGAAGATTCTGCATATTTCTGACTGAAGTCTCACCAAGATTATCGCAGAAAATGCATATCTCAGCTTGAAACCCGACGAAAACCAAACATCGCCTGTTCTGCATATCAAACCAACTGTGGAGTGGTGAAAACACCAGACAACGTGTTTCTCGCATTAAATTGATTGAAAAGTGCGATCTCGATGATTCTGCATACTTCTAACAGAAGTCTCACCATGATTATCGCAGAAAATGCATATCTCTGCTAGAAACCCCACGAAAACCAAGATATCTCCTGTTCTGCATATCCAACGAACTGTGGAGTGGTGAAAACCCCAGAAAACGTGTTTCTCGCATTAACTAGCTCGAAAAGAGGGATCTCGCTGATTCTGCATACTTCTGACAGAAGACTCACCAAGATTATCGCAGAAAATGCATGTCTCTGCTAGAAACCCTACGAAAACCAAGATATCTCCTGTTCTGCATATCCAACGAACTGTGGAGTGGTGAAAACCCCAGAAAACGTGTTTCTCGCATTAAATAGCTCGAAAATAGCGATCCCGATGATTCTGCATACTTCAGACAGAACTCTCACCAAGATTATGGTAGAAAATGCATATCTCAGCTTGATACCCTACGACAGCCAAGATGTCGCCGGTTCTGCATATCAAACGCACTGTGGAGTGGTGAAAACACCCGATAACGTGTTTCTCGCATTAACTAGCTCGAAAAGAGGGACCTCGATGATTCTGCATACTTCCGACAGAAGACTCACCAAGATTATCGGAGAAAATGCATGTCTCAGCTTGAAACCCGACGAAATCCAAGATGTCGCTGGTTCCGCATATCAAACGCACTGTGGAGTGGTGAAAACACCAGAAAACGTGTTTCTCGCATTAAGTTGCTCGAAAAGAGCGATCTCGAAGATTCTGCATACTTCTGACAAAAGACTCACCAAGATTATCGCTGAAAATGCATATCTCAGGTTGAAACCTCACGAAAATCAAGATGTCGCCGGTTCTGCATATCAAACCCACTGTGGAGTGGTGAAAACAACCAGAGAACGTGTTTCTCGCATTAAATAGGTCGAAAAGGGAGATGCCGATGATTCTGCATACGTCTGACAGAAGTCTCACCATGATTATCGCAGAAAATGCATATCTCTGCTAGAAACCCCACGAAAACCAAGATATCTCCTGTTCTGCATATCCAACGAACTGTGGAGTGGTGAAAACCCCAGAAAACGTGTTTCTCGCATTAACTAGCTCGAAAAGAGGGATCTCGCTGATTCTGCATACTTCTGACAGAAGACTCACCAAGATTATCGCAGAAAATGCATGTCTCTGCTAGAAACCCTACGAAAACCAAGGTATCTCCTGTTCTGCATATCCAACGAACTGTGGAGTGGTGAAAACCCCAGAAAACGTGTTTCTCGCATTAAATAGCTCGAAAATAGCGATCCCGATGATTCTGCATACTTCAGACAGAACTCTCACCAAGATTATGGTAGAAAATGCATATCTCAACTTGATACCCTACGACAGCCAAGATATCGCTGGTTCTGCATATCGAACGCACTGTGGAGTGGTGAAAACACCAGATAACGTGTTTCTCGCATTAACTAGCTCGAAAAGTGCGATCTCGATGATTCAGCATACTTCGGACAGAAGTCTCTCCAAGTTTATCGCAGCAAATGCATATCTCAGCTTGAAACCCCTCGAAAACCAAGATATCACCTGTTCTGCATATCCAACGAACTGTGGAGTGGTGAAAACCCCAGAAAACGTGTTTCTCGCTTAAAATGGCTCGAAAAGTACGATCTCGATGAATCTGCATACTTCGGACAGAAGTCTCACCTTGATTATCGCAGACAATGCATATCTCAGCTTGAAACCCCACGAAAGCCAAGATATCGCTGGTTCTGCATATAAAACGCACTGTGGAGTGCTGGAAACACCAGATAACGTGTTTCTCACATTAAATAGCTCGAATAGAGCGATCTCGATGATTAAGCATACTTCGGACAGAAGTCTCACCAAGATTATCGTAAAAAATGCATATCTCAGCTTGAAACCCCACGAAAACCAAGATATCGCTGGTACTGCATATCAAAGGCATTGTGTAGTGGTGAAAAAACCAGATAACGTGTTTCTCGCAATAAATAGCTCGAAAAGAGCGATCTCGATGATTCTGCATACTTCGGACAGAAGTCTCACCTAGATTATCGCAGACAATGCATATCTCAGCTTGAAACCCCACGAAAGCCAAGATATCGCTGGTTCTGCATATAAAACGCACTGTGGAGTGCTGGAAACACCAGATAACGTGTTTCTCACATTAAATAGCTCGAATAGAGCGATCTCGATGATTAAGCATACTTCGGACAGAAGTCTCACCAGGATTATCGTAAAAAATGCATATCTCAGCTTGAAACCCCACGAAAACCAAGATATCGCTGGTACTGCATATCAAAGGCATTGTGTAGTGGTGAAAAAACCAGATAACGTGTTTCTCGCAATAAATAGCTCGAAAAGAGCGATCTCGATGATTCTGCATACTTCGGACAGAAGTCTCACCAAGATTATCGTAAAAAATGCATATCTCAGCTAGAAACCCCACGAAAACCAAGATATCTCCTGTTCTGCATATCCAACGAACTGTGGACTGGTGAAAACCCCAGAAAACGTGTTTCTCGCATTAACTAGCTCGAAAAGAGGGATCTCGATGATTCTGCATACTTCTGACAGAAGACTCACCAAGATTATCGCTGAAAATGCATGTCTCTGCTAGAAACCCCACGAAAACCAAGATATCTCCTGTTCTGCATATCCAACGAACTGTGGAGTGGTGAAAACACCAGAAAACTTGTTTTTTCGCATTAAATAGCTCGAAAAGAGCGATCTAGAAGATTCTGCATATTTCTGACAGAAGACTCACCAAGATTATCGCAGAAAATGCATATCTCAGCTGGAAACACCACGAAAATCAAGATGTCGCCCGTTCTGCATATCAAACGCACTGTGGAGTGGTGAAAACAACCAGATATCGTGTTTCCCGCATTAAGTTGCTCGAAAAGAGCGATCTCGAAGATTCTGCGTACTTCTGACAAAAGACTCACCAAGATTATCGCTGAAAATGCATATCTCAGCTTGAAACCTCACGAAAATCAAGATGTCGCCAGTTCTGCATATCAAACCCACTGTGGAGTGGTGAAAACACCAGAAAACTTGTTTTTTCGCATTAGATAGCTCGAAACGGGCGATCTAGATGATTCTGCATACTTCTAACAGTAGTCTCACCAAGCTTATCGCAGAAAATGCATACCTCAGCTTGAAATCTCACGAAAATCAAGATGTCGCCGCTTCTGCATATCAAACGCACTGTGGAGTGGTGAAAACAACCAGATAACGTGTTTCTCGAATTAAATAGCTCGAAAAGAACGATCTAGATTAGTCTGCATACTTCTGACAGAAGTCTCACCAAGATTATCGTAGAAAATGCATATCTCAGCTTGAAACCCCACGAAAACCAGGATATCGTCGGTTCTGCATATCATACGCACTGTTGAGTGCTGAAAACACCAGATATCGTGTTTCTCGCATTAAATAGATCGAAAAGTGCGATCTCGATGATTCAGCATACTTCGGACAGAAGTCTCTCCAAGTTTATCGCAGAAAATGCATATCTCAGCTTGATACCCCTCGAAACCCAAGATATCACCTGTTCTGCATATCCAACGAACTGTGGTGTGGTGAAAACACCAGATATCGTGTTTCTCGCATTAAATAGCTCGAAAAGAGCGATCTCGATGTTTCTGCATACTTCGGACAGAGGTCTCACCAAGATTATCGCAGAAAATGCATATCTCAGCTTTAAACCCCACGAAAACCAGGATATCGTCGGTTCTGCATATCATACGCACTGTGGAGTGCTGAAAACACCAGATAACGTTTTGTCGCATTAAATAGTTCGAATAGAGCGATCTCGATGATTCTGCATACTTCGGACAGAAGTCTCAGCAAGATTATCGTAAAAAACGCATATCTCAGCTTCAAACCCCACGAAAACCAAGATATCGCTGGTACTGCATATCAAACCCACTGTGGAGTGATGAAAACACCAGATAAGGTTTTTCTCGCATTAAGTATCTCGAAAAGTGCGATCTCGATGATTCAGCATACTTCGGACAGAAGTCTCTCGAAGTTTATCGCAGAAAATGCATATCTCAGCTTGAAACCCCTCGAAACCCAAGATATCACCTGTTCTGCATATCCAACGAACTGTGGTGTGGTGAAAACCCCAGAAAACGTATTTCTCGCATTAAATAGCTCGAAAAGAGCGATCTCGATGATTCTGCACACTTCGGACAGAAGTCTCACCAAGATTATCGCAGACAATGCATATCTCAGCTTGAAACCCCACGAAAACCAAGATATCGCCGGTTCTGCATATCCTACGCACTGTGGAGTGCTGAAAACACCAGATATCGTGTTTCTCGCATTAACTAGCTCGAAAAGTGCGATCTCGATGATTCAGCATACTTCGGACAGAAGTCTCTCCAAGTTTATCGCAGCAAATGCATATCTCAGCTTGAAACCCCTCGAAAACCAAGATATCACCTGTTCTGCATATCCAACGAACTGTGGAGTGGTGAAAACCCCAGAAAACGTGTTTCTCGCTTAAAATGGCTCGAAAAGTACGATCTCGATGAATCTGCATACTTCGGACAGAATTCTCACCTTGATTATCGCAGACAATGCATATCTCAGCTTGAAACCCCACGAAAGCCAAGATATCGCTGGTTCTGCATATAAAACGCACTGTGGAGTGCTGGAAACACCAGATAACGTGTTTCTCACATTAAATAGCTCGAATAGAGCGATCTCGATGATTAAGCATACTTCGGACAGAAGTCTCACCAAGATTATCGTAAAAAATGCATATCTCAGCTTGAAACCCCACGAAAACCAAGATATCGCTGGTACTGCATATCAAAGGCACTGTGTAGTGGTGAAAAAACCAGATAACGTGTTTCTCGCAATAAATAGCTCGAAAAGAGCGATCTCGATGATTCTGCATACTTCGGACAGAAGTCTCACCTAGATTATCGCAGACAATGCATATCTCAGCTTGAAACCCCACGAAAGCCAAGATATCGCTGGTTCTGCATATAAAACGCACTGTGGAGTGCTGGAAACACCAGATAACGTGTTTCTCACATTAAATAGCTCGAATAGAGCGATCTCGATGATTAAGCATACTTCGGACAGAAGTCTCACCAAGATTATCGTAAAAAATGCATATCTCAGCTTGAAACCCCACGAAAACCAAGATATCGCTGGTACTGCATATCAAAGGCACTGTGTAGTGGTGAAAAAACCAGATAACGTGTTTCTCGCAATAAATAGCTCGAAAAGAGCGATCTCGATGATTCTGCATACTTCGGACAGAAGTCTCACCAAGATTATCGTAAAAAATGCATATCTCAGCTAGAAACCCCACGAAAACCAAGATATCTCCTGTTCTGCATATCCAACGAACTGTGGACTGGTGAAAACCCCAGAAAACGTGTTTCTCGCATTAACTAGCTCGAAAAGAGGGACCTCGATGATTCTGCATACTTCTGACAGAAGACTCACCAAGATTATCGCTGAAAATGCATGTCTCTGCTAGAAACCCCACGAAAACCAAGATATCGCCGGTTCTGCATATCCTACGCACTGTGGAGTGCTGAAAACACCAGATATCGTGTTTCTCGCATTAACTAGCTCGAAAAGTGCGATCTCGATGATTCAGCATACTTCGGACAGAAGTCTCTCCAAGTTTATCGCAGCAAATGCATATCTCAGCTTGAAACCCCTCGAAAACCAAGATATCACCTGTTCTGCATATCCAACGAACTGTGGAGTGGTGAAAACCCCAGAAAACGTGTTTCTCGCTTAAAATGGCTCGAAAAGTACGATCTCGATGAATCTGCATACTTCGGACAGAAGTCTCACCTTGACTATCGCAGACAATGCATATCTCAGCTTGAAACCCCACGAAAGCCAAGATATCGCTGGTTCTGCATATAAAACGCACTGTGGAGTGCTGGAAACACCAGATAACGTGTTTCTCACATTAAATAGCTCGAATAGAGCGATCTCGATGATTAAGCATACTTCGGACAGAAGTCTCACCAAGATTATCGTAAAAAATGCATATCTCAGCTTGAAACCCCACGAAAACCAAGATATCGCTGGTACTGCATATCAAAGGCACTGTGTAGTGGTGAAAAAACCAGATAACGTGTTTCTCGCAATAAATAGCTCGAAAAGAGCGATCTCGATGATTCTGCATACTTCGGACAGAAGTCTCACCTAGATTATCGCAGACAATGCATATCTCAGCTTGAAACCCCACGAAAGCCAAGATATCGCTGGTTCTGCATATAAAACGCACTGTGGAGTGCTGGAAACACCAGATAACGTGTTTCTCACATTAAATAGCTCGAATAGAGCGATCTCGATGATTAAGCATACTTCGGACAGAAGTCTCACCAAGATTATCGTAAAAAATGCATATCTCAGCTTGAAACCCCACGAAAACCAAGATATCGCTGGTACTGCATATCAAAGGCACTGTGTAGTGGTGAAAAAACCAGATAACGTGTTTCTCGCAATAAATAGCTCGAAAAGAGCGATCTCGATGATTCTGCATACTTCGGACAGAAGTCTCACCAAGATTATCGTAAAAAATGCATATCTCAGCTAGAAACCCCACGAAAACCAAGATATCTCCTGTTCTGCATATCCAACGAACTGTGGACTGGTGAAAACCCCAGAAAACGTGTTTCTCGCATTAACTAGCTCGAAAAGAGGGACCTCGATGATTCTGCATACTTCTGACAGAAGACTCACCAAGATTATCGCTGAAAATGCATGTCTCTGCTAGAAACCCCACGAAAACCAAGATATCTCCTGTTCTGCATATCCAACGAACTGTGGAGTGGTGAAAACACCAGAAAACTTGTTTTTTCGCATTAAATAGCTCGAAAAGAGCGATCTAGAAGATTCTGCATATTTCTGACAGAAGACTCACCAAGATTATCGCAGAAAATGCATATCTCAGCTGGAAACACCACGAAAATCAAGATGTCGCCCGTTCTGCATATCAAACGCACTGTGGAGTGGTGAAAACAACCAGATATCGTGTTTCCCGCATTAAGTTGCTCGAAAAGAGCGATCTCGAAGATTCTGCGTACTTCTGACAAAAGACTCACCAAGATTATCGCTGAAAATGCATATCTCAGCTTGAAACCTCACGAAAATCAAGATGTCGCCAGTTCTGCATATCAAACCCACTGTGGAGTGGTGAAAACACCAGAAAACTTGTTTTTTCGCATTAGATAGCTCGAAACGGGCGATCTAGATGATTCTGCATACTTCTAACAGTAGTCTCACCAAGCTTATCGCAGAAAATGCATACCTCAGCTTGAAATCTCACGAAAATCAAGATGTCGCCGCTTCTGCATATCAAACGCACTGTGGAGTGGTGAAAACAACCAGATAACGTGTTTCTCGAATTAAATAGCTCGAAAAGAACGATCTAGATTAGTCTGCATACTTCTGACAGAAGTCTCACCAAGATTATCGTAGAAAATGCATATCTCAGCTTGAAACCCCACGAAAACCAGGATATCGTCGGTTCTGCATATCATACGCACTGTTGAGTGCTGAAAACACCAGATATCGTGTTTCTCGCATTAAATAGCTCGAAAAGTGCGATCTCGATGATTCAGCATACTTCGGACAGAAGTCTCTCCAAGTTTATCGCAGAAAATGCATATCTCAGCTTGATACCCCTCGAAACCCAAGATATCACCTGTTCTGCATATCCAACGAACTGTGGTGTGGTGAAAACACCAGATATCGTGTTTCTCGCATTAAATAGCTCGAAAAGAGCGATCTCGATGTTTCTGCATACTTCGGACAGAGGTCTCACCAAGATTATCGCAGAAAATGCATATCTCAGCTTTAAACCCCACGAAAACCAGGATATCGTCGGTTCTGCATATCATACGCACTGTGGAGTGCTGAAAACACCAGATAACGTTTTGTCGCATTAAATAGTTCGAATAGAGCGATCTCGATGATTCTGCATACTTCGGACAGAAGTCTCAGCAAGATTATCGTAAAAAACGCATATCTCAGCTTCAAACCCCACGAAAACCAAGATATCGCTGGTACTGCATATCAAACCCACTGTGGAGTGATGAAAACACCAGATAAGGTTTTTCTCGCATTAAGTATCTCGAAAAGTGCGATCTCGATGATTCAGCATACTTCGGACAGAAGTCTCTCGAAGTTTATCGCAGAAAATGCATATCTCAGCTTGAAACCCCTCGAAACCCAAGATATCACCTGTTCTGCATATCCAACGAACTGTGGTGTGGTGAAAACCCCAGAAAACGTATTTCTCGCATTAAATAGCTCGAAAAGAGCGATCTCGATGATTCTGCACACTTCGGACAGAAGTCTCACCAAGATTATCGCAGACAATGCATATCTCAGCTTGAAACCCCACGAAAACCAAGATATCGCCGGTTCTGCATATCCTACGCACTGTGGAGTGCTGAAAACACCAGATATCGTGTTTCTCGCATTAAATAGCTCGAAAAGTGCGATCTCGATGATTCTGCATATTTCGGACAGTAGTCTCACCATGATTATCGTAAAAAATGCATATCTCAGCTTGAAACCCCACGAAAACCAAGATATCGCTGGTTCTGCATATCAAACGCACTGTGGAGTGGTGAAAACACCAGATAACGTGTTTCTCGCATTAAATAGGTCGAAAAGAGCGATCTCGATGTTTCTGCATACTTCGGACAGAGGTCTCACCAAGATTATCGCAGAAAATGCATATCTCATCTTGAAACCCCACGAAAACCCAGATATCGCCGGTTCAGCATATCAAACCAACTGTGGAGTGGTGAAAAAACCAGACAACGTGTTTCTCGCATTAAATAGATCGAAAAGTGCGATCTCGATGATTCTGCATACTTCTAACAGAAGTCTCACCATGATTATCGCAGATAATGCATATCTCTGCTAGAAACCCCACGAAAACCAAGATATCGCCTGTTCTGCATACCAAACGAACTGTGGAGTGGTGAAAACAACCAGATAACGTGTTTCTCGCATTAAATAGCTCGAAAAGAGGGATCTCGATGATTCTGCATACTTCTGACAGAAGACTCACCAAGATTATCGCAGAAAATGCATATCTCAGCTGGACACACCACGAAAATCAAGATATCGCCGATTCTGCATATCAAACGCACTGTGGAGTGGTGAAAACACCAGATAACGTGTTTCTCGCATTAACTAGCTCGAAATGAGCGATCTCGAAGATTCTGCATACTTCGGACAGAAGTCTCACCAAGATTATCGTAAAAAATGCATATCTCAGCTTGAAACCCCACGAAAACCAAGATATCGCTGGTACTGCATATCAAACGCACTGTGTAGTGGTGAAAAAACCAGATAACGTGTTTCTCGCATTAAATAGCTCGAAAAGAGCGATCTCGATGATTCTGCATACTTCGGACAGAAGTCTCACCAAGATTATCGTAAAAAATGCATATCTCAGCTAGAAACCCCACGAAAACCAAGATATCTCCTGTTCTGCATATCCAACGAACTGTGGACTGGTGAAAACCCCAGAAAACGTGTTTCTCGCATTAACTAGCTCGAAAAGAGGGATCTCGATGATTCTGCATACTTCTGACAGAAGACTCACCAAGATTATCGCTGAAAATGCATGTCTCTGCTAGAAACCCCACGAAAACCAAGATATCTCCTGTTCTGCATATCCAACGAACTGTGGAGTGGTGAAAACACCAGAAAACTTGTTTTTTCGCATTAAATAGCTCGAAAAGAGCGATCTAGAAGATTCTGCATATTTCTGACAGAAGACTCACCAAGATTATCGCAGAAAATGCATATCTCAGCTGGAAACACCACGAAAATCAAGATGTCGCCCGTTCTGCATATCAAACGCACTGTGGAGTGGTGAAAACAACCAGATATCGTGTTTCCCGCATTAAGTTGCTCGAAAAGAGCGATCTCGAAGATTCTGCGTACTTCTGACAAAAGACTCACCAAGATTATCGCTGAAAATGCATATCTCAGCTTGAAACCTCACGAAAATCAAGATGTCGCCAGTTCTGCATATCAAACCCACTGTGGAGTGGTGAAAACACCAGAAAACTTGTTTTTTCGCATTAGATAGCTCGAAACGGGCGATCTAGATGATTCTGCATACTTCTAACAGAAGTCTCACCAAGCTTATCGCAGAAAATGCATACCTCAGCTTGAAATCTCACGAAAATCAAGATGTCGCCGCTTCTGCATATCAAACGCACTGTGGAGTGGTGAAAACAACCAGATAACGTGTTTCTCGAATTAAATAGCTCGAAAAGAACGATCTAGATTAGTCTGCATACTTCTGACAGAAGTCTCACCAAGATTATCGTAGAAAATGCATATCTCAGCTTGAAACCCCACGAAAACCAGGATATCGTCGGTTCTGCATATCATACGCACTGTTGAGTGCTGAAAACACCAGATATCGTGTTTCTCGCATTAAATAGCTCGAAAAGTGTGATCTCGATGATTCAGCATACTTCGGACAGAAGTCTCTCCAAGTTTATCGCAGAAAATGCATATCTCAGCTTGATACCCCTCGAAACCCAAGATATCACCTGTTCTGCATATCCAACGAACTGTGGTGTGGTGAAAACACCAGATATCGTGTTTCTCGCATTAAATAGCTCGAAAAGAGCGATCTCGATGTTTCTGCATACTTCGGACAGAGGTCTCACCAAGATTATCGCAGAAAATGCATATCTCAGCTTTAAACCCCACGAAAACCAGGATATCGTCGGTTCTGCATATCATACGCACTGTGGAGTGCTGAAAACACCAGATAACGTTTTGTCGCATTAAATAGTTCGAATAGAGCGATCTCGATGATTCTGCATACTTCGGACAGAAGTCTCAGCAAGATTATCGTAAAAAATGCATATCTCAGCTTCAAACCCCACGAAAACCAAGATATCGCTGGTACTGCATATCAAACCCACTGTGGAGTGATGAAAACACCAGATAAGGTTTTTCTCGCATTAAGTATCTCGAAAAGTGCGATCTCGATGATTCAGCATACTTCGGACAGAAGTCTCTCGAAGTTTATCGCAGAAAATGCATATCTCAGCTTGAAACCCCTCGAAACCCAAGATATCACCTGTTCTGCATATCCAACGAACTGTGGTGTGGTGAAAACCCCAGAAAACGTATTTCTCGCATTAAATAGCTCGAAAAGAGCGATCTCGATGATTCTGCACACTTCGGACAGAAGTCTCACCAAGATTATCGCAGACAATGCATACCTCAGCTTGAAACCCCACGAAAACCAAGATATCGCCGGTTCTGCATATCCTACGCACTGTGGAGTGCTGAAAACACCAGATATCGTGTTTCTCGCATTAAATAGCTCGAAAAGTGCGATCTAGAAGATTCTGCATATTTCTGACAGAAGACTCACCAAGATTATCGCAGAAAATGCATATCTCAGCTGGAAACACCACGAAAATCAACATGTCGCCCGTTCTGCATATCAAACGCACTGTGGAGTGGTGAAAACAACCAGATATCGTGTTTCCCGCATTAAGTTGCTCGAAAAGAGCGATCTCGAAGATTCTGCGTACTTCTGACAAAAGACTCACCAAGATTATCGCTGAAAATGCATATCTCAGCTTGAAACCTCACGAAAATCAAGATGTCGCCAGTTCTGCATATCAAACCCACTGTGGAGTGGTGAAAACACCAGAAAACTTGTTTTTTCGCATTAGATAGCTCGAAACGGGCGATCTAGATGATTCTCCATACTTCTAACAGAAGTCTCACCAAGCTTATCGCAGAAAATGCATACCTCAGCTTGAAATCTCACGAAAATCAAGATGTCGCCGCTTCTGCATATCAAACGCACTGTGGAGTGGTGAAAACAACCAGATAACGTGTTTCTCGAATTAAATAGCTCGAAAAGAACGATCTAGATTAG
Source organism: Anthophora plumipes (assembly GCA_951804975.1). Taxonomy (NCBI): domain Eukaryota; kingdom Metazoa; phylum Arthropoda; class Insecta; order Hymenoptera; family Apidae; genus Anthophora; species Anthophora plumipes. The sequence goes on from CATORF010000906.1 coordinate 137,486, forward strand.
TCTGCATACTTCTGACAGAAGTCTCACCAAGATTATCGTAGAAAATGCATATCTCAGCTTGAAACCCCACGAAAACCAGGATATCGTCGGTTCTGCATATCATACGCACTGTTGAGTGCTGAAAACACCAGATATCGTGTTTCTCGCATTAAATAGCTCGAAAAGTGTGATCTCGATGATTCAGCATACTTCGGACAGAAGTCTCTCCAAGTTTATCGCAGAAAATGCATATCTCAGCTTGATACCCCTCGAAACCCAAGATATCACCTGTTCTGCATATCCAACGAACTGTGGTGTGGTGAAAACACCAGATATCGTGTTTCTCGCATTAAATAGCTCGAAAAGAGCGATCTCGATGTTTCTGCATACTTCGGACAGAGGTCTCACCAAGATTATCGCAGAAAATGCATATCTCAGCTTTAAACCCCACGAAAACCAGGATATCGTCGGTTCTGCATATCATACGCACTGTGGAGTGCTGAAAACACCAGATAACGTTTTGTCGCATTAAATAGTTCGAATAGAGCGATCTCGATGATTCTGCATACTTCGGACAGAAGTCTCAGCAAGATTATCGTAAAAAATGCATATCTCAGCTTCAAACCCCACGAAAACCAAGATATCGCTGGTACTGCATATCAAACCCACTGTGGAGTGATGAAAACACCAGATAAGGTTTTTCTCGCATTAAGTATCTCGAAAAGTGCGATCTCGATGATTCAGCATACTTCGGACAGAAGTCTCTCGAAGTTTATCGCAGAAAATGCATATCTCAGCTTGAAACCCCTCGAAACCCAAGATATCACCTGTTCTGCATATCCAACGAACTGTGGTGTGGTGAAAACCCCAGAAAACGTATTTCTCGCATTAAATAGCTCGAAAAGAGCGATCTCGATGATTCTGCACACTTCGGACAGAAGTCTCACCAAGATTATCGCAGACAATGCATATCTCAGCTTGAAACCCCACGAAAACCAAGATATCGCCGGTTCTGCATATCCTACGCACTGTGGAGTGCTGAAAACACCAGATATCGTGTTTCTCGCATTAAATAGCTCGAAAAGTGCGATCTCGATGATTCTGCATATTTCGGACAGTAGTCTCACCATGATTATAGTAAAAAATGCATATCTCAGCTTGAAACCCCACGAAAACCAAGATATCGCTGGTTCTGCATATCAAACGCACTGTGGAGTGGTGAAAACACCAGATAACGTGTTTCTCGCATTAAATAGGTCGAAAAGAGCGATCTCGATGTTTCTGCATACTTCGGACAGAGGTCTCACCAAGATTATCGCAGAAAATGCATATCTCAGCTTGAAACCCCACGAAAACCCAGATATCGCCGGTTCAGCATATCAAACCAACTGTGGAGTGGTGAAAAAACCAGACAACGTGTTTCTCGCATTAAATAGATCGAAAAGTGCGATCTCGATGATTCTGCATACTTCTAACAGAAGTCTCACCATGATTATCGCAGATAATGCATATCTCTGCTAGAAACCCCACGAAAACCAAGATATCGCCTGTTCTGCATACCAAACGAACTGTGGAGTGGTGAAAACAACCAGATAACGTGTTTCTCGCATTAAATAGCTCGAAAAGAGGGATCTCGATGATTCTGCATACTTCTGACAGAAGACTCACCAAGATTATCGCAGAAAATGCATATCTCAGCTGGACACACCACGAAAATCAAGATATCGCCGATTCTGCATATCAAACGCACTGTGGAGTGGTGAAAACACCAGATAACGTGTTTCTCGCATTAACTAGCTCGAAATGAGCGATCTCGAAGATTCTGCATACTTCTGACAGAAGACTCACCAAGATTATCGCTGAAAATGCATATCTCAGCTGGAAAAACCACGAAAATCAAGATATCTCCGGTTCTGCATGTCAAACGTACTGTGGAGTGGTGAATACACCAGAAAACGCGTTTGTCGCATTAAATAGCTCGAAAAGAGCGATCAAGATGATTCTGCATACTTCTGACAGAAGTCTCACCAAGATTATCGTAGAAAATGCATATCTCAGCTTGAACCCCGACGAAATCCAAGATGTCGCCGGTACTGCATGTCAAACGCACTGTGGAGTGGTGAAAACACCAGATAACGTGTATCTCGCATTAAGTAGCTCGAAAAGAGCGATCTCGAAGATTCTGCATCCTTCTGAGAGAAGTCTCACCAACATTATCGTAGAAAATGCATATCTCAGCTTGAAACCCCACGAAAACTGAGGTATCACTGGTTCTGCATATCAAACGCACTGTGGAGTGCTGAAAACACCAGATAATGTTTTGTCGCATTAAATAGTTCGAATAGAGCGATCTCGATGATTAAGCATACTTCGGACAGAAGTCTCACCAAGATTATCGTAAAAAGTGCATATCTCAGCTTGAAACCCCACGAAAACCAAGATATCACCTGTTCTGCATATCCAACGAACTGTGGTGTGGTGAAAACCCCAGAAAACGTGTTTCTCGCATTAAATAGCTCGAAAAGTACGATCTCGATGACTCTGCATACTTCGGACAGAAGCCTCACCAAGATTATCGCATAAAATGCATATCTGAGCTTGAAACCCCACGAAAACCAGGATATCGTCGGTTCTGCATATCATACGCACTGTTGAGTGCTGAAAACACCAGATATCGTGTTTCTCGCATTAAATAGCTCGAAAAGTGTGATCTCGATGATTCAGCATACTTCGGACAGAAGTCTCTCCAAGTTTATCGCAGAAAATGCATATCTCAGCTTGATACCCCTCGAAACCCAAGATATCACCTGTTCTGCATATCCAACGAACTGTGGTGTGGTGAAAACACCAGATATCGTGTTTCTCGCATTAAATAGCTCGAAAAGAGCGATCTCGATGTTTCTGCATACTTCGGACAGAGGTCTCACCAAGATTATCGCAGAAAATGCATATCTCAGCTTTAAACCCCACGAAAACCAGGATATCGTCGGTTCTGCATATCATACGCACTGTGGAGTGCTGAAAACACCAGATAACGTTTTGTCGCATTAAATAGTTCGAATAGAGCGATCTCGATGATTCTGCATACTTCGGACAGAAGTCTCAGCAAGATTATCGTAAAAAACGCATATCTCAGCTTCAAACCCCACGAAAACCAAGATATCGCTGGTACTGCATATCAAACCCACTGTGGAGTGATGAAAACACCAGATAAGGTTTTTCTCGCATTAAGTATCTCGAAAATAGCGATCTCGATGATTCAGCATACTTCGGACAGAAGTCTCTCGAAGTTTATCGCAGAAAATGCATATCTCAGCTTGAAACCCCTCGAAACCCAAGATATCACCTGTTCTGCATATCCAACGAACTGTGGTGTGGTGAAAACCCCAGAAAACGTATTTCTCGCATTAAATAGCTCGAAAAGAGCGATCTCGATGATTCTGCACACTTCGGACAGAAGTCTCACCAAGATTATCGCAGACAATGCATATCTCAGCTTGAAACCCCACGAAAACCAAGATATCGCCGGTTCTGCATATCCTACGCACTGTGGAGTGCTGAAAACACCAGATATCGTGTTTCTCGCATTAAATAGCTCGAAAAGTGCGATCTCGATGATTCTGCATATTTCGGACAGTAGTCTCACCATGATTATCGTAAAAAATGCATATCTCAGCTTGAAACCCCACGAAAACCAAGATATCGCTGGTTCTGCATATCAAACGCACTGTGGAGTGGTGAAAACACCAGATAACGTGTTTCTCGCATTAAATAGGTCGAAAAGAGCGATCTCGATGTTTCTGCATACTTCGGACAGAGGTCTCACCAAGATTATCGCAGAAAATGCATATCTCAGCTTGAAACCCCACGAAAACCCAGATATCGCCGGTTCAGCATATCAAACCAACTGTGGAGTGGTGAAAAAACCAGACAACGTGTTTCTCGCATTAAATAGATCGAAAAGTGCGATCTCGATGATTCTGCATACTTCTAACAGAAGTCTCACCATGATTATCGCAGATAATGCATATCTCTGCTAGAAACCCCACGAAAACCAAGATATCGCCTGTTCTGCATACCAAACGAACTGTGGAGTGGTGAAAACAACCAGATAACGTGTTTCTCGCATTAAATAGCTCGAAAAGAGGGATCTCGATGATTCTGCATACTTCTGACAGAAGACTCACCAAGATTATCGCTGAAAATGCATGTCTCTGCTAGAAACCCCACGAAAACCAAGATATCTCCTGTTCTGCATATCCAACGAACTGTGGAGTGGTGAAAACACCAGAAAACTTGTTTTTTCGCATTAAATAGCTCGAAAAGAGCGATCTAGAAGATTCTGCATATTTCTGACAGAAGACTCACCAAGATTATCGCAGAAAATGCATATCTCAGCTGGAAACACCACGAAAATCAAGATGTCGCCCGTTCTGCATATCAAACGCACTGTGGAGTGGTGAAAACAACCAGATATCGTGTTTCCCGCATTAAGTTGCTCGAAAAGAGCGATCTCGAAGATTCTGCGTACTTCTGACAAAAGACTCACCAAGATTATCGCTGAAAATGCATATCTCAGCTTGAAACCTCACGAAAATCAAGATGTCGCCAGTTCTGCATATCAAACCCACTGTGGAGTGGTGAAAACACCAGAAAACTTGTTTTTTCGCATTAGATAGCTCGAAACGGGCGATCTAGATGATTCTGCATACTTCTAACAGAAGTCTCACCAAGCTTATCGCAGAAAATGCATACCTCAGCTTGAAATCTCACGAAAATCAAGATGTCGCCGCTTCTGCATATCAAACGCACTGTGGAGTGGTGAAAACAACCAGATAACGTGTTTCTCGAATTAAATAGCTCGAAAAGAACGATCTAGATTAGTCTGCATACTTCTGACAGAAGTCTCACCAAGATTATCGTAGAAAATGCATATCTCAGCTTGAAACCCCACGAAAACCAGGATATCGTCGGTTCTGCATATCATACGCACTGTTGAGTGCTGAAAACACCAGATATCGTGTTTCTCGCATTAAATAGCTCGAAAAGTGTGATCTCGATGATTCAGCATACTTCGGACAGAAGTCTCTCCAAGTTTATCGCAGAAAATGCATATCTCAGCTTGATACCCCTCGAAACCCAAGATATCACCTGTTCTGCATATCCAACGAACTGTGGTGTGGTGAAAACACCAGATATCGTGTTTCTCGCATTAAATAGCTCGAAAAGAGCGATCTCGATGTTTCTGCATACTTCGGACAGAGGTCTCACCAAGATTATCGCAGAAAATGCATATCTCAGCTTTAAACCCCACGAAAACCAGGATATCGTCGGTTCTGCATATCATACGCACTGTGGAGTGCTGAAAACACCAGATAACGTTTTGTCGCATTAAATAGTTCGAATAGAGCGATCTCGATGATTCTGCATACTTCGGACAGAAGTCTCAGCAAGATTATCGTAAAAAATGCATATCTCAGCTTCAAACCCCACGAAAACCAAGATATCGCTGGTACTGCATATCAAACCCACTGTGGAGTGATGAAAACACCAGATAAGGTTTTTCTCGCATTAAGTATCTCGAAAAGTGCGATCTCGATGATTCAGCATACTTCGGACAGAAGTCTCTCGAAGTTTATCGCAGAAAATGCATATCTCAGCTTGAAACCCCTCGAAACCCAAGATATCACCTGTTCTGCATATCCAACGAACTGTGGTGTGGTGAAAACCCCAGAAAACGTATTTCTCGCATTAAATAGCTCGAAAAGAGCGATCTCGATGATTCTGCACACTTCGGACAGAAGTCTCACCAAGATTATCGCAGACAATGCATATCTCAGCTTGAAACCCCACGAAAACCAAGATATCGCCGGTTCTGCATATCCTACGCACTGTGGAGTGCTGAAAACACCAGATATCGTGTTTCTCGCATTAAATAGCTCGAAAAGTGCGATCTAGAAGATTCTGCATATTTCTGACAGAAGACTCACCAAGATTATCGCAGAAAATGCATATCTCAGCTGGAAACACCACGAAAATCAAGATGTCGCCCGTTCTGCATATCAAACGCACTGTGGAGTGGTGAAAACAACCAGATATCGTGTTTCCCGCATTAAGTTGCTCGAAAAGAGCGATCTCGAAGATTCTGCGTACTTCTGACAAAAGACTCACCAAGATTATCGCTGAAAATGCATATCTCAGCTTGAAACCTCACGAAAATCAAGATGTCGCCAGTTCTGCATATCAAACCCACTGTGGAGTGGTGAAAACACCAGAAAACTTGTTTTTTCGCATTAGATAGCTCGAAACGGGCGATCTAGATGATTCTGCATACTTCTAACAGAAGTCTCACAAAGCTTATCGCAGAAAATGCATACCTCAGCTTGAAATCTCACGAAAATCAAGATGTCGCCGCTTCTGCATATCAAACGCACTGTGGAGTGGTGAAAACAACCAGATAACGTGTTTCTCGAATTAAATAGCTCGAAAAGAACGATCTAGATTAGTCTGCATACTTCTGACAGAAGTCTCTCCAAGTTTATCGCAGAAAATGCATATCTCAGCTTGAAACCCCTCGAAACCCAAGATATCACCTGTTCTGCATATCCAACGAACTGTGGTGTGGTGAAAACCCCAGAAAACGTGTTTCTCGCATTAGATAGCTCGAAAAGAGCGATCTCGATGATTCTGCATACTTCGGACAGAAGTCTCACCAAGATTATCGTAGAAAATGCATATCTCAGCTTGAAACCCCACGAAAACCAGGATATCGTCGGTTCTGCATATCATACGCACTGTTGAGTGCTGAAAACACCAGATATCGTGTTTCTCGCATTAAATAGCTCGAAAAGTGTGATCTCGATGATTCAGCATACTTCGGACTGAAGTCTCTCCAAGTTTATCGCAGAAAATGCATATCTCAGCTTGATACCCCTCGAAACCCAAGATATCACCTGTTCTGCATATCCAACGAACTGTGGTGTGGTGAAAACACCAGATATCGTGTTTCTCGCATTAAATAGCTCGAAAAGAGCGATCTCGATGTTTCTGCATACTTCGGACAGAGGTCTCACCAAGATTATCGCAGAAAATGCATATCTCAGCTTTAAACCCCACGAAAACCAGGATATCGTCGGTTCTGCATATCATACGCACTGTGGAGTGCTGAAAACACCAGATAACGTTTTGTCGCATTAAATAGTTCGAATAGAGCGATCTCGATGATTCTGCATACTTCGGACAGAAGTCTCAGCAAGATTATCGTAAAAAATGCATATCTCAGCTTCAAACCCCACGAAAACCAAGATATCGCTGGTACTGCATATCAAACCCACTGTGGAGTGATGAAAACACCAGATAAGGTTTTTCTCGCATTAAGTATCTCGAAAAGTGCGATCTCGATGATTCAGCATACTTCGGACAGAAGTCTCTCGAAGTTTATCGCAGAAAATGCATATCTCAGCTTGAAACCCCTCGAAACCCAAGACATCACCTGTTCTGCATATCCAACGAACTGTGGTGTGGTGAAAACCCCAGAAAACGTATTTCTCGCATTAAATAGCTCGAAAAGAGCGATCTCGATGATTCTGCACACTTCGGACAGAAGTCTCACCAAGATTATCGCAGACAATGCATATCTCAGCTTGAAACCCCACGAAAACCAAGATATCGTCGGTTCTGCATACCAAACGAACTGTGGAGTGGTGAAAACAACCAGATAACGTGTTTCTCGCATTAAATAGCTCGAAAAGAGGGATCTCGATGATTCTGCATACTTCTGACAGAAGACTCACCAAGATTATCGCAGAAAATGCATATCTCAGCTGGACACACCACGAAAATCAAGATATCGCCGATTCTGCATATCAAACGCACTGTGGAGTGGTGAAAACACCAGATAACGTGTTTCTCGCATTAACTAGCTCGAAATGAGCGATCTCGAAGATTCTGCATACTTCTGACAGAAGACTCACCAAGATTATCGCTGAAAATGCATATCTCAGCTGGAAAAACCACGAAAATCAAGATATCTCCGGTTCTGCATGTCAAACGTACTGTGGAGTGGTGAATACACCAGAAAACGCGTTTGTCGCATTAAATAGCTCGAAAAGAGCGATCAAGATGATTCTGCATACTTCTGACAGAAGTCTCACCAAGATTATCGTAGAAAATGCATATCTCAGCTTGAACCCCGACGAAATCCAAGATGTCGCCGGTACTGCATGTCAAACGCACTGTGGAGTGGTGAAAACACCAGATAACGTGTATCTCGCATTAAGTAGCTCGAAAAGAGCGATCTCGAAGATTCTGCATCCTTCTGAGAGAAGTCTCACCAACATTATCGTAGAAAATGCATATCTCAGCTTGAAACCCCACGAAAACTGAGGTATCACTGGTTCTGCATATCAAACGCACTGTGGAGTGCTGAAAACACCAGATAATGTTTTGTCGCATTAAATAGTTCGAATAGAGCGATCTCGATGATTAAGCATACTTCGGACAGAAGTCTCACCAAGATTATCGTAAAAAGTGCATATCTCAGCTTGAAACCCCACGAAAACCAAGATATCACCTGTTCTGCATATCCAACGAACTGTGGTGTGGTGAAAACCCCAGAAAACGTGTTTCTCGCATTAAATAGCTCGAAAAGTACGATCTCGATGACTCTGCATACTTCGGACAGAAGCCTCACCAAGATTATCGCATAAAATGCATATCTGAGCTTGAAACCCCACGAAAACCAGGATATCGTCGGTTCTGCATATCATACGCACTGTTGAGTGCTGAAAACATCAGATATCGTGTTTCTCGCATTAAATAGCTCGAAAAGTGCGATCTCGATGATTCTGCATACTTCGGACAGTAGTCTCACCATGATTATCGTAAAAAATGCATATCTCAGCTTGAAACCCCACGAAAACCAAGATATCGCCGGTTCTGCATATCAAACGCACTGTGGGGTGGTGAAAACACCAGATAAGGTTTTTCTCGCATTAACTAGCTCGACAAGTGCGATCTCGATGATTCAGCATATTTCGGACAGAAGTCTCTCCAAGTTTATCGCAGAAAATGCATATCTCAGCTTGATACCCCTCGAAACCCAAGATATCACCTGTTCTGCATATCCAACGAACTGTGGTGTGGTGAAAACACCAGATATCGTGTTTCTCGCATTAAATAGCTCGAAAAGAGCGATCTCGATGATTCTGCATACTTCGGACAGTAGTCTCACCATGATTATCGTAAAAAATGCATATCTCAGCTTGAAACCCCACGAAAACAGAGATATCGCTGGTTCTGCATATCAAACGCACTGTGAAGTGCTGAAAACACCAGATAACGTTTTGTCGCATTAAACAGTTCGAATAGAGCGATCTCGATGATTCTGCATACTTCGGACAGAAGTCTCACCAAGATTATCGTAAAAAATGCATATCTCAGCTTGAAACCCCACGAAAACCAAGATATCGCTGGTACTGCATATCAAACCCACTGTGGAGTGCTTAAAACACCAGATAAGGTTTTTCTCGCATTAACTAGCTCGAAAAGTGCGATCTCGATGATTCAGCATACTTCGGACAGAAGTCTCTCGAAGTTTATCGCAGAAAATGCATATCTCAGCTTGAAACCCCTCGAAACCCAAGATATCACCTGTTCTGCATATCCAACGAACTGTGGTGTGGTGAAAACCCCAGAAAACGTGTTTCTCGCATTAAATAGCTCGAAAAGAGCGATCTCGATGATTCTGCACACTTCGGTCAGAAGTCTCACCAAGATTATCGCAGACAATGCATATCTCAGCTTGAAACCCCACGAAAACCAAGATATCGCCGGTTCTGCATATCATACGCACTGTGGAGTGCTGAAAACACCAGATATCGTGTTTCTCGCATCAAATAGCTCGAAAAGTGCGATCTCGATGATTCTGCATACTTCGGACAGTAGTCTCACCATGATTATCGTAAAAAATGCATATCTCAGCTTGAAACCCCACGAAAACCAAGATATCGCTGGGTCTGCATATAAAACGCACTGTGGAGTGGTGAAAACACCAGATAACGTGTTTCTCGCATTAAATAGGTCGAAAAGAGCGATCTCGATGTTTCTGCATACTTCGGACAGAGGTCTCACCAAGAATATCGCAGAAAATGCATATCTCAGCTTGAAACCCCACGAAAACCCAGATATCGCCGGTTCTGCATATCAAACGCACTGTGGGGTGGTGAAAACACCAGATAAGGTTTTTCGCGCATTAACTAGCTCGAAAAGTGCGATCTCGATGATTCAGCATACTTCGGACAGATGTCTCTCCAAGTTTATCGCAGAAAATGCATATCTCAGCTTGATACCCCTCGAAACCCAAGATATCACCTGTTCTGCATATCCAACGAACTCTGGAGTGGTGAAAACCCCAGAAAACGTGTTTCTCGCATTAAATAGCACGAAAAGAGCGATCTCGATGATTCTGCACATTTCGGACAGAAGTCTCACCAAGATTATCGCAGACAATGCATATCTCAGCTTGAATCCCCACGAAAACCAAGATATCGCCGGTTCTGCGTATCATACGCACTGCGGAGTGCTGAAAACACCAGATATCGTGTTTCTCGCATTAAATAGCTCGAAAAGTGCGATCTCGATGATTCTGCATACTTCGGACAGTAGTCTCACCATGATTATCGTACAAAATGCATATCTCAGCTTGAAACCCCACGAAAACCAAGGTATCGCTGGTACTGCATATCAAACCCACTGTGGAGTGGTGAAAACACCAGATAAGGTTTTTCTCGCATTATCTAGCTCGAAAAGTGCGATCTCGATGATTCAGCATACTTCGGACAGAAGTCTCTCGAAGTTTATCGCAGAAAATGCATATCTCAGCTTGAAACCCCTCGAAACCCAAGATATCACCTGTTCTGCATATCCAACGAACTGTGGTGTGGTGAAAACCCCAGAAAACGTGTTTCTCGCATTAAATAGCTCGAAAAGAGCGATCTCGATGATTCAGCACACTTCGGACAGAAGTCTCACCAAGATTATCGCAGACAATGCATATCTCAGCTTGAAACCCCACGAAAACCAAGATATCGCCGGTTCTGCATATCATACGCACTGTGGAGTGCTGAAAACACCAGATATCGTGTTTCTCGCATTAAATAGCTCGAAAAGTGCGATCTCGATGATTCTGCATACTTCGGACAGTAGTCTCACCATGATTATTGTAAAAAATGCATATCTCAGCTTGAAACCCCACGAAAACCAAGATATCGCTGGTTCTGCATATCAAACGCACGGTGGAGTGGTGAAAAAACCAGATAACGTGTTTCTCGCATTAAATAGGTAGAAAAGAGCGATCTCGATGTTTCTGCATACTTCGGACAGAGGTCTCACCAAGATTATCGCAGAAAATGCATATCTCAGCTTGAAATCCCACGAAAACCAGGATATCGTCGGTTCTGCATATCATACGCACTGTGGAGTGCTGAAAACACCAGATATCGTGTTTCTCGCATTAAATAGCTCGAAGAGTGCGATCTCGATGATTCTGCATACTTCGGGCAGTAGTCTCACCATGATTATCGTAAAAAATGCATATCTCAGCTTGAAACCCCACGAAAACAGAGATATCGCTGGTTCTGCATATCAAACGCACTGTGGAGTTCTGAAAACACCAGATAACGTTTTGTCGCATTAAATAGTTCGAATAGAGCGATCTCGATGATTCTGCATACTTCGGACAGAAGTCTCACCAAGATTATCGTAAAAAATGCATATCTCAGCTTGAAACCCCACGAAAACCAAGATATCGCTGGTACTGCATATCAAACCCACTGTAGAGTGGTGAAAACACCAGATAAGGTTTTTCTCGCATTAACTAGCTCGGAAAGTGCGATCTCGATGATTCAGCATACTTCGGACAGAAGTCTCTCTAAGTTTATCGCAGAAAATGCATATCTCAGCTTGAAACCCCTCGAAACCCAAGATATCACCTGTTCTGCATATCCAACGAACTGTGGTGTGGTGAAAACCCCAGAAAACGTGTTTCTCGCATTAGATAGCTCGAAAAGAGCGATCTCGATGATTCTGCATACTTCGGACAGAAGTCTCACCAAGATTATCGTAAAAAATGCATATCTCAGCTAGAAACCCCACGAAAACCAAGATATCGCCGGTTCTGTATATCATACGCACTGTGGAGTGCTGAAAACACCAGATATCGTGTTTCTCGCATTAAATAGCTCGAAAAGTGCGATCTCGATGATTCTGTATACTTCGGACAGTAGTCTCACCATGATTATCGTAAAAAATGCATATCTCAGCTTGAAACCCCACGAAAACCAAGATATCGCTGGTTCTGCATATCCAACGAACTGTGGTGTGGTGAAAACCCCAGAAAACGTGTTTCTCGCATTAAATAGCTCGAAAAGAGCGATCTCGATGATTCAGCACACTTCGGACAGAAGTCTCACCAAGATTATCGCAGACAATGCATATCTCAGCTTGAAACCCCACGAAAACCAAGATATCGCCGGTTCTGCATATCATACGCACTGTGGAGTGCTGAAAACACCAGATATCGTGTTTCTCGCATTAAATAGCTCGAAAAGTGCGATCTCGATGATTCTGCATACTTCGGACAGTAGTCTCACCATGATTATTGTAAAAAATGCATATCTCAGCTTGAAACCCCACGAAAACCAAGATATCGCTGGTTCTGCATATCAAACGCACGGTGGAGTGGTGAAAAAACCAGATAACGTGTTTCTCGCATTAAATAGGTAGAAAAGAGCGATCTCGATGTTTCTGCATACTTCGGACAGAGGTCTCACCAAGATTATCGCAGAAAATGCATATCTCAGCTTGAAATCCCACGAAAACCAGGATATCGTCGGTTCTGCATATCATACGCACTGTGGAGTGCTGAAAACACCAGATATCGTGTTTCTCGCATTAAATAGCTCGAAGAGTGCGATCTCGATGATTCTGCATACTTCGGGCAGTAGTCTCACCATGATTATCGTAAAAAATGCATATCTCAGCTTGAAACCCCACGAAAACAGAGATATCGCTGGTTCTGCATATCAAACGCACTGTGGAGTTCTGAAAACACCAGATAACGTTTTGTCGCATTAAATAGTTCGAATAGAGCGATCTCGATGATTCTGCATACTTCGGACAGAAGTCTCACCAAGATTATCGTAAAAAATGCATATCTCAGCTTGAAACCCCACGAAAACCAAGATATCGCTGGTACTGCATATCAAACCCACTGTAGAGTGGTGAAAACACCAGATAAGGTTTTTCTCGCATTAACTAGCTCGGAAAGTGCGATCTCGATGATTCAGCATACTTCGGACAGAAGTCTCTCTAAGTTTATCGCAGAAAATGCATATCTCAGCTTGAAACCCCTCGAAACCCAAGATATCACCTGTTCTGCATATCCAACGAACTGTGGTGTGGTGAAAACCCCAGAAAACGTGTTTCTCGCATTAGATAGCTCGAAAAGAGCGATCTCGATGATTCTGCATACTTCGGACAGAAGTCTCACCAAGATTATCGTAAAAAATGCATATCTCAGCTAGAAACCCCACGAAAACCAAGATATCGCCGGTTCTGTATATCATACGCACTGTGGAGTGCTGAAAACACCAGATATCGTGTTTCTCGCATTAAATAGCTCGAAAAGTGCGATCTCGATGATTCTGTATACTTCGGACAGTAGTCTCACCATGATTATCGTAAACAATGCATATCTCAGCTTGAAACCCCACGAAAACCAAGATATCGCTGGTTCTGCATATCAAACGCACTGTGGAGTGGTGAAAACACCAGATAACGTGTTTCTCGCATTAAATAGGTCGAAAAGAGCGATCTCGATGTTTCTGCATACTTCGGACAGAGGTCTCACCAAGATTATCGCAGAAAATGCATATCTCAGCTTGAAACCCCACGAAAACCCAGATATCGCCGGTTCTGCATATCAAACGCACTGTGGGGTGGTGAAAACACCAGATAAGGTTTTTCGCGCATTAACTAGCTCGAAAAGTGCGATCTCGATGATTCAGCATACTTCGGACAGAAATCTCTCCAAGTTTATCGCAGAAAATGCATATCTCAGCTTGAAACCCCTCGAAAACCAAGATATCACCTGTTCTGCATATCCAACGAACTGTGGAGTGGTGAAAACCCCAGAAAACGTGTTTCTCGCAATAAATAGCTCGAAAAGAGCGATCTCGATGATTCTGCATACTTCTGACAGAAGACTCACCAAGATTATCGCAGAAAATGCATGTCTCTGCTAGAAACCTCACGAAAACCAAGATATCTCCTGTTCTGCATATCCAACGAACTGTGGAGTGGTGAAAACACCAGAAAACTTGTTTTTTCGCATTAAATAGCTCGAAAAGAGCGATCTAGAAGATTCTGCATATTTCTGACTGAAGTCTCACCAAGATTATCGCAGCAAATGCATATCTCAGCTTGAAACCCGACGAAAACCCAGATATCGCCGGTTCTGCATATCAAACGCACTGTGGGGTGGTGAAAACACCAGATAAGGTTTTTCGCGCATTAACTAGCTCGAAAAGTGCGATCTCGATGATTCAGCATACTTCGGACAGAAATCTCTCCAAGTTTATCGCAGAAAATGCATATCTCAGCTTGAAACCCCTCGAAAACCAAGATATCACCTGTTCTGCATATCCAACGAACTGTGGAGTGGTGAAAACCCCAGAAAACGTGATTCTCGCAATAAATAGCTCGAAAAGAGCGATCTCGATGATTCTGCATACTTCGGACAGAAGTCTCACCAAGATTATCGCAGACAATGCATATCTCAGCTTGAAACCCCACGAAAACCAAGATATCGCCGGTTCTGCGTATCATACGCACTGCGGAGTGCTGAAAACACCAGATATCGTGTTTCTCGCATTAAATAGCTCGAAAAGTGCGATCTCGATGATTCTGCATACTTCGGACAGTAGTCTCACCATGATTATCGTACAAAATGCATATCTCAGCTTGAAACCCCACGAAAACCAAGATATCGCTGGTTCTGCATATCAAACGCACTGTGGAGTGGTGAAAACACCAGATAACGTGTTTCTCGCATTAAATAGGTCGAAAAGAGCGATCTCGATGTTTCTGCATACTTCGGACAGAGGTCTCACCAAGATTATCGCAGAAAATGCATATCTCAGCTGGAAACCCCACGAAAACCAGGATATCGTCGGTTCTGCATATCATACGCACTGTGGAGTGCTGAAAACACCAGATATCGTGTTTCTCGCATTAAATAGCTCGAAAAGTGCGATCTCGATGGTTCTGCATACTTCGGACAGTAGTCTCACCATGATTATCGTAAAAAATGCATATCTCAGCTTGAAACACCACGAAAACAGAGATATCGCTGGTTCTGCATATCAAACGCACTGTGGAGTGCTGAAAACACCAGATAACGTTTTGTCGCATTAAATAGTTCGAATAGAGCGATCTCGATGATTCTGCATACTTCGGACAGAAGTCTCACCAAGATTATCGTAAAAAATGCATATCTCAGCTTGAAACCCCACGAAATCCAAGGTATCGCTGGTACTGCATATCAAACCCACTGTGGAGTGGTGAAAACACCAGATAAGGTTTTTCTCGCATTATCTAGCTCGAAAAGTGCGATCTCGATGATTCAGCATACTTCGGACAGAAGTCTCTCGAAGTTTATCGCAGAAAATGCATATCTCAGCTTGAAACCCCTCGAAACCCAAGATATCACCTGTTCTGCATATCCAACGAACTGTGGTGTGGTGAAAACCCCAGAAAACGTGTTTCTCGCATTAAATAGCTCGAAAAGAGCGATCTCGATGATTCAGCACACTTCGGACAGAAGTCTCACCAAGATTATCGCAGACAATGCATATCTCAGCTTGAAACCCCACGAAAACCAAGATATCGCCGGTTCTGCATATCATACGCACTGTGGAGTGCTGAAAACACCAGATATCGTGTTTCTCGCATTAAATAGCTCGAAAAGTGCGATCTCGATGATTCTGCATACTTCGGACAGTAGTCTCACCATGATTATTGTAAAAAATGCATATCTCAGCTTGAAACCCCACGAAAACCAAGATATCGCTGGTTCTGCATATCAAACGCACGGTGGAGTGGTGAAAAAACCAGATAACGTGTTTCTCGCATTAAATAGGTAGAAAAGAGCGATCTCGATGTTTCTGCATACTTCGGACAGAGGTCTCACCAAGATTATCGCAGAAAATGCATATCTCAGCTTGAAATCCCACGAAAACCAGGATATCGTCGGTTCTGCATATCATACGCACTGTGGAGTGCTGAAAACACCAGATATCGTGTTTCTCGCATTAAATAGCTCGAAGAGTGCGATCTCGATGATTCTGCATACTTCGGGCAGTAGTCTCACCATGATTATCGTAAAAAATGCATATCTCAGCTTGAAACCCCACGAAAACAGAGATATCGCTGGTTCTGCATATCAAACGCACTGTGGAGTTCTGAAAACACCAGATAACGTTTTGTCGCATTAAATAGTTCGAATAGAGCGATCTCGATGATTCTGCATACTTCGGACAGAAGTCTCACCAAGATTATCGTAAAAAATGCATATCTCAGCTTGAAACCCCACGAAAACCAAGATATCGCTGGTACTGCATATCAAACCCACTGTAGAGTGGTGAAAACACCAGATAAGGTTTTTCTCGCATTAACTAGCTCGGAAAGTGCGATCTCGATGATTCAGCATACTTCGGACAGAAGTCTCTCGAAGTTTATCGCAGAAAATGCATATCTCAGCTTGAAACCCCTCGAAACCCAAGATATCACCTGTTCTGCATATCCAACGAACTGTGGTGTGGTGAAAACCCCAGAAAACGTGTTTCTCGCATTAAATAGCTCGAAAAGAGCGATCTCGATGATTCTGCACACTTCGGACAGAAGCCTCACCAAGATTATCGTAAAAAATGCATATCTCAGCTTGAAACCCCACGAAAACCAAGATATCGCCGGTTCTGCATATCATACGCACTGTGGAGTGCTGAAAACACCAGATATCGTGTTTCTCGCATTAAATAGCTCGAAAAGTGCGATCTCGATGATTCTGTATACTTCGGACAGTAGTCTCACCATGATTATCGTAAAAAATGCATATCTCAGCTTGAAACCCCACGAAAACCAAGATATCGCTGGTTCTGCATATCAAACGCACTGTGGAGTGGTGAAAACACCAGATAACGTGTTTCTCGCATTAAATAGGTCGAAAAGAGCGATCTCGATGTTTCTGCATACTTCGGACAGAGGTCTCACCAAGATTATCGCAGAAAATGCATATCTCAGCTTGAAACCCCACGAAAACCCAGATATCGCCGGTTCTGCATATCAAACGCACTGTGGGGTGGTGAAAACACCAGATAAGGTTTTTCGCGCATTAACTAGCTCGAAAAGTGCGATCTCGATGATTCAGCATACTTCGGACAGAAGTCTCTCCAAGTTTATCGCAGAAAATGCATATCTCAGCTTGAAACCCCTCGAAAACCAAGATATCACCTGTTCTGCATATCCAACAAATTGTAGTGTGGTGAAAACCCCAGAAAACGTGTTTCTCGCATTAAATAGCTCGAAAAGAGCGATCTCGATGATTCTGCATACTTCGGACAGAAGTCTCACCAAGATTATCGCAGGAAATGCATATCTCAGCTGGACACACCACGAAAATCAAGATATCGCCGATTCTGCATGTCAAACGTACTGTGGAGTGGTGAATACACCAGAAAACGTGTTTCTCGCATTAAATAGCTCGAAAAGAGCGATCTAGATGATTCTGCACACTTCGGTCAGAAGTCTCACCAAGATTATCGCAGACAATGCATATCTCAGCTTGAAACCCCACGAAAACCAAGATATCGCCGGTTCTGCATATCATACGCACTGTGGAGTGCTGAAAACACCAGATATCGTGTTTCTCGCATCAAATAGCTCGAAAAGTGCGATCTCGATGATTCTGCATACTTCGGACAGTAGTCTCACCATGATTATCGTAAAAAATGCATATCTCAGCTTGAAACCCCACGAAAACCAAGATATCGCTGGGTCTGCATATAAAACGCACTGTGGAGTGGTGAAAACACCAGATAACGTGTTTCTCGCATTAAATAGGTCGAAAAGAGCGATCTCGATGTTTCTGCATACTTCGGACAGAGGTCTCACCAAGAATATCGCAGAAAATGCATATCTCAGCTTGAAACCCCACGAAAACCCAGATATCGCCGGTTCTGCATATCAAACGCACTGTGGGGTGGTGAAAACACCAGATAAGGTTTTTCGCGCATTAACTAGCTCGAAAAGTGCGATCTCGATGATTCAGCATACTTCGGACAGAAGTCTCTCCAAGTTTATCGCAGAAAATGCATATCTCAGCTTGATACCCCTCGAAACCCAAGATATCACCTGTTCTGCATATCCAACGAACTCTGGAGTGGTGAAAACCCCAGAAAACGTGTTTCTCGCATTAAATAGCACGAAAAGAGCGATCTCGATGATTCTGCACATTTCGGACAGAAGTCTCACCAAGATTATCGCAGACAATGCATATCTCAGCTTGAATCCCCACGAAAACCAAGATATCGCCGGTTCTGCGTATCATACGCACTGCGGAGTGCTGAAAACACCAGATATCGTGTTTCTCGCATTAAATAGCTCGAAAAGTGCGATCTCGATGATTCTGCATACTTCGGACAGTAGTCTCACCATGATTATCGTACAAAATGCATATCTCAGCTTGAAACCCCACGAAAACCAAGGTATCGCTGGTACTGCATATCAAACCCACTGTGGAGTGGTGAAAACACCAGATAAGGTTTTTCTCGCATTATCTAGCTCGAAAAGTGCGATCTCGATGATTCAGCATACTTCGGACAGAAGTCTCTCGAAGTTTATCGCAGAAAATGCATATCTCAGCTTGAAACCCCTCGAAACCCAAGATATCACCTGTTCTGCATATCCAACGAACTGTGGTGTGGTGAAAACCCCAGAAAACGTGTTTCTCGCATTAAATAGCTCGAAAAGAGCGATCTCGATGATTCAGCACACTTCGGACAGAAGTCTCACCAAGATTATCGCAGACAATGCATATCTCAGCTTGAAACCCCACGAAAACCAAGATATCGCCGGTTCTGCATATCATACGCACTGTGGAGTGCTGAAAACACCAGATATCGTGTTTCTCGCATTAAATAGCTCGAAAAGTGCGATCTCGATGATTCTGCATACTTCGGACAGTAGTCTCACCATGATTATTGTAAAAAATGCATATCTCAGCTTGAAACCCCACGAAAACCAAGATATCGCTGGTTCTGCATATCAAACGCACGGTGGAGTGGTGAAAAAACCAGATAACGTGTTTCTCGCATTAAATAGGTAGAAAAGAGCGATCTCGATGTTTCTGCATACTTCGGACAGAGGTCTCACCAAGATTATCGCAGAAAATGCATATCTCAGCTTGAAATCCCACGAAAACCAGGATATCGTCGGTTCTGCATATCATACGCACTGTGGAGTGCTGAAAACACCAGATATCGTGTTTCTCGCATTAAATAGCTCGAAGAGTGCGATCTCGATGATTCTGCATACTTCGGGCAGTAGTCTCACCATGATTATCGTAAAAAATGCATATCTCAGCTTGAAACCCCACGAAAACAGAGATATCGCTGGTTCTGCATATCAAACGCACTGTGGAGTTCTGAAAACACCAGATAACGTTTTGTCGCATTAAATAGTTCGAATAGAGCGATCTCGATGATTCTGCATACTTCGGACAGAAGTCTCACCAAGATTATCGTAAAAAATGCATATCTCAGCTTGAAACCCCACGAAAACCAAGATATCGCTGGTACTGCATATCAAACCCACTGTAGAGTGGTGAAAACACCAGATAAGGTTTTTCTCGCATTAACTAGCTCGGAAAGTGCGATCTCGATGATTCAGCATACTTCGGACAGAAGTCTCTCTAAGTTTATCGCAGAAAATGCATATCTCAGCTTGAAACCCCTCGAAACCCAAGATATCACCTGTTCTGCATATCCAACGAACTGTGGTGTGGTGAAAACCCCAGAAAACGTGTTTCTCGCATTAGATAGCTCGAAAAGAGCGATCTCGATGATTCTGCATACTTCGGACAGAAGTCTCACCAAGATTATCGTAAAAAATGCATATCTCAGCTAGAAACCCCACGAAAACCAAGATATCGCCGGTTCTGTATATCATACGCACTGTGGAGTGCTGAAAACACCAGATATCGTGTTTCTCGCATTAAATAGCTCGAAAAGTGCGATCTCGATGATTCTGTATACTTCGGACAGTAGTCTCACCATGATTATCGTAAAAAATGCATATCTCAGCTTGAAACCCCACGAAAACCAAGATATCGCTGGTTCTGCATATCCAACGAACTGTGGTGTGGTGAAAACCCCAGAAAACGTGTTTCTCGCATTAAATAGCTCGAAAAGAGCGATCTCGATGATTCAGCACACTTCGGACAGAAGTCTCACCAAGATTATCGCAGACAATGCATATCTCAGCTTGAAACCCCACGAAAACCAAGATATCGCCGGTTCTGCATATCATACGCACTGTGGAGTGCTGAAAACACCAGATATCGTGTTTCTCGCATTAAATAGCTCGAAAAGTGCGATCTCGATGATTCTGCATACTTCGGACAGTAGTCTCACCATGATTATTGTAAAAAATGCATATCTCAGCTTGAAACCCCACGAAAACCAAGATATCGCTGGTTCTGCATATCAAACGCACGGTGGAGTGGTGAAAAAACCAGATAACGTGTTTCTCGCATTAAATAGGTAGAAAAGAGCGATCTCGATGTTTCTGCATACTTCGGACAGAGGTCTCACCAAGATTATCGCAGAAAATGCATATCTCAGCTTGAAATCCCACGAAAACCAGGATATCGTCGGTTCTGCATATCATACGCACTGTGGAGTGCTGAAAACACCAGATATCGTGTTTCTCGCATTAAATAGCTCGAAGAGTGCGATCTCGATGATTCTGCATACTTCGGGCAGTAGTCTCACCATGATTATCGTAAAAAATGCATATCTCAGCTTGAAACCCCACGAAAACAGAGATATCGCTGGTTCTGCATATCAAACGCACTGTGGAGTTCTGAAAACACCAGATAACGTTTTGTCGCATTAAATAGTTCGAATAGAGCGATCTCGATGATTCTGCATACTTCGGACAGAAGTCTCACCAAGATTATCGTAAAAAATGCATATCTCAGCTTGAAACCCCACGAAAACCAAGATATCGCTGGTACTGCATATCAAACCCACTGTAGAGTGGTGAAAACACCAGATAAGGTTTTTCTCGCATTAACTAGCTCGGAAAGTGCGATCTCGATGATTCAGCATACTTCGGACAGAAGTCTCTCTAAGTTTATCGCAGAAAATGCATATCTCAGCTTGAAACCCCTCGAAACCCAAGATATCACCTGTTCTGCATATCCAACGAACTGTGGTGTGGTGAAAACCCCAGAAAACGTGTTTCTCGCATTAGATAGCTCGAAAAGAGCGATCTCGATGATTCTGCATACTTCGGACAGAAGTCTCACCAAGATTATCGTAAAAAATGCATATCTCAGCTAGAAACCCCACGAAAACCAAGATATCGCCGGTTCTGTATATCATACGCACTGTGGAGTGCTGAAAACACCAGATATCGTGTTTCTCGCATTAAATAGCTCGAAAAGTGCGATCTCGATGATTCTGTATACTTCGGACAGTAGTCTCACCATGATTATCGTAAACAATGCATATCTCAGCTTGAAACCCCACGAAAACCAAGATATCGCTGGTTCTGCATATCAAACGCACTGTGGAGTGGTGAAAACACCAGATAACGTGTTTCTCGCATTAAATAGGTCGAAAAGAGCGATCTCGATGTTTCTGCATACTTCGGACTGAGGTCTCACCAAGATTATCGCAGAAAATGCATATCTCAGCTTGAAACCCCACGAAAACCCAGATATCGCCGGTTCTGCATATCAAACGCACTGTGGGGTGGTGAAAACACCAGATAAGGTTTTTCGCGCATTAACTAGCTCGAAAAGTGCGATCTCGATGATTCAGCATACTTCGGACAGAAATCTCTCCAAGTTTATCGCAGAAAATGCATATCTCAGCTTGAAACCCCTCGAAAACCAAGATATCACCTGTTCTGCATATCCAACGAACTGTGGAGTGGTGAAAACCCCAGAAAACGTGTTTCTCGCAATAAATAGCTCGAAAAGAGCGATCTCGATGATTCTGCATACTTCTGACAGAAGACTCACCAAGATTATCGCAGAAAATGCATGTCTCTGCTAGAAACCTCACGAAAACCAAGATATCTCCTGTTCTGCATATCCAACGAACTGTGGAGTGGTGAAAACACCAGAAAACTTGTTTTTTCGCATTAAATAGCTCGAAAAGAGCGATCTAGAAGATTCTGCATATTTCTGACTGAAGTCTCACCAAGATTATCGCAGCAAATGCATATCTCAGCTTGAAACCCGACGAAAACCCAGATATCGCCGGTTCTGCATATCAAACGCACTGTGGGGTGGTGAAAACACCAGATAAGGTTTTTCGCGCATTAACTAGCTCGAAAAGTGCGATCTCGATGATTCAGCATACTTCGGACAGAAATCTCTCCAAGTTTATCGCAGAAAATGCATATCTCAGCTTGAAACCCCTCGAAAACCAAGATATCACCTGTTCTGCATATCCAACGAACTGTGGAGTGGTGAAAACCCCAGAAAACGTGATTCTCGCAATAAATAGCTCGAAAAGAGCGATCTCGATGATTCTGCATACTTCGGACAGAAGTCTCACCAAGATTATCGCAGACAATGCATATCTCAGCTTGAAACCCCACGAAAACCAAGATATCGCCGGTTCTGCGTATCATACGCACTGCGGAGTGCTGAAAACACCAGATATCGTGTTTCTCGCATTAAATAGCTCGAAAAGTGCGATCTCGATGATTCTGCATACTTCGGACAGTAGTCTCACCATGATTATCGTACAAAATGCATATCTCAGCTTGAAACCCCACGAAAACCAAGATATCGCTGGTTCTGCATATCAAACGCACTGTGGAGTGGTGAAAACACCAGATAACGTGTTTCTCGCATTAAATAGGTCGAAAAGAGCGATCTCGATGTTTCTGCATACTTCGGACAGAGGTCTCACCAAGATTATCGCAGAAAATGCATATCTCAGCTGGAAACCCCACGAAAACCAGGATATCGTCGGTTCTGCATATCATACGCACTGTGGAGTGCTGAAAACACCAGATATCGTGTTTCTCGCATTAAATAGCTCGAAAAGTGCGATCTCGATGGTTCTGCATACTTCGGACAGTAGTCTCACCATGATTATCGTAAAAAATGCATATCTCAGCTTGAAACACCACGAAAACAGAGATATCGCTGGTTCTGCATATCAAACGCACTGTGGAGTGCTGAAAACACCAGATAACGTTTTGTCGCATTAAATAGTTCGAATAGAGCGATCTCGATGATTCTGCATACTTCGGACAGAAGTCTCACCAAGATTATCGTAAAAAATGCATATCTCAGCTTGAAACCCCACGAAATCCAAGGTATCGCTGGTACTGCATATCAAACCCACTGTGGAGTGGTGAAAACACCAGATAAGGTTTTTCTCGCATTATCTAGCTCGAAAAGTGCGATCTCGATGATTCAGCATACTTCGGACAGAAGTCTCTCGAAGTTTATCGCAGAAAATGCATATCTCAGCTTGAAACCCCTCGAAACCCAAGATATCACCTGTTCTGCATATCCAACGAACTGTGGTGTGGTGAAAACCCCAGAAAACGTGTTTCTCGCATTAAATAGCTCGAAAAGAGCGATCTCGATGATTCAGCACACTTCGGACAGAAGTCTCACCAAGATTATCGCAGACAATGCATATCTCAGCTTGAAACCCCACGAAAACCAAGATATCGCCGGTTCTGCATATCATACGCACTGTGGAGTGCTGAAAACACCAGATATCGTGTTTCTCGCATTAAATAGCTCGAAAAGTGCGATCTCGATGATTCTGCATACTTCGGACAGTAGTCTCACCATGATTATTGTAAAAAATGCATATCTCAGCTTGAAACCCCACGAAAACCAAGATATCGCTGGTTCTGCATATCAAACGCACGGTGGAGTGGTGAAAAAACCAGATAACGTGTTTCTCGCATTAAATAGGTAGAAAAGAGCGATCTCGATGTTTCTGCATACTTCGGACAGAGGTCTCACCAAGATTATCGCAGAAAATGCATATCTCAGCTTGAAATCCCACGAAAACCAGGATATCGTCGGTTCTGCATATCATACGCACTGTGGAGTGCTGAAAACACCAGATATCGTGTTTCTCGCATTAAATAGCTCGAAGAGTGCGATCTCGATGATTCTGCATACTTCGGGCAGTAGTCTCACCATGATTATCGTAAAAAATGCATATCTCAGCTTGAAACCCCACGAAAACAGAGATATCGCTGGTTCTGCATATCAAACGCACTGTGGAGTTCTGAAAACACCAGATAACGTTTTGTCGCATTAAATAGTTCGAATAGAGCGATCTCGATGATTCTGCATACTTCGGACAGAAGTCTCACCAAGATTATCGTAAAAAATGCATATCTCAGCTTGAAACCCCACGAAAACCAAGATATCGCTGGTACTGCATATCAAACCCACTGTAGAGTGGTGAAAACACCAGATAAGGTTTTTCTCGCATTAACTAGCTCGGAAAGTGCGATCTCGATGATTCAGCATACTTCGGACAGAAGTCTCTCGAAGTTTATCGCAGAAAATGCATATCTCAGCTTGAAACCCCTCGAAACCCAAGATATCACCTGTTCTGCATATCCAACGAACTGTGGTGTGGTGAAAACCCCAGAAAACGTGTTTCTCGCATTAAATAGCTCGAAAAGAGCGATCTCGATGATTCTGCACACTTCGGACAGAAGCCTCACCAAGATTATCGTAAAAAATGCATATCTCAGCTTGAAACCCCACGAAAACCAAGATATCGCCGGTTCTGCATATCATACGCACTGTGGAGTGCTGAAAACACCAGATATCGTGTTTCTCGCATTAAATAGCTCGAAAAGTGCGATCTCGATGATTCTGTATACTTCGGACAGTAGTCTCACCATGATTATCGTAAAAAATGCATATCTCAGCTTGAAACCCCACGAAAACCAAGATATCGCTGGTTCTGCATATCAAACGCACTGTGGAGTGGTGAAAACACCAGATAACGTGTTTCTCGCATTAAATAGGTCGAAAAGAGCGATCTCGATGTTTCTGCATACTTCGGACAGAGGTCTCACCAAGATTATCGCAGAAAATGCATATCTCAGCTTGAAACCCCACGAAAACCCAGATATCGCCGGTTCTGCATATCAAACGCACTGTGGGGTGGTGAAAACACCAGATAAGGTTTTTCGCGCATTAACTAGCTCGAAAAGTGCGATCTCGATGATTCAGCATACTTCGGACAGAAGTCTCTCCAAGTTTATCGCAGAAAATGCATATCTCAGCTTGAAACCCCTCGAAAACCAAGATATCACCTGTTCTGCATATCCAACAAATTGTAGTGTGGTGAAAACCCCAGAAAACGTGTTTCTCGCATTAAATAGCTCGAAAAGAGCGATCTCGATGATTCTGCATACTTCGGACAGAAGTCTCACCAAGATTATCGCAGGAAATGCATATCTCAGCTGGACACACCACGAAAATCAAGATATCGCCGATTCTGCATGTCAAACGTACTGTGGAGTGGTGAATACACCAGAAAACGTGTTTCTCGCATTAAATAGCTCGAAAAGAGCGATCTAGATGATTCTGCATACTTCTGACAGAAGTCTCACCAAGATTATCATAGAATGTGCATATCTCAAATTGAACCCCGACGAAATCCAAGATGTCGCCGGTTCTGCATATCAAACGGACTGTGGTGTGGTGAAAACACCAGAAAACTTGTTTTTTCGCATTAGATAGCTCGAAACGGGCGATCTAGATGATTCTGCATACTTCTAACAGAAGTCTCACCAAGCTTATCGCAGAAAATGCATACCTCAGGTTTGAAATCTCACGAAAATCAAGATGTCGCCGCTTCTGCATATCAAACGCACTGTGGAGTGGTGAAAACAACCAGATAACGTGTTTCTCGAATTAAATAGCTCGAAAAGAACGATCTAGATTATTCTGCATACTTCTGACAAAAGTCTCACCAAGATTATCGTAAAAAGTGCATATCTCAGCTTGAAACCCCACGAAAACCAAGATATCGCCGATTCTGCATGTCAAACGTACTGTGGAGTGGTGAATACACCAGAAAACGTGTTTCTCGCATTAAATAGCTCGAAAAGAGCGATCTAGATGATTCTGCATACTTCTGACAGAAGTCTCACCAAGATTATCATAGAATGTGCATATCTCAAATTGAACCCCGACGAAATCCAAGATGTCGCCGGTTCTGCATATCAAACGGACTGTGGTGTGGTGAAAACACCAGAAAACTTGTTTTTTCGCATTAGATAGCTCGAAACGGGCGATCTAGATGATTCTGCATACTTCTAACAGAAGTCTCACCAAGCTTATCGCAGAAAATGCATACCTCAGGTTTGAAATCTCACGAAAATCAAGATGTCGCCGCTTCTGCATATCAAACGCACTGTGGAGTGGTGAAAACAACCAGATAACGTGTTTCTCGAATTAAATAGCTCGAAAAGAACGATCTAGATTATTCTGCATACTTCTGACAAAAGTCTCACCAAGATTATCGTAAAAAGTGCATATCTCAGCTTGAAACCCCACGAAAACCAAGATATCACCTGTTCTGCATATCCAACGAACTGTGGTGTGGTGAAAACCCCAGAAAACGTGTTTCTCGCATTAAATAGCTCGAAAAGTACGATCTCGATGACTCTGCATACTTCGGACAGAAGCCTCACCAAGATTATCGCAGAAAATGCATATCTGAGCTTGAAACGCCACGAAAACCAGGATATCGTCGGTTCTGCATATCATACGCACTGTTGAGTGCTGAAAACACCAGATATCGTGTTTCTCGCATTAAATAGCTCGAAAAGTGCGATCTCGATGATTCTGCATACTTCGGACAGTAGTCTCACCATGATTATCGTAAAAAATGCATATCTCAGCTTGAAACCCCACGAAAAACAAAAAGATATCGCCGGTTCTGCATATCAAACGCACTGTGGGGTGGTGAAAACACCAGATAAGGTTTTTCTCGCATTAACTAGCTCGAAAAGTGCGATCTCGATGATTCAGCATACTTCGGACAGAAGTCTCTCCAAGTTTATCGCAGAAAATGCATATCTCAGCTTGATACCCCTCGAAACACAAGATATCACCTGTTCTGCATATCCAACGAACTGTGGAGTGGTGAAAACCCCAGAAAACGTGTTTCTCGCATTAAATAGCACGAAAAGAGCGATCTCGATGATTCTGCACATTTCGGACAGAAGTCTCACCAAGATTATCGCAGACAATGCATATCTCAGCTTGAATCCCCACGAAAACCAAGATATCGCCGGTTCTGCGTATCATACGCACTGCGGAGTGCTGAAAACACCAGATATCGTGTTTCTCGCATTAAATAGCTCGAAAAGTGCGATCTCGATGATTCTGCATACTTCGGACAGTAGTCTCACCATGATTATCGTACAAAATGCATATCTCAGCTTGAAACCCCACGAAAACCAAGATATCGCTGGTTCTGCATATCAAACGCACTGTGGAGTCGTGAAAACACCAGATAACGTGTTTCTCGCATTAAATAGGTCGAAAAGAGCGATCTCGATGTTTCTGCATACTTCGGACAGAGGTCTCACCAAGATTATCGCAGAAAATGCATATCTCAGCTTGAAACCCCACGAAAACCAGGATATCGTCGGTTCTGCATATCATACGCACTGTGGAGTGCTGAAAACACCAGATATCGTGTTTCTCGCATTAAATAGCTCGAAAAGTGCGATCTCGATGGTTCTGCATACTTCGGACAGTAGTCTCACCATGATTATCGTAAAAAATGCATATCTCAGCTTGAAACACCACGAAAACAGAGATATCGCTGGTTCTGCATATCAAACGCACTGTGGAGTGCTGAAAACACCAGATAACGTTTTGTCGCATTAAATAGTTCGAATAGAGCGATCTCGATGATTCTGCATACTTCGGACAGAAGTCTCACCAAGATTATCGTAAAAAATGCATATCTCAGCTTGATACCCCACGAAATCCAAGGTATCGCTGGTACTGCATATCAAACCCACTGTGGAGTGGTGAAAACACCAGATAAGGTTTTTCTCGCATTATCTAGCTCGAAAAGTGCGATCTCGATGATTCAGCATACTTCGGACAGAAGTCTCTCGAAGTTTATCGCAGAAAATGCATATCTCAGCTTGAAACCCCTCGAAACCCAAGATATCACCTGTTCTGCATATCCAACGAACTGTGGTGTGGTGAAAACCCCAGAAAACGTGTTTCTCGCATTAAATAGCTCGAAAAGAGCGATCTCGATGATTCAGCACACTTCGGACAGAAGTCTCACCAAGATTATCGCAGACAATGCATATCTCAGCTTGAAACCCCACGAAAACCAAGATATCGCCGGTTCTGCATATCATACGCACTGTGGAGTGCTGAAAACACCAGATATCGTGTTTCTCGCATTAAATAGCTCTAAAAGTGCGATCTCGATGATTCTGCATACTTCGGACAGTAGTCTCACCATGATTATCGTACAAAATGCATATCTCAGCTTGAAACCCCACGAAAACCAAGATATCGCTGGTTCTGCATATCAAACGCACTGTGGAGTTCTGAAAACACCAGATAACGTTTTGTCGCATTAAATAGTTCGAACAGAGCGATCTCGATGATTCTGCATACTTCGGACAGAAGTCTCACCATGATTATCGTAAAAAATGCATATCTCAGCTTGAAACCCCACGAAAACCAAGATATCGCTGGTACTGCATATCAAACCCACTGTAGAGTGGTGAAAACACCAGATAAGGTTTTTCTCGCATTAACTAGCTCGGAAAGTGCGATCTCGATGATTCAGCATACTTCGGACAGAAGTCTCTCTAAGTTTATCGCAGAAAATGCATATCTCAGCTTGAAACCCCTCGAAACCCAAGATATCACCTGTTCTGCATATCCAACGAACTGTGGTGTGGTGAAAACCCCAGAAAACGTGTTTCTCGCATTAAATAGCTCGAAAAGAGCGATCTCGATGATTCTGCATACTTCGGACAGAAGTCTCACCAAGATTATCGTAAAAAATGCATATCTCAGCTAGAAACCCCACGAAAACCAAGATATCGCCGGTTCTGCATATCATACGCACTGTGGAGTGCTGAAAACACCAGATATCGTGTTTCTCGCATTAAATAGCTCGAAAAGTGCGATCTCGATGATTCTGTATACTTCGGACAGTAGTCTCACCATGATTATCGTAAAAAATGCATATCTCAGCTTGAAACCCCACGAAAACCAAGATATCGCTGGTTCTGCATATCAAACGCACTGTGGAGTGGTGAAAACACCAGATAACGTGTTTCTCGCATTAAATAGGTCGAAAAGAGCGATCTCGATGTTTCTGCATACTTCGGACAGAGGTCTCACCAAGATTATCGCAGAAAATGCATATCTCAGCTTGAAACCCCACGAAAACCCAGATATCGCCGGTTCTGCATATCAAACGCACTGTGGGGTGGTGAAAACACCAGATAAGGTTTTTCGCGCATTAACTAGCTCGAAAAGTGCGATCTCGATGATTCAGCATACTTCGGACAGAAATCTCTCCAAGTTTATCGCAGAAAATGCATATCTCAGCTTGAAACCCCTCGAAAACCAAGATATCACCTGTTCTGCATATCCAACGAACTGTGGAGTGGTGAAAACCCCAGAAAACGTGTTTCTCGCAATAAATAGCTCGAAAAGAGCGATCTCGATGATTCTGCATACTTCGGACAGAAGTCTCACCAAGATTATCGTAAAAAATGCATATCTCAGCTAGAAACCCCACGAAAACCAAGATATCTCCTGTTCTGCATATCCAACGAACTGTGGAGTGGTGAAAACCCCAGAAAACGTGTTTATCGCATTAACTAGCTCGAAAAGAGGGATCTCGATGATTCTGCATACTTCTGACAGAAGACTCACCAAGATTATCGCAGAAAATGCATGTCTCTGCTAGAAACCTCACGAAAACCAAGATATCTCCTGTTCTGCATATCCAACGAACTGTGGAGTGGTGAAAACACCAGAAAACTTGTTTTTTCGCATTAAATAGCTCGAAAAGAGCGATCTAGAAGATTCTGCATATTTCTGACTGAAGTCTCACCAAGATTATCGCAGAAAATGCATATCTCAGCTTGAAACCCGACGAAAACCCAGATATCGCCGGTTCTGCATATCAAACGCACTGTGGGGTGGTGAAAACACCAGATAAGGTTTTTCGCGCATTAACTAGCTCGAAAAGTGCGATCTCGATGATTCAGCATACTTCGGACAGAAATCTCTCCAAGTTTATCGCAGAAAATGCATATCTCAGCTTGAAACCCCTCGAAAACCAAGATATCACCTGTTCTGCATATCCAACGAACTGTGGAGTGGTGAAAACCCCAGAAAACGTGTTTCTCGCAATAAATAGCTCGAAAAGAGCGATCTCGATGATTCTGCATACTTCGGACAGAAGTCTCACCAAGATTATCGCAGACAATGCATATCTCAGCTTGAATCCCCACGAAAACCAAGATATCGCCGGTTCTGCGTATCATACGCACTGCGGAGTGCTGAAAACACCAGATATCGTGTTTCTCGCATTAAATAGCTCGAAAAGTGCGATCTCGATGATTCTGCATACTTCGGACAGTAGCCTCACCATGATTATCGTACAAAATGCATATCTCAGCTTGAAACCCCACGAAAACCAAGATATCGCTGGTTCTGCATATCAAACGCACTGTGGAGTGGTGAAAACACCAGATAACGTGTTTCTCGCATTAAATAGGTCGAAAAGAGCGATCTCGATGTTTCTGCATACTTCGGACAGAGGTCTCACCAAGATTATCGCAGAAAATGCATATCTCAGCTTGAAACCCCACGAAAACCAGGATATCGTCGGTTCTGCATATCATACGCACTGTGGAGTGCTGAAAACACCAGATATCGTGTTTCTCGCATTAAATAGCTCGAAAAGTGCGATCTCGATGGTTCTGCATACTTCGGACAGTAGTCTCACCATGATTATCGTAAAAAATGCATATCTCAGCTTGAAACACCACGAAAACAGAGATATCGCTGGTTCTGCATATCAAACGCACTGTGGAGTGCTGAAAACACCAGATAACGTTTTGTCGCATTAAATAGTTCGAATAGAGCGATCTCGATGATTCTGCATACTTCGGACAGAAGTCTCACCAAGATTATCGTAAAAAATGCATATCTCAGCTTGAAACCCCACGAAATCCAAGGTATCGCTGGTACTGCATATCAAACCCACTGTGGAGTGGTGAAAACCCCAGATAACGTGTTTCTCGCATTAAATAGGTAGAAAAGAGCGATCTCGATGTTTCTGCATACTTCGGACAGAGGTCTCACCAAGATTATCGCAGAAAATGCATATCTCAGCTTGAAATCCCACGAAAACCAGGATATCGTCGGTTCTGCATATCATACGCACTGTGGAGTGCTGAAAACACCAGATATCGTGTTTCTCGCATTAAATAGCTCGAAGAGTGCGATCTCGATGATTCTGCATACTTCGGGCAGTAGTCTCACCATGATTATCGTAAAAAATGCATATCTCAGCTTGAAACCCCACGAAAACAGAGATATCGCTGGTTCTGCATATCAATCGCACTGTGGAGTTCTGAAAACACCAGATAACGTTTTGTCGCATTAAATAGTTCGAATAGAGCGATCTCGATGATTCTGCATACTTCGGACAGAAGTCTCACCAAGATTATCGTAAAAAATGCATATCTCAGCTTGAAACCCCACGAAAACCAAGATATCGCTGGTACTGCATATCAAACCCACTGTAGAGTGGTGAAAACACCAGATAAGGTTTTTCTCGCATTAACTAGCTCGGAAAGTGCGATCTCGATGATCCAGCATACTTCGGAGAGAAGTCTCTCGAAGTTTATCGCAGAAAATGCATATCTCAGCTTGAAACCCCTCGAAACCCAAGATATCACCTGTTCTGCATATCCAACGAACTGTGGTGTGGTGAAAACCCCAGAAAACGTGTTTCTCGCATTAAATAGCTCGAAAAGAGCGATCTCGATGATTCTGCACACTTCGGACAGAAGCCTCACCAAGATTATCGCAGACAATGCATATCTCAGCTTGAAACCCCACGAAAACCAAGATATCGCCGGTTCTGCATATCATACGCACTGTGGAGTGCTGAAAACACCAGATATCGTGTTTCTCGCATTAAATAGCTCGAAAAGTGCGATCTCGATGATTCTGTATACTTCGGACAGTAGTCTCACCATGATTATCGTAAAAAATGCATATCTCAGCTTGAAACCCCACGAAAACCAAGATATCGCTGGTTCTGCATATCAAACGCACTGTGGAGTGGTGAAAACACCAGATAACGTGTTTCTCGCATTAAATAGGTCGAAAAGAGCGATCTCGATGTTTCTGCATACTTCGGACAGAGGTCTCACCAAGATTATCGCAGAAAATGCATATCTCAGCTTGAAACCCCACGAAAACCCAGATATCGCCGGTTCTGCATATCAAACGCACTGTGGGGTGGTGAAAACACCAGATAAGGTTTTTCGCGCATTAACTAGCTCGAAAAGTGCGATCTCGATGATTCAGCATACTTCGGACAGAAATCTCTCCAAGTTTATCGCAGAAAATGCATATCTCAGCTTGAAACCCCTCGAAAACCAAGATATCACCTGTTCTGCATATCCAACGAACTGTGGAGTGGTGAAAACCCCAGAAAACGTGTTTCTCGCAATAAATAGCTCGAAAAGAGCGATCTCGATGATTCTGCATACTTCGGACAGAAGTCTCACGAAGATTATCGTAAAAAATGCATATCTCAGCTAGAAACCCCACGAAAACCAAGATATCTCCTGTTCTGCATATCCAACGAACTGTGGAGTGGTGAAAACCCCAGAAAACGTGTTTATCGCATTAACTAGCTCGAAAAGAGGGATCTCGATGATTCTGCATACTTCTGACAGAAGACTCACCAAGATTATCGCAGAAAATGCATGTCTCTGCTAGAAACCTCACGAAAACCAAGATATCTCCTGTTCTGCATATCCAACGAACTGTGGAGTGGTGAAAACACCAGAAAACTTGTTTTTTCGCATTAAATAGCTCGAACAGAGCGATCTAGAAGATTCTGCATATTTCTGACTGAAGTCTCACCAAGATTATCGCAGAAAATGCATATCTCAGCTTGAAACCCGACGAAAACCCAGATATCGCCGGTTCTGCATATCAAACGCACTGTGGGGTGGTGAAAACACCAGATAAGGTTTTTCGCGCATTAACTAGCTCGAAAAGTGCGATCTCGATGATTCAGCATACTTCGGACAGAAATCTCTCCAAGTTTATCGCAGAAAATGCATATCTCAGCTTGAAACCCCTCGAAAACCAAGATATCACCTGTTCTGCATATCCAACGAACTGTGGAGTGGTGAAAACCCCAGAAAACGTGTTTCTCGCAATAAATAGCTCGAAAAGAGCGATCTCGATGATTCTGCATACTTCGGACAGAAGTCTCACCAAGATTATCGTAAAAAATGCATATCTCAGCTAGAAACCCCACGAAAACCAAGATATCGCTGGTTCCGCATATCAAACGCACTGTGGAGTGGTGAAAACACCAATTAACGTGTTTCTCGCATTAAATAGCTCGAAAAGAGGGATCTCGATGATTCTGCATACTTCTGACAGAAGACTCACCAAGATTATCGCAGAAAATGCATATCTCAGCTGGAAACACCACGAAAATCAAGATATCGCTGGTTCTGCATATAAAACGCACTGTGGAGTGGTGAAAACACCAGATAACGTGTTTCTCGCATTAAGTTGCTCGAAAAGAGCGATCTCGAAGATTCTGCATACTTCTGACAAAAGACTCACCAAAATTATCGCTGAAAATGCATATCTCAGCTTGAAACCTCACGAAAATCAAGATGTCGCCGGTTCTGCATATCAAACCCACTGTGGAGTGGTGAAAACAACCAGAGAACGTGTTTCTCGCATTAAATAGGTCGAAAAGGGAGATGCCGATGATTCTGCATACGTCTGACAGAAGTCTCACCAAGATTATCGCAGAAAATGCATATCTCAGCTGGAAACACCACGAAAATCAAGATATCGCCGGTTCTGCATATCAAACGCACTGTGGAGTGGTGAAAACAACCAGAGAACGTGTTTCTCGCATTAAATATGTCGAAAAGGGAGATGCCGATGATTCTGCATACTTCTGACAGAAGTCTCACCAAGATTATAGTAGAATGTGCATATCTCAGCTTGAACCCCGACGAAATCCAAGATGTCGCCGGTTCTGCATATCAAACGCACTGTGGAGTGGTGAAAACACCAGAAAACTTGTTTTTTCGCATTAAATAGCTCGAAACGAGCGATCCCGATGATTCTGCATACTTCTAACTGAAGTCTCACCAATATTCTCGTAGAAAATGCATATCTCAGCTTGAAACCCGACGAAATCCAAGATGACGCCGGTTCTGCATAGCAAACGCACTGTGGAATGTTGAAAACACCAGAAATCTTGTTTTTTCGCATTGGATAGCTCGAAACGATCGATCTAGATGATTCTGCAAACTTCTGACTGAAGTCTCACCAATATTATAGGAGAAAATGCATATCTCAGCTTGAAATCTCTCGAAAATCAATATGTCGCCGGTTCTGCATGTCACACGTACTGAGGAGTGGTGAAAACACCAGAAAACTTGTTTTTTCGCATTAAATAGCTCGAAACGAGAGATCTAGATGATTCTGCATACATATGACTGAAGTCTCACCAATATTATCGCAGAAAATGCATATCTCAGCTTGAAACCTCACCAAAATCATGATGTCGCCGGTTCTGCATATCAAACGCACTGTGGAATGTTGAAAACACCAGAAAACTTGTTTTTTCGCATTAAATAGCACGAAAAGAGCGAGCTAGATGATTCTGCATACTTCTGACAGAAGTCTCACCAAGTTTATCGCAGAAAATGCATATCTCAGCTGGAAACACCACGAAAATCAAGATTTTGCCGGTTCTGCATATCAAACGCACTGTGGAGTGGTGAAAACACCAGATAACGTGTTTCTCGCATTAAATAGCTCGAAAAGAGGGGTCTCGATGATTCTGCATACTACTGACAGAAGTCTCACCAAGAATATCGCAGAATGTGCATATCTCAGCTTGAACCCCGACGAAATCCAAGATGTCGCCGGTTCTGCATATCAAACCCACTGTTGAGTGGTGAAAACAACCAGAGAACGTGTTTCTCGCATTAAATAGGTCGAAAAGGGAGATGCCGATGATTCTGCATACGTCTGACAGAAGTCTCACCAAGATTATCGCAGAAAATGCATATCTCAGCTGGAAACACCACGAAAATCAAGATTTTGCCGGTTCTGCATATCAAACGCACTGTGGAGTGGTGAAAACAACCAGAGAACGTGTTTCTCGCATTAAATAGGTCGAAAAGGGAGATGCCGATGATTCTGCATACTTCTGACAGAAGTCTCACCAAGATTATCGCAGAAAATGCATATCTCAGCTGGAAACACCACGAAAATCAAGATATCGCCGGTTCTGCATATCAAACGCACTGTGGAATGTTGAAAACACCAGAAAACTTGTTTTTTCGCATTCAATAGCACGAAAAGAGCGAGCTAGATGATTCTGCATACTTCTGACTGAAGTCTCACCAAGTTTATCGCAGAAAATGCATATCTCAGCTGGAAACACCACGAAAATCAAGATATCGCCGGTTCTGCATATCAAACGCACTGTGGAATGTTGAAAACACCAGAAAACTTGTTTTTTCGCATTAAATAGCTCCAGAAGAGCGGTCTAGATGATACTGCATACTTCTGACTGAAGTCTCACCAAGATTATCGCAGAAAATGCATATCACAGCTTGAAACCCGACGAAAACCAAACATCGCCGGTTCTGCGTATCAAACCAACTGTGGAGTGGTGAAAAAACTAGACAACGTGTTTCTCGCATTAAATAGATCGAAAAGTGCGATCTCGATGATTCTGCATACTTCTAACAGAAGTCTCACCATGATTATCGCAGATAATGCATATCTCTGCTAGAAACCCCACGAAAACCAAGATATCTCCTGTTCTGCATATACAACGATCTGTGGAGTGGTGAAAACACCAGATAACGTGTTTCTCGCATTAACTAGCTCGAAATGAGCGATCTCGAATATTCTGCATACTTCTGACAGAAGACTCAACAAGATTATCGCTGAAAATGCATATCTCAGCTGGAAAAACCACGAAAATCAAGATATCGCCTGTTCTGCATACCAAACCAACTGTGGAGTGGTGAAAACAACCAGATAACGTGTTTCTCGCATTAAATAGCTCGAAAAGAGGGATCTCGATGATTCTGCATACTTCTGACAGAAGACTCACCAAGATTATCGCAGAAAATGCATATCTCAGCTGGACACACCACGAAAATCAAGATATCGCCGATTCTGCATATCAAACGCACTGTGGAGTGGTGAAAACACCAGATAACGTGTTTCTCGAATTAAATAGCTCGAAATGAGCGATCTCGAAGATTCTGCATACTTCTGACAGAAGACTCAACAAGATTATCGCTGTAAATGCATATCTCAGCTGGAAAAACCACGAAAATCAAGATATCTCCGGTTCTGCATGTCAAACGTACTGTGGAGTGGTGAATACACCAGAAAACGTGTTTCTCGCATTAAATAGCTCGAAAAGAGCGATCTAGATGATTCTGCATACTTCTGACAGAAGTCTCACCAAGATTATAGTAGAATGTGCATATCTCAGCTTGAACCCCGACGAAATCCAACATGTCGCCGGTTCTGCATATCAAACGCACTGTGGAGTGGTGAAAACACCAGAAAACTTGTTTTTTCGCATTAAGTAGCTCGAAACGAGCGATCCCGATGATTCTGCATACTTCTAACTGAAGTCTCACCAAGATTCTCGTAGAAAATGCATATCTCAGCTTGAAACCCGACGAAATCCAAGATGACGCCGGTTCTGCATAGCAAACGCACTGTGGAATGTTGAAAACACCAGAAATCTTGTTTTTTCGCATTAGATAGCTCGTAACGAGCGATCTAGATGATTCTGCATACATATGACTGAAGTCTCACCAATATTATCGCAGAAAATGCATATCTCAGCTTGAAACCTCACCAAAATCATGATGTCGCCGGTTCTGCATATAAAACGCACTGTGGAGTGGTGAAAACACCAGATAACGTGTTTCTCGCATTAAATAGCTCGAAAAGAGGGGTCTCGATGATTCTGCATACTACTGACAGAAGTCTCACCAAGAATATCGCAGAATGTGCATATCTCAGCTTGAACCCCGACGAAATCCAAGATGTCGCCGGTTCTGCATATCAAACCCAATGTGGAGTGGTGAAAACAACCAGAGAACGTGTTTCTCGCATTAAATAGGTCGGAAAGGGAGATGCCGATGATTCTGCATACGTCTGACAGAAGTCTCACCAAGATTATCGCAGAAAATGCATATCTCAGCTGGAAACACCACGAAAATCAAGATTTCGCCGGTTCTGCATATCAAATGCACTGTGGAGTGGTGAAAACAACCAGAGAACGTGTTTCTCGCATTAAATAGGTCGAAAAGGGAGATGCCGATGATTCTGCATACTTCTGACAGAAGTCTCACCAAGATTATCGCAGAAAATGCATATCTCAGCTGGAAACACCACGAAAATCAAGATATCGCCGGTTCTGCATATCAAACGCACTGTGGAATGTTGAAAACACCAGAAAACTTGTTTTTTCGCATTAAATAGCACGAAAAGAGCGAGCTAGATGATTCTGCATACTTCTGACTGAAGTCTCACCAAGTTTATCGCAGAAAATGCATATCTCAGCTGGAAACACCACGAAAATCAAGATATCGCCGGTTCTGCATATCAAACGCTCTGTGGAATGTTGAAAACACCAGAAAACTTGTTTTTTCGCATTAAATAGCTCCAAAAGAGCGGTCTAGATGATACTGCATACTTCTGACTGAAGTCTCACCAAGATTATCGCAGAAAATGCATATCACAGCTTGAAACCCGACGAAAACCAAACATCGCCGGTTCTGCGTATCAAACCAACTGTGGAGTGGTGAAAAAACTAGACAACGTGTTTCTCGCATTAAATAGATCGAAAAGTGCGATCTCGATGATTCTGCATACTTCTAACAGAAGTCTCACCATGATTATCGCAGATAATGCATATCTCTGCTAGAAACCCCACGAAAACCAAGATATCTCCTGTTCTGCATATACAACGATCTGTGGAGTGGTGAAAACACCAGATAACGTGTTTCTCGCATTAACTAGCTCGAAATGAGCGATCTCGAATATTCTGCATACTTCTGACAGAAGACTCAACAAGATTATCGCTGAAAATGCATATCTCAGCTGGAAAAACCACGAAAATCAAGATATCGCCTGTTCTGCATACCAAACGAACTGTGGAGTGGTGAAAACAACCAGATAACGTGTTTCTCGCATTAAATAGCTCGAAAAGAGGGATCTCGATGATTCTGCATACTTCTGACAGAAGACTCACCAAGATTATCGCAGAAAATGCATATCTCAGCTGGACACACCACGAAAATCAAAATATCGCCGATTCTGCATATCAAACGCCCTGTGGAGTGGTGAAAACACCAGATAACGTGTTTCTCGAATTAAATAGCTCGAAATGAGCGATCTCGAAGATTCTGCATACTTCTGACAGAAGACTCAACAAGATTATCGCTGTAAATGCATATCTCAGCTGGAAAAACCACGAAAATCAAGATATCTCCGGTTCTGCATGTCAAACGTACTGTGGAGTGGTGAATACACCAGAAAACGTGTTTCTCGCATTAAATAGCTCGAAAAGAGCGATCTAGATGATTCTGCATACTTCTGACAGAAGTCTCACCAAGATTATAGTAGAATGTGCATATCCCAGCTTGAACCCCGACGAAATCCAAGATGTCGCCGGTTCTGCATATCAAACGCACTGTGGAGTGGTGAAAACACCAGAAAACTTGTTTTTTCGCATTAAGTAGCTCGAAACGAGCGATCCCGATGATTCTGCATACTTCTAACTGAAGTCTCACCAAGATTCTCGTAGAAAATGCATATCTCAGCTTGAAACCCGACGAAATCCAAGATGACGCCGGATCTGCATAGCAAACGCACTGTGGAATGTTGAAAACACCAGAAATCTTGTTTTTTCGCATTAGATAGCTCGTAACGAGCGATCTAGATGATTCTGCATACATATGACTGAAGTCTCACCAATATTATCGCAGAAAATGCATATCTCAGCTTGAAACCTCACCAAAATCATGATGTCGCCGGTTCTGCATATAAAACGCACTGTGGAGTGGTGAAAACACCAGATAACGTGTTTCTCGCATTAAATAGCTCGAAAAGAGGGGTCTCGATGATTCTGCATACTACTGACAGAAGTCTCACCAAGAATATCGCAGAATGTGCATATCTCAGCTTGAACCCCGACGAAATCCAAGATGTCGGCGGTTCTGCATATCAAACCCAATGTGGAGTGGTGAAAACAACCAGAGAACGTGTTTCTCGCATTAAATAGGTCGGAAAGGGAGATGCCGATGATTCTGCATACGTCTGACAGAAGTCTCACCAAGATTATCGCAGAAAATGCATATCTCAGCTGGAAACACCACGAAAATCAAGATTTCGCCGGTTCTGCATATCAAATGCACTGTGGAGTGGTGAAAACAACCAGAGAACGTGTTTCTCGCATTAAATAGGTCGAAAAGGGAGATGCCGATGATTCTGCATACTTCTGACAGAAGTCTCACCAAGATTATCGCAGAAAATGCATATCTCAGCTGGAAACACCACGAAAATCAAGATATCGCCGGTTCTGCATATCAAACGCACTGTGGAATGTTGAAAACACCAGAAAACTTGTTTTTTCGCATTAAATAGCACGAAAAGAGCGAGCTAGATGATTCTGCATACTTCTGACTGAAGTCTCACCAAGTTTATCGCAGAAAATGCATATCTCAGCTGGAAACACCACGAAAATCAAGATATCGCCGGTTCTGCATATCAAACGCACTGTGGAATGTTGAAAACACCAGAAAACTTGTTGTTTCGCATTAAATAGCTCCAAAAGAGCGGTCTAGATGATACTGCATACTTCTGACTGAAGTCTCACCAAGATTATCGCAGAAAATGCATATCACAGCTTGAAACCCGACGAAAACCAAACATCGCCGGTTCTGCGTATCAAACCAACTGTGGAGTGGTGAAAAAACTAGACAACGTGTTTCTCGCATTAAATAGATCGAAAAGTGCGATCTCGATGATTCTGCATACTTCTAACAGAAGTCTCACCATGATTATCGCAGATAATGCATATCTCTGCTAGAAACCCCACGAAAACCAAGATATCTCCTGTTCTGCATATACAACGATCTGTGGAGTGGTGAAAACACCAGATAACGTGTTTCTCGCATTAACTAGCTCGAAATGAGCGATCTCGAATATTCTGCATACTTCTGACAGAAGACTCAACAAGATTATCGCTGAAAATGCATATCTCAGCTGGAAAAACCACGAAAATCAAGATATCGCCTGTTCTGCATACCAAAC
This sequence comes from Anthophora plumipes, assembly GCA_951804975.1. NCBI lineage: Eukaryota > Metazoa > Arthropoda > Insecta > Hymenoptera > Apidae > Anthophora > Anthophora plumipes. Next base: position 178,476 of record CATORF010000906.1, read on the forward strand.
GAACTGTGGAGTGGTGAAAACAACCAGATAACGTGTTTCTCGCATTAAATAGCTCGAAAAGAGGGATCTCGATGATTCTGCATACTTCTGACAGAAGACTCACCAAGATTATCGCAGAAAATGCATATCTCAGCTGGACACACCACGAAAATCAAGATATCGCCGATTCTGCATATCAAACGCCCTGTGGAGTGGTGAAAACACCAGATAACGTGTTTCTCGAATTAAATAGCTCGAAATGAGCGATCTCGAAGAATCTGCATACTTCTGACAGAAGACTCAACAAGATTATCGCTGTAAATGCATATCTCAGCTGGAAAAACCACGAAAATCAAGATATCTCCGGTTCTGCATGTCAAACGTACTGTGGAGTGGTGAATACACCAGAAAACGTGTTTCTCGCATTAAATAGCTCGAAAAGAGCGATCTAGATGATTCTGCATACTTCTGACAGAAGTCTCACCAAGATTATAGTAGAATGTGCATATCTCAGCTTGAACCCCGACGAAATCCAAGATGTCGCCGGTTCTGCATATCAAACGCACTGTGGAGTGGTGAAAACACCAGAAAACTTGTTTTTTCGCATTAAGTAGCTCGAAACGAGCGATCCCGATGATTCTGCATACTTCTAACTGAAGTCTCACCAAGATTCTCGTAGAAAATGCATATCTCAGCTTGAAACCCGACGAAATCCAAGATGACGCCGGTTCTGCATAGCAAACGCACTGTGGAATGTTGAAAACACCAGAAATCTTGTTTTTTCGCATTAGATAGCTCGTAACGAGCGATCTAGATGATTCTGCATACATATGACTGAAGTCTCACCAATATTATCGCAGAAAATGCATATCTCAGCTTGAAACCTCACCAAAATCATGATGTCGCCTGTTCTGCATATAAAACGCACTGTGGAGTGGTGAAAACACCAGATAACGTGTTTCTCGCATTAAATAGCTCGAAAAGAGGGGTCTCGATGATTCTGCATACTACTGACAGAAGTCTCACCAAGAATATCGCAGAATGTGCATATCTCAGCTTGAACCCCGACGAAATCCAAGATGTCGGCGGTTCTGCATATCAAACCCAGTGTGGAGTGGTGAAAACAACCAGAGAACGTGTTTCTCGCATTAAATAGGTCGGAAAGAGAGATGCCGATGATTCTGCATACGTCTGACAGAAGTCTCACCAAGATTATCGCAGAAAATGCATATCTCAGCTGGAAACACCACGAAAATCAAGATTTCGCCGGTTCTGCATATCAAATGCACTGTGGAGTGGTGAAAACAACCAGAGAACGTGTTTCTCGCATTAAATAGGTCGAAAAGGGAGATGCCGATGATTCTGCATACTTCTGACAGAAGTCTCACCAAGATTATCGCAGAAAATGCATATCTCAGCTGGAAACACCACGAAAATCAAGATATCGCCGGTTCTGCATATCAAACGCACTGTGGAATGTTGAAAACACCAGAAAACTTGTTTTTTCGCATTAAATAGCTCCAAAAGAGCGATTTAGATGATTCTGCATACTTCTGACTGAAGTCTCACCAAGATTATTGCAGAAAATGCATATCACAGCTTGAAACCCGACGAAAACCAAACATCGCCGGTTCTGCGTATCAAACCAACTGTGGAGTGGTGAAAAAACCAGACAACGTGTTTCTCGCATTAAATAGATCGAAAAGAGCGCTCTTGATGTTTCTGCATACTTCGGACAAATGTTTCACCAAGATTATCGTAGAAAATATATATCTCAGCTTGAAACCCGACGAAAACCAAGATATCGCTGGTTCTGCATATCCAACGAACTGTGGAGTGGTGAAAACCCCAGAAAACGTGTTTCTCCCATTAAATAGCTCGAAAAGTGCGATCTCAATGATTAAGCATATTTCGGACAGAAGTCTCACCAAGATTATCGTAAAAAATGCATATCTCAGCTTGAAACCCCTCAAAAACCAAGATATCGCCGGTTCTGCATATCAAACGCACTGTGGAGTGGGGAAAACACCAGATAACGTGTTTCTCGCATTAAATAGGTCGAAAAGAGCGATCTCGATGTTTCTGCATACTTCGGACAGAGGTCTCACCATGATTATCGTAAAAAATGCATATCTCAGCTTGAAACCCCACGAAAACCAAGATTTCGATGGTTCTGCATATCCAACGAACTGTGGAGTGGTGAAAACCCCAGAAAACGTGTTTCTCGCATTAAATAGCTCGAAAAGTGCGATCTCAATGATTAAGCATATTTCGGACAGAAGTCTCACCAAGATTATCGAAAAAAATGCATATCTCTGCTTGAAACCCAACGAAAACCAAGCTATCTCCTGTTCTGCATATCCAACGAACTGTGGAGTGGTGAAAACCCCAGAAAACGTGTTTCTCGCATTGAATAGCTCGAAAACTACGATCTCGATGACTCTGCATACTTAGGACAGAAGTCTCACCAAGATTATCGCAGAAAATGCATATCTGAGCTTGAAACCCCACGAAAACCAAGATATCGCTGGTTCTGCATATCAAACGCACTGTGGAGTGGTGAAAACACCAGATAACTTGTTTCTCGCATTAAATAGCTCGAAAAGAGCGATCTCGATGACTCTGCATACTTCGGACAGAAGTCTCACCTAGATTATCGCAGAAATTGCATATCTCAGCTTGAATCCCAACGAAAACCAAGATATCGCTGGTTCTACATATCAAACATACTGTGGAGTGCTGAAAACACCAGACAACGTGTTCCTCGCAATAAATAGGTCGGAAAGAGCGATCTCGATGTTTCTGCATACTTCGGACAGAGGTCTCACCATGATTATCGTAAAAAATGCATATCTCAGCTTGAAACCCCACAAAAACCAAGATATCGCCGGGTCTGCAAATCAAACGCACTGTGGAGTTGTGAAAACACCAGATAACGTGTTTCTCGCATTAAATAGGTCGAAAAGAGCGATCTCGATGTTTCTGCATACTTCGGACAGAGGTCTCACCATCATTATCGTAAAAAATGCATATCTCAGCTTGAAACCCCACGAAAACCAAGATTTCGCTGGTTCTGCATATCCAACGAACTGTGGAGTGGTGAAAACCCCAGAAAACGTGTTTCTCGCATTAAATAGCTCGAAAAGTGCGATCTCAATGATTAAGCATATTTCGGACAGAAGTCTCACCAAGATTATCGTAAAAAATGCATATCTCAGCTTGAAACCCCTCAAAAACCAAGATATCGCCGGTTCTGCATATCAAACGCACTGTGGAGTGGTGAAAACACCAGATAACGTGTTTCTCGCATTAAATAGGTCGAAAAGAGCGGACTCGATGTTTCTGCATACTTCGGACAGAGGTCTCACCAAGATTATCGTAAAAAATGCATATCTCAGCTTGAAACCCCACGAAAACCAAGCTATATCCTGTTCTGCATATCCAACGAACTGTGGAGTGGTGAAAACCCCAGAAAACGTGTTTCTCGCATCAAATAGCTCGAAAAGTGCGATCGCGATGATTCTGCATACTTCGGACAGAAGTCTCACCAAGATTATCGCAGAAAATGCATATCTGAGCTTGAAACCCCACGAAACCCAAGATATCGCTGGTTCTGCATATCAAACGCACTGTGGCGTGCTGAAAACACCAGATAACGTGTTTCTCGCATTAAATAGCTCGAAAAGTACGATCTCGATGACTCTGCATACTTCGGACTGAAGTCTCACCAAGATTATCGCACAAAATGCATATCTCAGCTTGAAACCCCACAAAAACCAAGATTTCGCTGGTTCTGCATATCAAACGCACTGTGGAGTGGTGAAAACACCAGATAACGTGTTTCTCGCATTAAATAGCTCGAAAAGTGCGATCGCGATGATTCTGCATACCTCGGACAGAAGTGTCACCAAGATTATCGCAGAAAAAGGAAATCTGAGCTTAAAACCCCACGAAAACCAAGATATCGCCGGTTCTGCATATCAAACGAACTGTGGTGTCGTGAAAACACCAGACAACGTGTTTCTCGCATGAAATAGGTCGAAAAGAGCGATCTCGATGTTTCTGCATACTTCGGACAGAGGTCTCACCAATATTATCGTAAAAAATGCATATCTCATCTTGAAACCTCACGAAAACCAAGCTATCTCCTATTCTGCATATCCAACGAACTGTGGAGTGGGGAAAACCCCAGAAAACGTGTTTCTCGCATTAAATAGCTCGAAAAGAGCGATCTCGATGTTTCTGCATACTTCGGACAGAAGTCTCATCAAGATTATCGTAAAAAATGCATATCTCAGCTTGAAACCCGACGAAAACCAAACATCGCCGGTTCTGCATATCAAACCAACTGTGGAGTGGTGAAAACACCAGACAACGTGTTTCTCGCATTAAATGGCTCGAATAGAGCAATCTCGATGATTATGCATACTTCGGACAGAAGTCACACCAAGATTATCGCAGAAATTGCATATCTCAGCTTGAAACCCCACGAAAACCAAGATATCTCCTGTTCTGCATATCCAACGAACTGTGGAGTGGTGAAAACACCAGAATACGTGTTTCTCGCATTAAATAGCTCGAAAAGTACGATCTCGATGACTCTGCATACTTCGGACAGAAGTCTCACCAAGGTTATTGCAGAAAATGCATATCTGAGCTTGAAACCCCACGAAATCCAAGATATCTCCGGTTCTGCACATCCAACGAACTGTGGTGTGGTGAAAACCCCAGAAAACGTGTTTCTCGCATTAAATAGCTCGAATAGAGCGATCTCGATGATTAAGCATACTTCGGACAGAAGTCTCACCAAGATTATCGTAAAAAATGCATATCTCAGCTTGAAACCCCACGAAAACCAAGCTATCTCCTGTTCTGCATATCCAACGAACTGTGGAGTGGTGAAAACCCCAGAAAACGTGTTTCTCGCATTAAATAACTCGAAAAGTGCGATCGCGATGATTCTCCATACTTCGGACAGAAGTGTCACCAAGATTATCGCAGAAAATGCATATCTGAACTTAAAACCCCACGAAAACCAAGATATCGCTGGTTCTGCATATAAAACGCACTGTGGCGTGCTGAAAACACCAGATAACGTGTTTCTCGCATTAAATAGCTCGAAAAGAGCGATCTAGAAGATTCAGCATACTTCGGACAGAAGTCTCACCAAGATTATCGCAGGAAATGCATATCTCAGCTTGAAACCACACGAAAACCAAGATATCTCCGATTCTGCATATCCAACGAACTGTGGGGTGGTGAAAACCCCTAGAAAACGAGTTTCTCGCATTAAATAGCTCGAAAAGAGCGCTCTCGATGTTTCTGCATACTTCGGACAGATGTTTCACCAAGATTATGGTAGAAAATGCATATCTCAGCTTGACACCCGACGAAAACCAAAATATCGCCGGTTCTGCATATCAAACCAACTGTGGAGTGGTGAAAACTCCAGATAACGTGTTTCTCGAATTAAATAGCTCGAAAAGAGCGATCTCGATGATTCAGCATACTTCGGACAGAAGTCTCAACAAGATTATCGCAGAAAATGCATATCTCAGCTTGAAACCCCACGAAAACCAAGATATCGCGGGTTCTGCATATCAAACGCACTGTGGAGTGGTGAAAACACCGGATAAGGTTTTTCTCGCATTAACTAGCTCGAAAAGAGCGATCTCGGTGTTTCAGCATACTTCGGACAGAAGTCTCACTAAGATTATCGCAGAAAATGTATATCTCAGCTTGAAACCCCACGAAAACCAAGATATCGCCGGTTCTGCATATCATACGCACTGTGGAGTGGTGAAAACACCAGATAACGTGTTTCCCGCATTAAATAGCACGAAACGAGCGATCTCGACGATTCAGCATACTTCGGACAGAAGTCTCTCCAAGTTTATCGCAGAAAATGCATATCTCAGCTTGAAACCCCTCGAAAACCAAGATATCACCTGTTTTGCATATCCAACGAACTGTGGTGTGGTGAAAACCCCCGAAAACGTGTTTCTCGCATTAAATAGCTCGAAGAGAGCGATCTCGATGATTCGGCACACTTCGGACAGAAGTCTCTCCAAGATTATCGCAGACAATGCATATCTGAGCTTGAAACCCCACGAAAACCAATATATCGTCGGTTCTGCATATCATACGCACTGTGGAGTGGTGAAAACACCAGATAACGTGTTTCCCGCATTAAATAGCACGAAACGAGCGATCTCGATGATTAAGCATACTGCGGACAGAAGTCTCACCAAGATTATCGCAGAAATTGCATATCTCAGCTTGAATCCCCAAGAAAACCAAGATATCGTTGTTTCTGCATATCAAACGCACTGTGGAGTGCTGAAAACACCAGATAACGTGTTTCGTGCATTAAGTAGCTCGAAAAGAGCGATCTAGATGATTCTGCACACTTCTGACTGAATTCTCACCAATATTATCGCAGAAAATGCATATCTGAGCTTGAAACTCCACGAAAACCAAGATATCGCCGGTTCTGAATATCAAACGCACTGTGGAGTGGTGAAAACACCAGATAACGTGTTTCTCGCATTAAATAGCTCGAAAAGAGCGATCTAGATGATTCAGCATACTTCGGACAGAAGTCTCACCAAGATTATCGCAGGAAATGCATATCTCAGCTTGAAACCACACGAAAACCAAGATATCTCCGATTCTGCATATCCAACGAACTGTGGAGTGGTGAAAACCCCAGAAAACGAGTTTCTCGCATTAAATAGCTCGAAAAGAGCGCTCTCGATGTTTCTGCATACTTCGGACAGATGTTTCACCAAGATTATGGTAGAATATGCATATCTCAGCTTGACACCCGACGAAAACCAAAATATCGCCGGTTCTGCATATCAAACCAACTGTGGAGTGGTGAAAACTCCAGATAACGTGTTTCTCGCATTAAATAGCTCGAAAAGAGCGATCTCGATGATTCAGCATACTTCGGACAGAAGTCTCAACAAGATTATCGCAGAAAATGCATATCTCAGCTTGAAACCCCACGAAAACCAAGATATCGCGGGTTCTGCATATCAAACGCACTGTGGAGTGGTGAAAACACCGGTTAAGGTTTTTCTCGCATTAACTAGCTCGAAAAGAGCGATCTCGATGTTTCAGCATACTTCTGACAGAAGTCTTACCAGGATTATCGTAGAAAATGCATATCTCAGCTTGAAACCCGACCGAAACCAAGATATCTCCGGTTCTGCATGTCAAACGTACTGTGGAGTGGTGAAAACACCAGAAAACGTGTTTCGTGCATTAAGTAGCTCGAAAAGAGCGATCTAGATGATTCTGCACACTTCTGACTGAAGTCTCACCAATATTATCGCAGAAAATGCATATCTGAGCTTGAAACCCCACGAAAACCAAGATATCGCCGGTTCTGAATATCAAACGCACTGTGGAGTGGTGAAAACACCAGATAACGTGTTTCTCGCATTAAATAGCTCGAAAAGAGCGATCTAGATGATTCAGCATACTTCGGACAGAAGTCTCACCAAGATTATCGCAGGAAATGCATATCTCAGCTTGAAACCACACGAAAACCAAGATATCTCCGATTCTGCATATCCAACGAACTGTGGAGTGGTGAAAACCCCAGAAAACGAGTTTCTCGCATTAAATAGCTCGAAAAGAGCGCTCTCGATGTTTCTGCATACTTCGGACAGTTGTTTCACCAAGATTATGGTAGAAAATGCATATCTCAGCTTGACACCCGACGAAAACCAAAATATCGCCGGTTCTGCATATCAAACCAACTGTGGAGTGGTGAAAACTCCAGATAACGTGTTTCTCGCATTAAATAGCTCGAAAAGAGCGATCTCGATGATTCAGCATACTTCGGACAGAAGTCTCACCAAGATTATCGCAGGAAATGCATATCTCAGCTTGAAACCACACGAAAACCAAGATATCTCCGATTCTGCATATCCAACGAACTGTGGAGTGGTGAAAACCCCAGAAAACGCGTTTCTCGCATTAAATAGCTCGAAAAGAGCGCTCTCGATGTTTCTGCATACTTCGGACAGATGTTTCACCAAGATTATGGTAGAAAATGCATATCTCAGCTTGACACCCGACGAACACCAAAATATCGCCGGTTCTGCATATCAAACCCACTGTGGAGTGGTGAAAACACCAGGTAACGTGCTTATCGCATTAAATAGCTCGAAAAGGGCGATCTCGATGATTCAGCATACTTCTAACAGAAGTCTCACGAAGATTTTCGCAGAAAATGCATATCTCTGCTTGAAACCCCATGAAAACCAAGATATCTACAGTTCTGCATATCCAACGAACTGTGGAGTGGTGAAAACCCCAGAAAACGTGTTTCTCGCATTAAATAGCTCGAAAAGAGCGCTCTCGATGTTTCTGCATACTTCGGACTGATGTTTCACCAAGCTTATCGTAGAAAATGCATATCTCAGCTTGAAACCCGACGAAAACCAAAATATCGCCGGTTCTGCATATCCAACGCACTGTGGAGTGGTGAAAACACCAGATAACGTGTTTCTCGCATTAAGTAGCTCGAAACGAGCGATCTCAATGATTCTAAATACTTCGGACAGAAGTCTCAACACGATTATCGCAGAAAATGCATATCTCATCTTGAAATTCCACGTAAACCAAGATATCGCTTGTTCTCCATATCAAACGCACTGTGGAGTGGTGAAAACACCAGATAACGTGTTTCTCGCACTAAATAGCTCGAAAAGAGCGATCTCGGTGATTCAGCATACTTCTGACTGATGTCTCACCAATATTATCGCAGAAAATGCATATCTCAGCTTGAAACCCCACGAAAACCAAGATATCGCTGGTTCTGCATATCAAACCAACTGTGGAGTGGTGAAAACACCAGATAACGAGTTTCACGCATTAAATAGCTCGAAAAGAGCGATCTCGATGATTCAGCATACTTCGGACAGAAGTCTCACCAAGATTATCGCAGGAAATGCATATCTCAGCTTGAAACCACACGAAAACCAAGATATCTCCGATTCTGCATATCCAACGAACTGTGGAGTGGTGAAAACCCCAGAAAACGAGTTTCTCGCATTAAATAGCTCGAAAAGAGCGCTCTCGATGTTTCTGCATACTTCGGACAGATGTTTCACCAAGATTATGGTAGAAAATGCATATCTCAGCTTGACACCCGACGAACACCAAAATATCGCCGGTTCTGCATATCAAACCCACTGTGGAGTGGTGAAAACACCAGGTAACGTGCTTATCGCATTAAATAGCTCGAAAAGGGCGATCTCGATGATTCAGCATACTTCTAACAGAAGTCTCACGAAGATTTTCGCAGAAAATGCATATCTCTGCTTGAAACCCCATGAAAACCAAGATATCTACAGTTCTGCATATCCAACGAACTGTGGAGTGGTGAAAACCCCAGAAAACGTGTTTCTCGCATTAAATAGCTCGAAAAGAGCGCTCTCGATGTTTCTGCATACTTCGGACTGATGTTTCACCAAGCTTATCGTAGAAAATGCATATCTCAGCTTGAAACCCGACGAAAACCAAAATATCGCCGGTTCTGCATATCCAACGCACTGTGGAGTGGTGAAAACACCAGATAACGTGTTTCTCGCATTAAGTAGCTCGAAACGAGCGATCTCAATGATTCTAAATACTTCGGACAGAAGTCTCAACACGATTATCGCAGAAAATGCATATCTCATCTTGAAATTCCACGTAAACCAAGATATCGCTTGTTCTCCATATCAAACGCACTGTGGAGTGGTGAAAACACCAGATAACGTGTTTCTCGCACTAAATAGCTCGAAAAGAGCGATCTAGATGATTCAGCATACTTCGGACAGAAGTCTCACCAAGATTATCGCAGGAAATACATATCTCAGCTTGAAACCACACGAAAACCAAGATATCTCCGGTTCTGCATATCCAACGAACTGTGGAGTGGTGAAAACCCCAGAAAACGAGTTTCTCGCACTAACTAGCTCGAAAAGAGCGATCTCGGTGATTCAGCATACTTCTGACTGATGTCTCACCAATATTATCGCAGAAAATGCATATCTCAGCTTGAAACCCCACGAAAACCAAGATATCGCTGGTTCTGCATATCAAACCAACTGTGGAGTGGTGAAAACACCAGATAACGAGTTTCACGCATTAAATAGCTCGAAAAGAGCGATCTCGATGATTCAGCATACTTCGGACAGAAGTCTCAACAATATTATCGCAGAAAATGCATATCTCAGCTGGAAACCCCACGAAAACCAAGATATCGCTGGTTCTGCATATCAAGCCAACTGTGGAGTGGTGAAAACACCAGATAACGAGTTTCACGCATTAAATCGCTCGAAAAGAGCGATCTCGATGATTCTGCATACTTCGGACAGAAGTCTCAACAAGATTATCGCAGAAAATGCATATCTCAGCTTGAAACCCCACGAAAACCAAGATATCGCCGGTTTTGCATATCAAACGCACTGTGGAGTGGTGAAAACACCGGATAAGGTTTTTCTCGCATTAACTAGCACGAAAAGAGCGATCTCGATGTTTCAGCATACTTCGGACAGAAGTCTCACCAAGATTATCGCAGAAAATGCATATCTCACCTTGAAACCCCACGAAAACCAAGATATCGCCGGTTCTGCATATCATACGCACTGTGGAGTGGTGAAAACACCAGATTACGTGTTTCTCGCATTAAATAGCTCGAAAAGAGCGTTCTCGAAGATCCTGCATACTTCTGACAGAAGTCTCACCAAGATTATCGTAGAAAATGCATATCTCAGCTTGAAACCCGATGAAAACCGAGTTATCTCCGGTTCTGCACATCAAACGTACCGTGGAGTGGTGAAAACACCAGAAAACGTGTTTCGCGCATTAAGTAGCTCGAAAAGAGCGTTCTCGAAGATTCTGCATACTTCTGACAGAAGTCTCACCAGGATTATCGTAGAAAATGCATATCTCAGCTTGAAACCCGACCGAAACCAAGATATCTCCGGTTCTGCATGTCAAACGTACTGTGGAGTGGTGAAAACACCAGAAAACGTGTTTCGTGCATTAAGTAGCTCGAAAAGAGCGATCTAGATGATTCTGCACACTTCTGACTGAAGTCTCACCAATATTATCGCAGAAAATGCATATCTGAGCTTGAAACCCCACGAAAACCAAGATATCGCCGGTTCTGAATATCAAACGCACTGTGGAGTGGTGAAAACACCAGATAACGTGTTTCTCGCATTAAATAGCTCGAAAAGAGCGATCTAGATGATTCAGCATACTTCGGACAGAAGTCTCACCAAGATTATCGCAGGAAATGCATATCTCAGCTTGAAACCACACGAAAACCAAGATATCGCGGGTTCTGCATATCAAACGCACTGTGGAGTGGTGAAAACACCGGATAAGGTTTTTCTCGCATTAACTAGCTCGAAAAGAGCGATCTCGATGTTTCAGCATACTTCGGACAGAAGTCTCACTAAGATTATCGCAGAAAATGTATATCTCAGCTTGAAACCCCACGAAAACCAAGATATCGTCGGTTCTGCATATCATACGCACTGTGGAGTGGTGAAAACACCAGATAACGTGTTTCTCGCACTAAATAGCTGGAAAAGAGCGTTCTCGATGATTCGGCACACTTCGGACAGAAGTCTCTCCAAGATTATCGCAGACAATGCATATCTGAGCTTGACACCCGACGAAAACCAAAATATCGCCGGTTCTGCATATCAAACCAACTGTGGAGTGGTGAAAACTCCAGATAACGTGTTTCTCGCATTAAATAGCTCGAAAAGAGCGATCTCGATGATTCAGCATACTTCGGACAGAAGTCTCACCAAGATTATCGCAGGAAATGCATATCTCAGCTTGAAACCACACGAAAACCAAGATATCTCCGATTCTGCATATCCAACGAACTGTGGAGTGGTGAAAACCCCAGAAAACGAGTTTCTCGCATTAAATAGCTCGAAAAGAGCGCTCTCGATGTTTCTGCATACTTCGGACAGATGTTTCACCAAGATTATGGTAGAAAATGCATATCTCAGCTTGACACCCGACGAAAACCAAAATATCGCCGGTTCTGCATATCAAACCAACTGTGGAGTGGTGAAAACTCCAGATAACGTGTTTCTCGCATTAACCAGCTCGAAAAGAGGGTTCTCGACGATTCAGCATACTTCGGACAGAAGTCTCTCCAAATTTATCGCAGAAAATGCATATCTCAGCTTGAAACCCCTCGAAAACCAAGATATCACCTGTTCTGCATATCCAACGAACTGTGGTGTGGTGAAAACCCCCGAAAACGTGTTTCTCGCATTAAATAGCTCGAAGAGAGCGATCTCGATGATTCGGCACACTTCGGACAGAAGTCTCTCCAAGATTATCGCAGACAATGCATATCTGAGCTTGACACCCGACGAACACCAAAATATCGCCGGTTCTGCATATCAAACGCACTGTGGAGTGGTGAAAACAACCAGGGAACGTGTTTCTCGCATTAAATAGCTCGAATAGAGCGATCACGATGATTCTGCATACTTCGGACAGTAGTCTCACCAAGATTATCGCAGGAAATGCATATCTCAGCTTGAAACCACACGAAAACCAAGATATCTCCGGTTCTACATATCCAACGATCTGTGGAGTGGTGAAAGCCCCAGAAAATGAGTTTCTCGCATTAAATAGCTCGAAAAGAGCGCTCTCGATGTTTCTGCATACTTCGGACAGATGTTTCACCAAGATTATCGTAGAAAATGCATATCTCTGCTTGAAACCCCATGAAAACCAAGATATCTACTGTTCTGCATATCCAACGAACTGTGGAGTTGTGAAAACCCCAGAAAACGTGTTTCTCGCATTAAATAGCTCGAAAAGAGCGCTCTCGATGTTTCTGCATACTTCGGACAGATGTTTCACCAAGATTATCGTAGAAAATGCATATCTCAGCTTGACACCCGACGAACACCAAAATATCGCCGGTTCTGCATATCAAACCCACTGTGGAGTGGTGAAAACACCAGGTAACGTGCTTCTCGCATTAAATAGCTCGAAAAGGGCGATCTCGATGATTCAGCATACTTCTAACAGAAGTCTCACGAAGATTATCGCAGAAAATGCATATCTCTGCTTGAAACCCCATGAAAACCAAGATATCTACAGTTCTGCATATCCAACGAACTGTGGAGTGGTGAAAACCCCAGAAAACGTGTTTCTCGCATTAAATAGCTCGAAAAGAGCGCTCTCGATGTTTCTGCATACTTCGGACTGATGTTTCACCAAGCTTATCGTAGAAAATGCATATCTCAGCTTGAAACCCAACGAAAACCAAAATATCGCCGGTTCTGCATATCCAACGCACAGTGGAGTGGAGAAAACACCAGATAACGTGTTTCTCGCATTAAGTAGCTCGAAACGAGCGATCTCAATGATTCTAAATACTTCGGACAGAAGTCTCAACACGATTATCGCAGAAAATGCATATCTCATCTTGAAATTCCACGAAAACCAAGATATCGCTTGTTCTGCATATCAAACGCACTGTGGAGTGGTGAAAACACCAGATAACGTGTTTCTCGCATTAAATAGCTCGAAAAGAGCGATCTAGATGATTCAGCATACTTCGGACAGAAGTCTCACCAAGATTATCGCAGGAAATACATATCTCAGCTTGAAACCACACGAAAACCAAGATATCTCCGGTTCTGCATATCCAACGAACTGTGGAGTGGTGAAAACCCCAGAAAACGAGTTTCTCGCACTAACTAGCTCGAAAAGAGCGATCTCGGTGATTCAGCATACTTCTGACTGATGTCTCACCAATATTATCGCAGAAAATGCATATCTCAGCTTGAAACCCCACGAAAACCAAGATATCGCTGGTTCTGCATATCAAACCAACTGTGGAGTGGTGAAAACACCAGATAACGAGTTTCACGCATTAAATAGCTCGAAAAGAGCGATCTCGATGATTCAGCATACTTCTGACAGAAGTCTCACCAAGATTATCGTAGAAAATGCATATCTCAGCTTGAAACCCGACGAAAACCGAGTCATCTCCGGTTCTGCACATCAAACGTACCGTTGAGTGGTGAAAACACCAGAAAACGTGTTTCGCGCATTAAGTAGCTCGAAAAGAGCGGTCTCGAAGATTCTGCATACTTCTGACAGAAGTCTCACCAGGATTATCGTAGAAAATGCATATCTCAGCATGAAACCCGACCGAAACCAAGATATCTCCGGTTCTGCATGTCAAACGTACTGTGGAGTGGTGAAAACAGCAGAAAACGTGTTTCGTGCATTAAGTAGCTCGAAAAGAGCGATCTAGATGATTCTGCATACTTCTGACAGAAGTCTCACCAGGATTATCGTAGAAAATAAATATCTCAGCTTGAAACCCCACGAAAACAAAGATATCTACTGTTCTGCATATCCGACGAACTGTGGAGTGGTGAAAACCTCAGAAAACGTGTTTCTCGCATTAAATAGCTCGAAAAGAGCGCTCTCGATGTTTCTGCATACTTTGGACAGATGTTTCACCAAGCTTATCGTAGAAAATGCATATCTCAGCTTGAAACCCGACGAAAACCAAAATATCACCGGTTCTGCATATCCAACGCACTGTGGATTGGTGAAAACACCAGATGACGTGTTTCTCGCATTAAGTTGCTCGAAACGAGCGATCTCGATGATTCTGCATACTTCGGACAGAAGTCTCAACAAGATTATCGCAGAAAATGCATATCTCAGCTTGAAACCCCACGAAAACCAAGATATCGCCGGTTTTGCATATAAAACGCACTGTGGAGTGGTGAAAACACCGGATAAGGTTTTTCTCGCATTAACTAGCACGAAAAGAGCGATCTCGATGTTTCAGCATCCTGCGGACAGAAGTCTCACCAAGATTATCGCAGAAAATGCATATCTCACCTTGAAACCCCACGAAAACCAAGATATCGCCGGTTCTGCATATCACACGCACTGTGGAGTGGTGAAAACTCCAGATTACGTGTTTCTCGCATTAAATAGCTCGAAAAGAGCGTTCTCGAAGATCCTGCATACTTCTGACAGAAGTCTCACCAAGATTATCGTAGAAAATGCATATCTCAGCTGGAAACCCCACGAAAACCAGGATATCTACTGTTCTGCATATCAAACGCACTGTGGAGTGCTGAAAACACCAGATAACGTGTTTGTCGCATTAAGTAGCTCGAATAGAGCGATCTCGATGATTCAGCATACTTCGGACAGAAGTCTCACCAAGATTATCGTAGAAAAAGCATATCTCAGCTGGAAACCCCACGAAAACCAAGATATCGCCGGTTCTGCATATCAAACGCACTGTGGAGTGGTGAAAACTCCAGAAAACGTGTTTCATGCATTAAGTAGCTCGAAAAGAGCGATCTAGATGATTCTGCATACTTCTGACTGAAGTCTCACCAATATTATCGCAGAAAATGGATATTTCAGCTGGAAACCCCACGAAAACCAAGATGTCGCCGGTTCTGCATATCAAACGCACTGTGGAGTGGTGAAAACAACCAGATAACGTGTTTCTCGCATTAAATACCTCGAATAGAGCGATCTAGGTGATTCTGCATACTTCTGACTGAAGTCTCACCAATATGATCGCAGAAAATGCATATCTCAGCTTGAAACCCGACAAAATCCAAGATGTCGCCGGTTCTGCAAGTTAAACGCACTGTGGAGTGGTGAAAACACCAGATAACGTGTTTCTCGCATTAAGCAGTTCGAAACGAGCGATCTAGATGATTCTGCATAGTTCTGACTAAAGTCTCACCAAGATTATCGCAGAAAATGCATATCTCAGCTGGAAACCCCACGAAAACCAATTTATCGGCGGTTCTACATATCAAACGCACTGTGGAGTGGTCAAAACACCAGAAAACGTGTTTCTCGCATTAAGTAGCTCGAAAAGAGCGATCTAGATGATACTGCATACTTCTGACAGAATTCTTACCAAGATTATCGCTGAAAATGCATATCCCAGCTTGAACTCCGACGAAATCCAAGATGTCGCCGGTTCTGCATATCAAGCGCACTGTGGAGTGGTGAAAACAACCAGATAACGTGTTTCTCGCATTAAATAGCTCGAATAGAGCGATCTAGGTGATTCTGCATACTTCTGACTGAAGTCTCACCAATATGATCGCAGAAAATGCATATCTCAGCTTGAAACCCGACGAAAACCACGATGTCGCCGGTTCTGCATATCAAACGCACTGTGGAGTGGTGTAAACACCAGAAAACGTGTTTCTCGCATCAAATAGCTCGAAACGAGCGATCTAGGTGATTCTGCATACTTCTGACTGAAGTCTCACCAATATGATCGCAGAAAATGCATATCTCAGCTGGAAACCCCACGAAAACCAGGATATCTACTGTTCTGCATATCAAACGCACTGTGGAGTGCTGAAAACACCAGATAACGTGTTTGTCGCATTAAGTAGCTCGAATAGAGCGATCTCGATGATTCAGCATACTTCGGACAGAAGTCTCACCAAGATTATCGTAGAAAAAGCATATCTCAGCTGGAAACCCCACGAAAACCAAGATATCGCCGGTTCTGCATATCAAACGCACTGTGGAGTGGTGAAAACTCCAGAAAACGTGTTTCATGCATTAAGTAGCTCGAAAAGAGCGATCTAGATGATTCTGCATACTTCTGACTGAAGTCTCACCAATATTATCGCAGAAAATGGATATTTCAGCTGGAAACCCCACGAAAACCAAGATGTCGCCGGTTCTGCATATCAAACGCACTGTGGAGTGGTGTAAACACCAGAAAACGTGTTTCTCGCATCAAATAGCTCGAAACGAGCGATCTAGGTGATTCTGCATACTTCTGACAGAAGACTCACCAAGATTATCGCAGAAAATGCATATCTCAGCTTGAAACCTCACGAAAATCAAGATGTCGCCGGTTCTGCATATCAAACGCACTGTGGAGTGGTGAAAACAACCAGATAACGTGTTTCTCGCATTATATAACTCGAAACGAGCGATCTAGATGATTCTGCATACTTCTGACTGAAGTCTCACCAATATTATCGCAGAAAATGCATATTTCAGCTGGAATCCCCACGAAAACCAATTTATCGGCGGTTCTACATATCAAACGCACTGTGGAGTGGTCAAAACACCAGAAAACGTGTTTCTCGCATTAAGTAGCTCGAAAAGAGCGATCTAGATGATACTGCATACTTCTGACAGAATTCTTACCAAGATTATCGTTGAAAATGCATATCCCAGCTTGAACTCCGACGAAATCCAAGATGTCGCCGGTTCTGCAAGTTAAACGCACTGTGGAGTGGTGAAAACACCAGATAACGTGTTTTTCGCATTAAGCAGTTCGAAACGAGCGATCTAGATGATTCTGCATAGTTCTGACTAAAGTCTCACCAAGATTATCGCAGAAAATGCATATCTCAGCTGGAAACCCCACGAAAACCAAGATATCGCCGGTTCTGCATATCAAACGCCCTGTGGAGTGATGAAAACACCAGATAACGTGTTTCTCGCATTAGATAGCTCGAATAGAGCGATCGCGATGATTCTGCATACTTCTGACAGAAGACTCACCAAGATTATCGCAGAAAATGCATATCCCAGCTTGAACCCCGACGAAATCCAAGATGTCGCCGGTTCTGCAAGCTAAACGCACTGTGGAGTGGTCAAAACAACCAGATAACGTGTTTCTCGCTTTAAATAGCTCGAAACGAGCGATCTCGATGATTCTGCATACTTCGGACAGAAGTCTCAACAAGATTATCGCAGAAAATGCATATCCCAGCTAGAAACCCCACGAATACCAAGGTGTCGCCAGTTCTGCATATCAGACGCACTGTGGAGTGGTGAAAACACCAGCAAACGTGTTTCTCGCATTAAATAGCTCGAAAAGAGCGATCTAGATGCTTCTGCATACTTCTGACAGAAGACTCACCAAGATTATCGCCGACAATGCATATCTCAGCTTGAAACCCGACGAAAACCAAGATGTCGCCGGTTCTGCGTATCAGACGCTCCGTTGAGTGGTGAAAATACCAGAAAACGTGTTACTCGCATTAACTAGCTCGAAAAGAGCGTTCTGGATGATTCTGCATACTTCTGACTGAAGTCTCACCAATATTATCGCAGAAAATGCATATCTCAGCTAGAAACCTCACGAAAATCAAGATGTCGCCGGTTCTGCATATCAAACGCACTGTGGAGTGGTGAAAACACCAGAAAACGTGTTTCATGCATTAAGTAGCTCGAAAAGAGCGATCTAGATGATTCTGCATACTTCTGACTGAAGTCTCACCAATATTATCGCAGAAAATGAATATTTCAGCTGGAAACCCCACGAAAACCAAGATGTCGCCGGTTCTGCATATCAAACGCACTGTGGAGTGGTGAAAACAACCAGATAACGTGTTTCTCGCATTAAATAGCTCGAATAGAGCGATCTAGGTGATTCTGCATACTTCTGACTGAAGTCTCACCAATATGATCGCAGAAAATGCATATCTCAGCTTGAAACCCGACGAAAACCACGATGTCGCCGGTTCTGCATATCAAACGCACTGTGGAGTGGTGTAAACACCAGAAAACGTGTTTCTCGCATCAAATAGCTCGAAACGAGCGATCTAGGTGATTCTGCATACTTCTGACTGAAGTCTCACCAATATGATCGCAGAAAATGCATATCTCAGCTTGAAACCCGACGAAAAACACGATGTCGCCGGTTCTGCATATCAAACGAACTGTGGAGTGGTGAAAACACCAGAAAACGTGTTTCTCGCATCAAATAGCGCGAAAAGAGCGATCTAGATGATTCTGCATACTTCTGACAGAAGACTCACCAAGATTATCGCAGAAAATGCATATCTCAGCTTGAAACCTCACGAAAATCAAGATGTCGCCGGTTCTGCATATCAAACGCACTGTGGAGTGGTGAAAACAACCAGATAACGTGTTTCTCGCATTAAATAACTCGAAACGAGCGATCTAGATGATTCTGCATACTTCTGACTGAAGTCTCACCAATATTATCGCAGAAAATGCATATTTCAGCTGGAATCCCCACGAAAACCAAGTTATCGGCGGTTCTACATATCAAACGCACTGTGGAGTGGTCAAAACACCAGAAAACGTGTTTCTCGCATTAAGTAGCTCGAAAAGAGCGATCTAGATGATACTGCATACTTCTGACAGAATTCTTACCAAGATTATCGTTGAAAATGCATATCCCAGCTTGAACTCCGACGAAATCCAAGATGTCGCCGGTTCTGCAAGTTAAACGCACTGTGGAGTGGTGAAAACACCAGATAACGTGTTTCTCGCATTAAGTAGTTCGAAACGAGCGATCTAGATGATTCTGCATACTTCTGACTAAAGTCTCACCAAGACTATCGCAGAAAATGCATATCTCAGCTTGAAACCCGACCAAAACCACGATGTCGCCGGTTCTGCATATCAAACGCACTGTGGGGTGGTGAATACACCAGAAAACGTGTTTCTCGATTTAAATAGCTCGAAAAGAGCGATCTAGATGATTCTGCATACTTCTGACAGAAGACTCACCAAGATTATCGCAGAAAATGCATATCTCAGCTTGAAACCCGACCGAAACCAAGATATCTCCGTTTCTGCATATCAAACGCACTGTGGAGTGGCGAAAACAACCAGATAACGTGTTTCTCGCATTAAATAGCTCGAATAGAGCGATCTCGATGATTCTGCATACTTCTGACAGAATTCTTACCAAGATTATCGTTGAAAATGCATATCCCAGCTTGAACCCCGACGAAATCCAAGATGTCGCCGGTTCTGCAAGTTAAACGCACTGTGGAGTGGTGAAAACACCAGATAACGTGTTTCTCGCATTAAGTAGCTCGAAACGAGCGATCTAGATGATTCTGCATACTTCTGACTAAAGTCTCACCAAGATTATCGCAGAAAATGCATATCTCAGCTGGAAACCCCACGAAAACCAAGATATCGCCGGTTCTGCATATCATACGCCCTGTGGAGTGATGAAAACACCAGATAACGTGTTTCTCGCATTAGATAGCTCGAATAGAGCGATCGCGATGATTCTGCATACTTCTGACAGAAGACTCACCAAGATTATCGCAGAAAATGCATATCTCAGCTTGAAACCCGACCGAAACCAAGATATCTCCGTTTCTGCATATCAAACGCACTGTGGAGTGGCGAAAACAACCAGATAACGTGTTTCTCGCATTAAATAGCTCGAATAGAGCGATCTCGATGATTCTGCATACTTCTGACAGAATTCTTACCAAGATTATCGTTGAAAATGCATATCCCAGCTTGAACCCCGACGAAATCCAAGATGTCGCCGGTTCTGCAAGTTAAACGCACTGTGGAGTGGTGAAAACACCAGATAACGTGTTTCTCGCATTAAGTAGCTCGAAACGAGCGATCTAGATGATTCTGCATACTTCTGACTAAAGTCTCACCAAGATTATCGCAGAAAATGCATATCTCAGCTTGAAACCCGACCAAAACCACGATGTCGCCGGTTCTGCATATCAAACGCACTGTGGGGTGGTGAATACACCAGAAAACGTGTTTCTCGAATTAAATAGCTCGAAAAGAGCGATCTAGATGATTCTGCATACTTCTGACAGAAGACTCACCAAGATTATCGCAGAAAATGCATATCTCAGCTTGAAACCCGACCGAAACCAAGATATCTCCGTTTCTGCATATCAAACGCACTGTGGAGTGGCGAAAACAACCAGATAACGTGTTTCTCGCATTAAATAGCTCGAATAGAGCGATCTCGATGATTCTGCATACTTCTGACAGAATTCTTACCAAGATTATCGTTGAAAATGCATATCCCAGCTTGAACCCCTGACGAAATCCAAGATGTCGCCGGTTCTGCAAGTTAAACGCACTGTGGAGTGGTGAAAACACCAGATAACGTGTTTCTCGCATTAAGTAGCTCGAAACGAGCGATCTAGATGATTCTGCATACTTCTGACTAAAGTCTCACCAAGATTATCGCAGAAAATGCATATCTCAGCTTGAAACCCGACCAAAACCACGATGTCGCCGGTTCTGCATATCAAACGCACTGTGGGGTGGTGAATACACCAGAAAACGTGTTTCTCGAATTAAATAGCTCGTAAAGAGCGATCTAGATGATTCTGCATACTTCTCATAGATGAAACACAAAGATTATCGCAGAAAATGCATATTTCAGCTGGAAGCCCCACGAAAACCAAGTTATCGGCGGCTCTACATATCAAACGCACTGTGGAGTGGTCAAAACAACCAGATAACGTGTTTCTCGCTTTAAATAGCTCGAAACGAGCGATCTAGATGATTCTGCATACTTCTGACTGAAGTCTCACCAAGATTATCGCAGAAAATGCATATCTCAGCTGGAAACCCCACGAAAACCAAGATATCGCCGGTTCTGCATATCAAACGCACTGTGGAGTGGTGAAAACAACCAGATAACGTGTTTCTCGCATTAAATAGCTCGAATAGAGCGATCTCGATGATTCTGCATACTTCTGACAGAAGGCTCACCAAGATTATCGCAGAAAATGCATATCTCAGCTGGAAACCCCACGAAAACCAAGATATCGCCGGTTCTGCATATCAAACGCACTGTGGAGTGGTGAAAACAACCAGATAACGTGTTTCTCGCTTTAAATAGCTCGAAACGAGCGATCTAGATGATTCTGCATACTTCTGACTGAAGTCTCACCAATATTATCGCAGAAAATGCTATATCTCAGCTTGAAACCCGACGAAAACCACGATGTCGCCGGTTCTGCATATCAAACGCACTGTGGCGTGGTGAAAACACCAGAAAACGTGTTTCTCGCATTAAGTAGCTCGAAAAGAGCGATCTAGATGATACTGCATACTTCTGACAGAATTCTTACCAAGATTATCGTTGAAAATGCATATCCCAGCTTGAACTCCGACGAAATCCAACATGTCGCCGGTTCTGCATATCAAACGCACTGTGGAGTGGTGAAAACAACCAGATAACGTGTTTCTCGCATTAAATAGCTCGAATAGAGCGATCTAGGTGATTCTGCATACTTCTGACTGAAGTCTCACCAATATGATCGCAGAAAATGCATATCTCAGCTTGAAACCCGACGAAAACCACGATGTCGCCGGTTCTGCATATCAAACGCACTGTGGAGTGGTGTAAACACCAGAAAACGTGTTTCTCGCATCAAATAGCTCGAAACGAGCGATCTAGGTGATTCTGCATACTTCTGACTGAAGTCTCACCAATATGATCGCAGAAAATGCATATCTCAGCTGGAAACCCCACGAAAACCAGGATATCTACTGTTCTGCATATCAAACGCACTGTGGAGTGCTGAAAACACCAGATAACGTGTTTGTCGCATTAAGTAGCTCGAATAGAGCGATCTCGATGATTCAGCATACTTCGGACAGAAGTCTCACCAAGATTATCGTAGAAAAAGCATATCTCAGCTGGAAACCCCACGAAAACCAAGATATCGCCGGTTCTGCATATCAAACGCACTGTGGAGTGGTGAAAACTCCAGAAAACGTGTTTCATGCATTAAGTAGCTCGAAAAGAGCGATCTAGATGATTCTGCATACTTCTGACTGAAGTCTCACCAATATTATCGCAGAAAATGGATATTTCAGCTGGAAACCCCACGAAAACCAAGATGTCGCCGGTTCTGCATATCAAACGCACTGTGGAGTGGTGTAAACACCAGAAAACGTGTTTCTCGCATCAAATAGCTCGAAACGAGCGATCTAGGTGATTCTGCATACTTCTGACAGAAGACTCACCAAGATTATCGCAGAAAATGCATATCTCAGCTTGAAACCTCACGAAAATCAAGATGTCGCCGGTTCTGCATATCAAACGCACTGTGGAGTGGTGAAAACAACCAGATAACGTGTTTCTCGCATTAAATAACTCGAAACGAGCGATCTAGATGATTCTGCATACTTCTGACTGAAGTCTCACCAATATTATCGCAGAAAATGCATATTTCAGCTGGAATCCCCACGAAAACCAATTTATCGGCGGTTCTACATATCAAACGCACTGTGGAGTGGTCAAAACACCAGAAAACGTGTTTCTCGCATTAAGTAGCTCGAAAAGAGCGATCTAGATGATACTGCATACTTCTGACAGAATTCTTACCAAGATTATCGTTGAAAATGCATATCCCAGCTTGAACTCCGACGAAATCCAAGATGTCGCCGGTTCTGCAAGTTAAACGCACTGTGGAGTGGTGAAAACACCAGATAACGTGTTTCTCGCATTAAGCAGTTCGAAACGAGCGATCTAGATGATTCTGCATAGTTCTGACTAAAGTCTCACCAAGATTATCGCAGAAAATGCATATCTCAGCTGGAAACCCCACGAAAACCAAGATATCGCCGGTTCTGCATATCAAACGCCCTGTGGAGTGATGAAAACACCAGATAACGTGTTTCTCGCATTAGATAGCTCGAATAGAGCGATCGCGATGATTCTGCATACTTCTGACAGAAGACTCATCAAGATTATCGCAGAAAATGCATATCCCAGCTTGAACCCCGACGAAATCCAAGATGTCGCCGGTTCTGCAAGTTAAACGCACTGTGGAGTGGTCAAAACAACCAGATAACGTGTTTCTCGCTTTAAATAGCTCGAAACGAGCGATCTCGATGATTCTGCATACTTCGGACAGAAGTCTCAACAAGATTATCGCAGAAAATG
>CATORF010000907.1:0-58123 GCA_951804975.1 Anthophora plumipes
GTTTCTCGCAATAAATAGCTCGAAACGAGCGATCTCGATGATTAAGCATACTTCAGACAGAAGTTTCACCAAGATTATCGCAGAAAATGCATATCTCATCTTGAAACCCCACGAAAACCAAGATATCGCCGGTTCTGCATATCAAACGCACTGTGGAGTGGTGAAAACACCAAATAACGCGTTTCTCGCATAAAATAGCTCGAATAGTGCGATCTCGATGATTCTGCATACTTCGGACAGAAGTCTCACCAAGATTATCGCAGAAAATGCATATCTCAGCTTGAAACCCCACGAAAACCAAGATATCTCCGGTTCTGCATATCAAACCAACTGTGGAGTGGTGAAAACACCAGATAACGTGTTTCTCGCATTAAATAGCTCGAAAAGTGCGATCTCGATGATTCTGCATACTTCGGACAGAAGTCTCACCAAGATTATCGCAGAAAATGCATATCTCATCTTGAAACCCCACGAAAACCAAGATATCTCCGGTTCTGCATATCCAACGAACTGTGGTGTGGTGAAAACCCCAGAAAACGTGTTTCTCGCATTAAATAGCTCGAAAAGTGCGATCTCGATGATTCTGCATACTTCTGACTAAAGTCTCACCGAGATTATCGCAGAAAATACATGTCTCAGCTGGAAACACCGCGAAAATCAAGATATCGCCGGTTCTGCATATCCAACGAACTGTGGAGTGGTGAAAACACCAGATAACGTGTTTCTCGCATTAAATAGCTCGAAAAGTGCGATCTCGATGATTCTGCATACTTCGGACAGAAGTCTCACCAAGATTATCGCAGAAAATGCATATCTCAGCTTGAAACCCCACGAAAACCAAGATATCTCCGGTTCTGCATATCCAACGAACTGTGGTGTGGTGAAAACCCCAGAAAACGTGTTTCTCGCATTAAATAGCTCGAAAAGTGCGATCTCGATGATTCTGCATACTTCGGACAGAAGTCTCACCAAGATTATCGCAGAAAATGCATATCTCAGCTTGAAACCCCACGAAAACCAAGATATCTCCGGTTCTGCATATCCAACGAACTGTGGTGTGGTGAAAACCCCAGAAAACGTGTTTCTCGCATTAAATAGCTCGAAAAGAGCGATCTAGATGATTCTTCATACTTCTGACTGAAGTCTCACCGAGATTATCGCAGAAAATACATGTCTCAGCTGGAAACACCGCGAAAATCAAGATATCGCCGGTTCTGCATATCAAACGTACTGTGGAGTGGTGAATACACCAGAAAACGTGTTTCTCGTATTAAATAGCTAGAAAAGAGCGTTCTCGATGATTCTGCATACTTCCCATAGATGAAACCCCAAGATTATCGCAGAAAATGCATTTCAGCTGGAAACCCCACGAAAACCAAGTTATCGGCGGCTCTACATATCAAACGCACTGTGGAGTGGTCAAAACACCAGAAAACTTGTTTCTCGCATTAAATAGCGCAAAAAGAGCGATCTAGATGATTCTGCATACTTCTGACAGAAGTCTCACCAATATTATCGCAGAAAATGCATATCTCAGCTAGAAACATCACGAAAATCAAGATGTCGCCGGTTCTGCATATCAAACGCACTGTGGGGTGGTGAAAACACCAGAAAACCTGTTTCTCGCATTAAATAGCTCGAAACGAGCGATCAAGATGATTCTGCATACTTCTGACTGAAGTCTCACCAATATTATCGCAGAAAATGCATATCTCAACTTGAAACCCGACCGAAACCAAGATATCTCCGTTTCTGACTGTCAAACGTACTGTGGAGTGGTGAATACAACAGAAAACGTGTTTCTGGCATTAAATAGCTCGAAAAGAGCGATCTGGACGATTCTGCATACTGCTGACAGAAGACTCACCAAGATTATCGCAGAAAATGCATTTCAGCTGGAAACCCCACGAAAACCAAGTTATCGGCGGCTCTACATATCAAACGCACTGTGGAGTGGTCAAAACACCAGAAAACTTGTTTCTCGCATTAAATAGCGCAAAAAGAGCGATCTAGATGATTCTGCATACTTCGGACAGAAGTCTCACCAAGATTATCGCAGAAAATGCATATCTCAGCTGGAAACACCACGAAAACCAAGATATCGCCGGTTCTGCATATCAGACGCACTGTGGAGTGGTGAAAACACCAGAAAACTTGTTTCTCGCATTAAATAGCGCAAAAAGAGCGATTTAGATGATTCTGCATACTTCTGACAGAACACTCACCAAGATTATCGCAGAAAATGCATATCTCAGCAGGAAACCCCACGAAAACCAAGATATCGCCGGTTCTGCATATCAGACGCACTGTGGAGTGGTGAAAACACCAGATAACTTGTTTCTCGAATTAAATAGCTCGACAAGAGCGTTCTCGATGATTCTGCAAACTTCTCATAGATGAAACACCAAGATTATCGCAGAAAATGCATTTCAGCTGGAAACCCCACGAAAACCAAGTTATCGGCGGCTCTACATATCAAACGCACTGTGGAGTGGTCAAAACACCAGAAAACTTGTTTCTCGCATTAAATCGCGCAAAAAGAGCGATCTAGATGATTCCGCATACTTCTGACAGAAGTCTCACCAATATTATCGCAGAAAATGCATATCTCAGCTAGAAACATCACGAAAATCAAGATGTCGCCGGTTCTGCATATCAAACGCACTGTGGGGTGGTGAAAACACCAGAAAACGTGTTTCTCGCATTAAATAGCTCGAAAAGAGGGATCTCGATGATTCTGCATACTTCGGACAGAAGTCTCACCAAAATTATCGCATAAAATGCATATCTCAGCTGGAAACCCGACGAAAACCAAGATATCGCCGGTTCTGCATATCAAACGCCCTGTGGAGTGATAAAAACACCAGATAACGTGGTTCTCGCATTTAATAGCTGGAATACAGCGATCTCGATGATTCTGCATACTTCTGACTGAAGTCTCACCAATATTATCGCAGAAAATGCATATCTCAGCTGGAAACACCACGAAAACCAAGATATCGTCGGTTCTGCATATCAGACACACTGTGGAATGTTGAAAACACCAGAAAATGTGTTTCTCGCATTAACTAACTCGAAAAGAGCGTTCTCGATGATTCTGCATACTTCCCATAGATGAAACACCAAGATTATCGCAGAAAATGCATTTCAGCTGGAAACCCCACGAAAACCAAGTTATCGGCGGCTCTACATATCAAACGCACTGTGGAGTGGTCAAAACACCAGAAAACTTGTTTCTCGCATTAAATAGCGCAAAAAGAGCGATCTAGATGATTCTGCATACTTCTGACAGAAGTCTCACCAATATTATCGCAGAAAATGCATATCTCAGCTAGAAACATCACGAAAATCAAGATGTCGCCGGTTCTGCATATCAAACGCACTGTGGGGTGGTGAAAACACCAGAAAACCTGTTTCTCGCATTAAATAGCTCGAAACGAGCGATCTAGATGATTCTGCATACTTCTGACTGAAGTCTCACCAATATTATCGCAGAAAATGCATATCTCAACTTGAAACCCGACCGAAACCAAGATATCTCCGTTTCTGACTGTCAAACGTACTGTGGAGTGGTGAATACAACAGAAAACGTGTTTCTGGCATTAAATAGCTCGAAAAGAGCGATCTAGACGATTCTGCATACTGCTGACAGAAGACTCACCAAGATTATCGCAGAAAATGCATTTCAGCTGGAAACCCCACGAAAACCAAGTTATCGGCGGCTCTACATATCAAACGCACTGTGGAGTGGTCAAAACACCAGAAAACTTGTTTCTCGCATTAAGTAGCGCAAAAAGAGCGATCTAGATGATTCTGCATACTTCTGACAGAAGTCTCACCAATATTATCGCAGAAAATGCATATCTCAGCTAGTAACATCACGAAAATCAAGATGTCGCCGGTTCTGCATATCAAACGCACTGTGGGGTGGTGAAAACACCAGAAAACGTGTTTCTCGCATTAAATAGCTCGAAACGAGCGATCTAGATGATTCTGCATACTTCGGACAGAAGTCTCACCAAGATTATCGCAGAAAATGCATATCTCAGCTGGAAACACCACGAAAACCAAGTTATCGGCGGCTCTACATATCAAACGCACTGTGGAGTGGTCAAAACACCAGAAAACTTGTTTCTCGCATTAAATATCTCGAAGCGAGCGATCTAGATGATTCTGCATACTTCTGACTGAAGTCTCACCAATATTATCGCAGAAAATGCATATCTCAGCTTGAAACCTCACGAAAATCAAGATGGCGCCGGTTCTGCATATCAAACGCACTGTGGAGTGGTCAATACACCAGATAACGTGTTTCTCGCATTAAATAGCTCGAAAAGAGCGATCTCGATGATTCTGCATACTTCGGACAGAAGTCTCACCAATATTATCGCAGAAAATGCATATCTCAGCTAGAAACATCACGAAAATCAAGATGTCGCCGGTTCTGCATATCAAACGCACTGTGGAGTGGTCAAAACACCAGAAAACTTGTTTCTCGCATTAAATAGCGCAAAAAGAGCGATCTAGATGATTCTGCATACATCTGACAGAACACTCACCAAGATTATCGCAGAAAATGCATATCTCAGCAGGAAACCCCACGAAAACCAAGATATCGCCGGTTCTGCATATCAGACGCACTGTGGAGTGGTGAAAACACCAGATAACTTGTTTCTCGAATTAAATAGCTCGACAAGAGGGATCTCGATGATTCTGCATACTTCGGACAGAAGTCTCACCAAAATTATCGCATAAAAAGCATATCTCAGCTGGAAACCCGACGAAAACCAGGATATCGCCGGTTCTGCATATCAAACGCCCTGTGGATTGATAAAAACACCAGAAAACGTGTTTCTCGCATTTAATAGCTCGAATACAGCGATCTCGATGATTCTGCATACTTCCGACTGAAGTCTCACCAATATTATAGCAGAAAATGCATTTCTCAGCTGGAAACACCACGAAAACCAAGATATCGTCGGTTCTGCATATCAGACACACTGTGGAATGTTGAAAACACCAGAAAATGTGTTTCTCGCATTAACTAACTCGAAAAGAGCGTTCTCGATGATTCTGCAAACTTCTCATAGATGAAACACCAAGATTATCGCAGAAAATGCATTTCAGCTGGAAACCCCACGAAAACCAAGTTATCGGCGGCTCTACATATCAAACGCACTGTGGAGTGGTCAAAACACCAGAAAACTTGTTTCTCGCATTAAATCGCGCAAAAAGAGCGATCTAGATGATTCCGCATACTTCTGACAGAAGTCTCACCAATATTATCGCAGAAAATGCATATCTCAGCTAGAAACATCACGAAAATCAAGATGTCGCCGGTTCTGCATATCAAACGCACTGTGGGGTGGTGAAAACACCAGAAAACGTGTTTCTCGCATTAAATAGCTCGAAAAGAGGGATCTCGATGATTCTGCATACTTCGGACAGAAGTCTCACCAAAATTATCGCATAAAATGCATATCTCAGCTGGAAACCCGACGAAAACCAAGATATCGCCGGTTCTGCATATCAAACGCCCTGTGGAGTGATAAAAACACCAGATAACGTGGTTCTCGCATTTAATAGCTGGAATACAGCGATCTCGATGATTCTGCATACTTCTGACTGAAGTCTCACCAATATTATCGCAGAAAATGCATATCTCAGCTGGAAACACCACGAAAACCAAGATATCGTCGGTTCTGCATATCAGACACACTGTGGAATGTTGAAAACACCAGAAAATGTGTTTCTCGCATTAACTAACTCGAAAAGAGCGTTCTCGATGATTCTGCATACTTCTCATAGATGAAACACCAAGATTATCGCAGAAAATGCATTTCAGCTGGAAACCCCACGAAAACCAAGTTATCGGCGGCTCTACATATCAAACGCACTGTGGAGTGGTCAAAACACCAGAAAACTTGTTTCTCGCATTAAATCGTGCAAAAAGAGCGATCTAGATGATTCTGCATACTTCTGACAGAAGTCTCACCAATATTATCGCAGAAAATGCATATCTCAGCTAGAAACATCACGAAAATCAAGATGTCGCCGGTTCTGCATATCAAACGCACTGTGGGGTGGTGAAAACACCAGAAAACGTGTTTCTCGCATTAAATAGCTCGAAAAGAGGGATCTCGTTGATTCTGCATACTTCGGACAGAAGTCTCACCAAAATTATCGCATAAAATGCATATCTCAGCTGGAAACCCGACGAAAACCAAGATATCGCCGGTTCTGCATATCAAACGCCCTGTGGAGTGATAAAAACACCAGATAACGTGTTTCTCGCATTAAATAGCTCGAATACAGCGATCTCGATGATTCTGCATACTTCTGACTGAAGTCTCACCAATATTATCGCAGAAAATGCATATCTCAGCTGGAAACACCACGAAAACCAAGATATCGTCGGTTCTGCATATCAGACACACTGTGGAATGTTGAAAACACCAGAAAATGTGTTTCTCGCATTAACTAACTCGAAAAGAGCGTTCTCGATGATTCTGCATACTTCTCATAGATGAAACACCAAGCTTATCGCAGAAAATGCATATCTCAGCTTGAAACCTCACGAAAATCAAGATGGCGCCGGTTCTGCATATCAAACGCACTGTGGAGTGGTCAATACACCAGATAACGTGTGTCTCGCATTAAATAGCTCGAAAAGAGCGATCTCGATGATTCTGCATACTTCGGACAGAAGTCTCACCAATATTATCGCAGAAAATGCATATCTCAGCTTGAAACCTCACGAAAATCAAGATGTCGCCGGTTCTGCATATCAAACGCACTGTGGGGTGGTGAATACACCTGAAAACGTGTTTCTGGCATTAAATAGCTCGAAAAGAGCGATCTAGATGATTCTGCATACTGCTGACAGAAGACTCACCAAGATTATCGCAGAAAATGCATATCTCAGCTGGAAACACCACGAACACCAAGTTATCGGCGGCTCTACATATCAAACGTACTGTGGAGTTGTCAAAACACCAGAAAACTTGTTTTTTCGCATTAAATAGCTCGAAACGAACGATCTAGATGATACTGCATACTTCTGACTGAAGTCTCACCAATATTATCGCAGAAAATGCATATCTCAGCTGGAAACACCACGAAAACCAAGATATCGTCGGTTCTGCATATCAGACACACTGTGGAATGTTGAAACCACCAGAAAATGTGTTTCTCGCATTAACTAACTCGAAAAGAGCGTTCTCGATGATTCTGCATACTTCTCATAGATGAAACACCAAGATTATCGCAGAAAATGCATTTCAGCTGGAAACCCCACGAAAACCAAGTTATCGGCGGCTCTACATATCAAGCGCACTGTGGAGTGGTCAAAACACCAGAAAACTTGTTTCTCGCATTAAATAGCGCAAAAAGAGCGATATAGATGATTCTGCATACTTCTGACAGAAGTCTCACCAATATTATCGCAGAAAATGCATATCTCAGCTGGAAACACCACGAAAACCAAGATATCGTCGGTTCTGCATATCAGACACACTGTGGAATGTTGAAAACACCAGAAAATGTGTTTGTCGCATTAACTAACTCGAAAAGAGCGTTCTCGATGATTCTGCATACTTCTCATAGATGAAACACCAAGATTATCGCAGAAAATGCATTTCAGCTGGAAACCCCACGAAAACCAAGTTAGCGGCGGCTCTACATATCAAACGCACTGTGGAGTGGTCGAAACACCAGAAAACTTGTTTCTCGCATTAAATAGCTCGAAAAGAGCGATCTCGATGATTCTGCATACTGCTGACAGAAGACTCACCAAGATTATCGCAGAAAATGCATATCTCAGCTGGAAACCCCACGAAAACCAAGATGTCGCCGGTTCTGCATATCAAACGCACTGTGGGGTGGTGGAAACACCAGAAAACGTGATTCTCGCATTACATAGCTCGAAACGAGCGATCTAGATGATTCTGCATACTTCTGACTGAAGTCTCACCAATATTATCGCAGAAAATGCATATCTCAACTTGAAACCCGACCGAAACCAAGATATCTCCGTTTCTGACTGTCAAACGTACTGTGGAGTGGTGAATACACCTGAAAACGTGTTTCTGGCATTAAATAGCTCGAAAAGAGCGATCTAGATGATTCTGCATACTGCTGACAGAAGACTCACCAAGATTATCGCAGAAAATGCATATCTCAGCTGGAAACACCACGAAAACCAAGTTATCGGCGGCTCTATATATCAAACGTACTGTGGAGTGGTCAAAACACCAGAAAACTTGTTTTTTCGCATTAAATAGCTCGAAACGAACGATCTAGATGATTCTGCATACTTCTGACTGAAGTCTCACCAATATTATCGCAGAAAATGCATATCTCAGCTGGAAACACGACGAAAACCAAGATATCGTCGGTTCTGCATATCAGACACACTGTGGAATGTTGAAAACACCAGAAAATGTGTTTCTCGCATTAACTAACTCGAAAAGAGCGTTCTCGATGATTCTGCATACTTCTCATAGATGAAACACCAAGATTATCGCAGGAAATGCATTTCAGCTGGAAACCCCACGAAAACCAAGTTATCGGCGGCTCTACATATCAAACGCACTGTGGAGTGGTCAAAACACCAGAAAACTTGTTTCTCGCATTAAATAGCTCGAAACGAGCGATCAAGATGATTCTGCATACTTCTGACTGAAGTCTCACCAATATTATCGCAGAAAATGCATATCTCAGCTTGAAACCTCACGAAAATCAAGATGGCGCCGGTTCTGCATATCAAACGCACTGTGGAGTGGTCAATACACCAGATAACGTGTGTCTCGTATTAAATAGCTCGAAAAGAGCGATCTCGATGATTCTGCATACTTCGGACAGAAGTCTCACCAATATTATCGCAGAAAATGCATATCTCAGGTTGAAACCTCACGAAAATCAAGATGGCGCCGGTTCTGCATATCAAACGCACTGTGGAGTGGTCAATACACCAGAAAACTTGTTTCTCGCATTAAATCGCGCAAAAAGAGCGATCTAGATGATTCTGCATACTTCTGACAGAAGTCTCACCAATATTATCGCTGAAAATGCATATCTCAGCTAGAAACATCACGAAAATCAAGATGTCGCCGGTTCTGAATATCAAACGCACTGTGGGGTGGTGAAAACACCAGAAAACGTGTTTCTCGCATTAAATAGCTTGAAACGAGCGATCTAGATGATTCTGCATACTTCTGACTGAAGTCTCACCAATATTATCGCAGAAAATGCATATCTCAACTTGAAACCCGACCGAAACCAAGATATCTCCGTTTCTGACTGTCAAACGTACTGTGGAGTGGTGAATACACCTGAAAACGTGTTTCTGGCATTAAATAGCTCGAAAAGAGCGATCTAGATGATTCTGCATACTGCTGACAGAAGACTCACCAAGATTATCGCAGAAAATGCATATCTCAGCTGGAAACACCACGAAAACCAAGTTATCGGCGGCTCTACATATCAAACGTACTGTGGAGTTGTCAAAACACCAGAAAACTTGTTTTTTCGCATTAAATAGCTCGAAACGAACGATCTAGATGATTCTGCATACTTCTGACTGAAGTCTCACCAATATTATCGCAGAAAATGCATATCTCAGCTGGAAACACCACGAAAACCAAGATATCGTCGGTTCTGCATATCAGACACACTATGGAATGTTGAAAACACCAGAAAATGTGTTTCTCGCATTAACTAACTCGAAAAGAGCGTTCTCGATGATTCTGCATACTTCTCATAGATGAAACACCAAGATTATCGCAGAAAATGCATTTCAGCTGGAAACCCCACGAAAACCAAGTTAGCGGCGGCTCTACATATCAAACGCACTGTGGAGTGGTCGAAACACCAGAAAACTTGTTTCTCGCATTAAATAGCTCGAAAAGAGCGATCTCGATGATTCTGCATACTGCTGACAGAAGACTCACCAAGATTATCGCTGAAAATGCATATCTCAGCTGGAAACCCCACGAAAACCAAGATGTCGCCGGTTCTGCATATCAAACGCACTGTGGAGTGGTCAATACACCAGATAACGTGTGTCTCGTATTAAATAGCTCGAAAAGAGCGATCTCGATGATTCTGCATACTTCGGACAGAAGTCTCACCAATATTATCGCAGAAAATGCATATCTCAGCTTGAAACCTCACGAAAATCAAGATATCGTCGGTTCTGCATATCAGACACACTGTGGAATGTTGAAAACACCAGAAAATGTGTTTCTCGCATTAACTAACTCGAAAAGAGCGTTCTCGATGATTCTGCATACTTCTCATAGATGAAACACCAAGATTATCGCAGAAAATGCATTTCAGCTGGAAACCCCACGAAAACCAAGTTATCGGCGGCTCTACATATCAAACGCACTGTGGAGTGGTCAAAACACCAGAAAACTTGTTTCTCGCATTAAATAGCTCGAAACGAGCGATCAAGATGGTTCTGCATACTTCTGACTGAAGTCTCACCAATATTATCGCAGAAAATGCATATCTCAGCTTGAAACCTCACGAAAATCAAGATGGCGCCGGTTCTGCATATCAAACGCACTGTGGAGTGGTCAATACACCAGATAACGTGTGTCTCGTATTAAATAGCTCGAAAAGAGCGATCTCGATGATTCTGCATACTTCGGACAGAAGTCTCACCAATATTATCGCAGAAAATGCATATCTCAGCTTGAAACCTCACGAAAATCAAGATGGCGCCGGTTCTGCATATCAAACGCACGGTGGAGTGGTCAATACACCAGAAAACTTGTTTCTCGCATTAAATCGCGCAAAAAGAGCGATCTAGATGATTCTGCATACTTCTGACAGAAGTCTCACCAATATTATCGCTGAAAATGCATATCTCAGCTAGAAACATCACGAAAATCAAGATGTCGCCGGTTCTGCATATCAAACGCACTGTGGGGTGGTGAAAACACCAGAAAACGTGTTTCTCGCATTAAATAGCTTGAAACGAGCGATCTAGATGATTCTGCATACTTCTGACTGAAGTCTCACCAATATTATCGCAGAAAATGCATATCTCAACTTGAAACCCGACCGAAACCAAGATATCTCCGTTTCTGACTGTCAAACGTACTGTGGAGTGGTGAATACACCTGAAAACGTGTTTCTGGCATTAAATAGCTCGAAAAGAGCGATTTAGATGATTATGCATACTTCTGACGGAAGTCTCACCAATATTATCGCAGAAAATGCATATCTCAGCTAGAAACATCACGAAAATCAAGATGTCGCCGGTTCTGCATATCAAACGCACTGTGGGGGGGGGGGGGGGGTGAAAACACCAGAAAACGTGTTTCTCGCATTAAATAGCTCGAAACGAGCGATCTAGATGATTCTGCTTACTTCTAACTGAAGTCTCACCAATATTATCGCAGAAAATGCATATCTCAACTTGAAACCCGACCGAAACCAAGATATCTCCGTTTCTGACTGTCAAACGTACTGTGGAGTGGTGAATACACGTGAAAACGTGTTTCTGGCATTAAATAGCTCGAAAAGAGCGATCTAGATGATTCTGCATACTGCTGACAGAAGACTCACCAAGATAATCGCAGAAAATGCATATCTCAGCTGGAAACACCACGAAAACCAAGTTATCGGCGGCTCTACATATCAAACGTACTGTGGAGTGGTCAAAACACCAGAAAACTTGTTTTTTCGCATTAAATAGCTCGAAACGAACGATCTAGAAGATTCTGCATACTTCTGACTGAAGTGTCACCAATATTATCGCAGGAAATGCATATCTCAGCTGGAAACACCACGAAAACCAAGATATCGTCGGTTCTGCATATCAGACACACTGTGGAATGTTGAAAACACCAGAAAATGTGTTTCTCGCATTAACTAACTCGAAAAGAGCGTTCTCGATGATTCTGCATACTTCTCATGGATGAAACACCAAGATTATCGCAAGAAAATGCATTTCAGCTGGAAACCCCACGAAAACCAAGTTATCGGCGGCTCTACATATCAAACGCACTGTGGAGTGGTCAAAACACAAGAAAACTTGTTTCTCGCATTAAATAGCGCAAAAAGAGCGATCTAGATGATTATGCATACTTCTGACAGAAGTCTCACCAATATTATCGCAGAAAATGCATATCTCAGCTAGAAACATCACGAAAATCAAGGTGGCGCCGGTTCTGCATATCAAACGCACTGTGGAGTGGTCAATACACCAGATAACGTGTTTCTCGCATTAAATATCTCGAAAAGAGCGATCTCGATGATTCTGCATACTTCGGACAGAATTCTCACCAATATTATCGCAGGAAATGCATATCTCAGCTGGAAACACCACGAAAACCAAGATATCGTCGGTTCTGCATATCAGACACACTGTGGAATGTTGAAAACACCAGAAAATGTGTTTCTCGCATTAACTAACTCGAAAAGAGCGTTCTCGATGATTCTGCATACTTCTCATGGATGAAACACCAAGATTATCGCAAGAAAATGCATTTCAGCTGGAAACCCCACGAAAACCAAGTTATCGGCGGCTCTACATATCAAACGCACTGTGGAGTGGTCAAAACACAAGAAAACTTGTTTCTCGCATTAAATAGCGCAAAAAGAGCGATCTAGATGATTATGCATACTTCTGACAGAAGTCTCACCAATATTATCGCAGAAAATGCATATCTCAGCTAGAAACATCACGAAAATCAAGGTGGCGCCGGTTCTGCATATCAAACGCACTGTGGAGTGGTCAATACACCAGATAACGTGTTTCTCGCATTAAATATCTCGAAAAGAGCGATCTCGATGATTCTGCATACTTCGGACAGAATTCTCACCAAGAATATCGCAGAAAATGCATATCTCAGCTGGAAACCCCACGAAAACCAAGTTATCGGCGGCTCTACATATCAGACGCACTGTGGAGTGGTGAAAACACCAGAAAACGTGTTACTCGCATTAACTAGCTCGAAAAGAGCGTTCTGGATGATTCTGCATACTTCTCATAGATGAAACACCAAGATTATCGCAGAAAATGCATTTCAGCTGGAAACCCCACGAAAACCAAGTTATCGGCGGCTCTACATATCAAACGCACTGTGGAGTGGTCAAAACACCAGAAAACCTGTTTCTCGCATTAAATAGCTCGAAACGAGCGATCTAGTTCATTCTGCATAGTTCTGACTGAAGTCTCACCAATATTATCGCAGAAAAAGCATATCTCAGCTTGAAACCTCACGAAAATCAAGATGGCGCCGGTTCTGCATATCAATCGCACTGTGGAATGTTGAAAACAACCAGATAACGTGTTTCTCGCATTAAATAGCTCGAAAAGAGCGATCCCGATGATTCTGCATACTTCTGACAGAAGTCTCACCAAGATTATCGTAGAAAATGCATATCTCAGCTTGAACCCCGACGAAATCCAAGATGTCGCCGGTTCTGCATGTCAAACGCACTGTGGAATGTTGAAAACACCAGAAAACTTGTTTGTTCGCATTAAATAGTTCGAAAAGAGCGATCTCGATGTTTCTGCATACTTCTCATAGATGAAACACCAAGATTATCGCAGAAAATGCATATTTCAGCTGGAAACCCCACGAAAACCAAGATGTCGCCGGTTCTGCATATCAAACGCACTGTGGAGTGGTCAATAGACCAGATAACGTGGTTCTCGCATTAAATAGCTCCAAGAGAGGGATCTCGATGTTTCTGCATACTTCTCATAGATGAAACACCAAGATTATCGCAGAAAATGCATATTTCAGCTGGAAACCCCACGAAAACCAAGATGTCGCCGGTTCTGCATATCAAACGCACTGTGGAGTGGTCAATAGACCAGATAACGTGTTTCTCGCATTAAATAGCTCGAAAAGCGCGCTCTAGATTATTCTGCATATGTCTGACTGAAGACTCACCAAGATTATCGCAGAAAATGCATATCTCAGCTTGAAACCACACCAAAATCAAGATGTCGCCGGTTCTGCAAATCAAACGCACTCTGGAGTGGTGAAAACAACCAGATAACGTGGTTCTCGCATTAAATAGCTCGAAACGAGCGATCTAGATGATTCTGCTTACTTCTGACTTAAGTCTCACCAATATTATCGCAGAAAATGCATATCTCAGCTTGAAACCTCACCAAAATCAAGATGTCGCCGGTTCTGCATATCAAACGCACTGTGGAATGTTGAAAACAACCAGATAACGTGTTTGCTCGCATTAAATAGCTCGAAACGTGCGATCTAGATGATTCTGCTTACTTCTGACTTAAGTCTCACCAATATTATCGCAGAAAATGCATATCTCAGCTTGAAACCTCACCAAAATCAAGATGTCGCCGGTTCTGCAAATCAAACGCACTCTGGAGTGGTGAAAACAACCAGATAACGTGGTTCTCGCATTAAATAGCTCGAAGAGAGGGATCTCGATGTTTCTGCATACTTCTGACAGAAGACTCACCAAGATTTTCGCAGAAAATGCATATCTCAGCTTGAACCCCGACGAAATCCAAGATGTCGCCGGTTCTGCATATCAAACGCACTGTGGAGTGGTCAATAGACCAGATAACGTGGTTCTCGCATTAAATAGCTCCAAGAGAGGGATCTCGATGTTTCTGCATACTTCTGACAGAAGTCTCACCAAGATTATCGTAGAAAATGCATATCTCAGCTTGAACCCCGACGAAATCCAAGATGTCGCCGGTTCTGCATGTCTAACGCACTGTGGAATGTTGAAAACACCAGAAAACTTGTTTTTTCGCATTAAATAGCTCGAAAAGAGCGATCTCGATGTTTCTGCATACTTCTCATAGATGAAACACCAAGATTATCGCAGAAAATGCATATTTCAGCTGGAAACCCCACGAAAACCAAGATGTCGCCGGTTCTGCATATCAAACGCACTGTGGAGTGGTCAATAGACCAGATAACGTGGTTCTCGCATTAAATAGCTCCAAGAGAGGGATCTCGATGTTTCTGCATACTTCTGACAGAAGTCTCACCAAGATTATCGTAGAAAATGCATATCTCACCTTGAACCCCGACGAAATCCAAGATGTCGCCGGTTCTGCATGTCAAACGCACTGTGGAATGTTGAAAACACCAGAAAACTTGTTTTTTCGCATTAAATAGCTCGAAAAGAGCGATCTCGATGTTTCTGCATACTTCTCATAGATGAAACACCAAGATTATCGCAGAAAATGCATATTTCAGCTGGAAACCCCACGAAAACCAAGATGTCGCCGGTTCTGCATATCAAACGCACTGTGGAGTGGTCAATAGACCAGATAACGTGGTTCTCGCATTAAATAGCTCGAAGAGAGGGATCTCGATGTTTCTGCATACTTCTGACAGAAGTCTCACCAAGATTATCGTAGAAAATGCATATCTCAGCTTGAACCCCGACGAAATCCAAGATGTCGCCGGTTCTGCATGTCAAACACACTGTGGAATGTTGAAAACACCAGGAAACTTGTTTTTTCGCATTAAATATCTCGAAAATTGCGCTCTAGATGATTCTGCATATGTCTGACTGAAGTCTCACCAAGATTATCGCAGAAAATGCATATCTCAGCTGGAAACACCACGAAATTCAAGGTATCGCCGGTTCCTCATATTAAACGCACTGTGGAATGTTGAAAACACCAGAAAACTAGTTTTTTCGCATTAAATAGCTCGAAAAGAGCGCTCTAGATGATTCTGCATATGTCTGACTGAAGTCTCACCCAGATTATCGCAGAAAATGTATATCTCAGCTTGAAACCCGACCGAAATCAAGATATCTCCGGTTCTGCATGTCAAACGTACTGTGGAGTGGTGAATACACCAGAAAACGTGTTTGCTCGCATTAAATAGCTCGAAACGAGCGATCTAGATGATTCTGCTTACTTCTGACTTAAGTCTCACCAATATTATCGCAGAAAATGCATATCTCAGCTTGAAACCTCACGAAAATCAAGATGGCGCCGGTTCTGCATATCAAACGCACTGTGGAGTGGTCAATACACCAGATAACGTGTTTCTCGCATTAAATATCTCGAAAAGAGCGATCTCGATGATTCTGCATACTTCGGACAGAAGTCTCACCAAGAATATCGCAGAAAATGCATATCTCAGCTGTAAACCCCACGAAAACCAAGTTATCGGCGGCTCTACATATCAGACGCACTGTGGAGTGGTGAAAACACCAGAAAACTTGTTTTTTCGCATTAAATAGCTCGAAACGAACGATCTAGATGATTCTGCATTCTTCTGACTGAAGTCTCACAAATACTTTCGCAGCAAATGCATAACTCAGCTTGAAACCTCACGAAAATCAAGATGGCGCCGGTTCTGCATATCAAACGCACTGTGGAGTGGTCAATACACCAGATAACGTGTTTCTCACATTAAATAACTCGAAAAGAGCGATCTCGATGATTCTGCATACTTCTCATAGATGAAACACCAAGATTATCGCAGAAAATGCATTTCAGCTGGAAACCCCACGAAAACCAAGTTATCGGCCGCTCTACATATCAAACGCGCTGTGGAGTGGTTAAAACACCAGAAAACTTGTTTCTCGCATTAAATAGCTCGAAACGAGCGATCTAGATGATTCTGCATAGTTCTGACTGAAGTCTCACCAATATTATCGCAGAAAATGCATATCTCAGCTTGAAACCTCACGAAAATCAAGATGGCGCCGGTTCTGCATCTCAAACGCACTGTGGATTGGTCAATACACCAGATAACGTGTTTCTCACATTAAATAACTCGAAAAGAGCGATCTCGATGATTCTGCATACTTCGGACAGAAGTCTCACCAAGATTATCGCAGAAAATGCATATCTCAGCTTGAAACCTCACCAAAATCAAGATGTCACCGGATCTGCATATCAAACGCACTGTGGAGTGGCGAAAACAACCAGATAACGTGTTTCTCGCATTAAATAGCTCGAAAAGAGCGCTCTAGATGATTCTGCATATGTCTGACTGAAGACTCACCAAGATTATCGCAGAAAATGCATATCTCAGCTTGAAACCTCACAAAAATAAAGATGTCACCGGATCTGCATATCAAACGCACTGTGGAGTGGCGAAAACAACCAGATAACGTGTTTCTCGCATTAAATAGCTCGAAAAGAGCGCTCTAGATGATTCTGCATATGACTGACTGAAGACTCACCAAGATTATCGCAGAAAATGCATATCTCAGCTTGAAACCTCACCAAAATCAAGATTTCGCCGGTTCTGCAAATCAAACGCACTCTGGAGTGTCGAAAACACCAGAAAACTTCTTTCTCGCATTAAATAGCTCGAAACGAGCGATCAAGATGATTCTGCATAGTTCTGACTGAAGTCTCACCAATATTATCGCAGAAAATGCATATCTCAGCTTGAAACCTCACGAAAATAAAGATGGCGCCGGTTCTGCATATCCAACGAACTGTGGAGTGGTGGAAACCCCAGATAACGTGTTTCTCACATTAAATAACTCGAAAAGAGCGATCTCGATGATTCTGCATACTTCGGACAGAAGTCTCACCAAGATTATCGCAGAAAATGCATATCTCAGCTGGAAACCCCACGAAAACCAAGATATCGCCGGTTCTGCATATCAAACGCACCGTGGAATGTTGAAAACACCAGAAAACTTGTTTTTTCACATTAAATAGCTCGAAAAGAGCGATCTCGGTGTTTCTGCATACTTCTCATAGATGAAACACCAAGATTATCGCAGAAAATGCAAATTTCAGCTGGAAACCCCACGCAAACCAAGATGTCGCCGGTTCTGCATATCAAACGCACTGTGGAGTGGCGAAAACAACCAGATAACGTGTTTCTCGCATTAAATAGCTCGAAAAGAGCGATCCCGATGATTCTGCATACTTCTGACAGAAGTCTCACCAATATTATCGCAGAAAATGCATATCTCAGCTTGAAACCTCACGAAAATCAAGATGTCACCGGATCTGCATATCAAACGCACTGTGGAGTGGCGAAAACAACCAGATAACGTGTTTCTCGCATTAAATAGCTCGAAAAGAGCGCTCTAGATGATTCTGCATATGTCTGACTGAAGACTCACCAAGATTATCGCAGAAAATGCATATTTCAGCTGGAAACCCCACGAAAACCAAGTTATCGGCGGCTCTACATATCAAACGCACTGTGGAGTGGTCAAAACACCAGAAAACTTGTTTTTTCGCATTAAATAGCTCGAAAAGAGCGATCTCGATGTTTCTGCATACTTCTCATAGATGAAACACCAAGATTATCGCAGAAAATGCATATTTCAGCTGGAAACCCCACGAAAACCAAGATGTCGCCGGTTCTGCATATCAAACGCACTGTGGAGTGGCGAAAACAACCAGATAACGTGTTTCTCGCATTAAATAGCTCGAAAAGAGCGATCCCGATGATTCTGCATATGTCTGACTGAAGTCTCACCAAGATTATCGCAGAAACTGCATATCTCAGCTTGAAACCCGACCGAAATCAAGATATCTCCGGTTCTGCATGTCAAACGTACTGTGGAGTGGTGAATACACCAGAAAACGTGTTTCTCGCAATAAATAGCTCGAAACGAGCGATCTAGATGATTCTGCTTACTTCTGACTTAAGTCTCACCAATATTATTGTAGAAAATGCATATCTCAGCTTGAACCCCGACGAAATCCAAGATGTCGCCGGTTCTGTATATCAAACGCACTGTGGAGTGGTGAAAACAACCAGATAACGTGTTTCTCGCATTAAATAGTTCGAATAGAGCGATCTCGATGATTCTGCATACTTCTGACAGAAGACTCACCGAGATTATCGCAGAAAATGCATATTTCAGCTGGAAACCCCACGAAAACCAAGATGTCGCCAGTTCTGCATATCAAACGCACTGTGGAGTGGTCAATAGACCAGATAACGTGGTTCTCGCATTAAATAGCTCGAAGAGAGGGATCTCGATGTTTCTGCATACTTCTGACTGAAGTCTCACCAATATGATCGCAGAAAATGCATATCTCAGCTTGAAACCTCACGAAAATCAAGATGTCACCGGATCTGCATATCAAACGCACTGTGGAGTGGCGAAAACAACCAGATAACGTGTTTCTCGCATTAAATAGCTCGAAAAGAGCGCTCTAGATGATTCTGCATATGTCTGACTGAAGACTCACCAAGATTATCGCAGAAAATGCATATTTCAGCTGGAAACCCCACGAAAACCAAGTTATCGGCGGCTCTACATATCAAACGCACTGTGGAGTGGTCAAAACACCAGAAAACTTGTTTTTTCGCATTAAATAGCTCGAAAAGAGCGATCTCGATGTTTCTGCATACTTCTCATAGATGAAACACCAAGATTATCGCAGAAAATGCATATTTCAGCTGGAAACCCCACGAAAACCAAGATGTCGCCGGTTCTGCATATCAAACGCACTGTGGAGTGGCGAAAACAACCAGATAACGTGTTTCTCGCATTAAAAAGCTCGAAAAGAGCGATCCCGATGATTCTGCATATGTCTGACTGAAGTCTCACCAAGATTATCGCAGAAACTGCATATCTCAGCTTGAAACCCGACCGAAATCAAGATATCTCCGGTTCTGCATGTCAAACGTACTGTGGAGTGGTGAATACACCAGAAAACGTGTTTCTCGCAATAAATAGCTCGAAACGAGCGATCTAGATGATTCTGCTTACTTCTGACTTAAGTCTCACCAATATTATTGTAGAAAATGCATATCTCAGCTTGAACCCCGACGAAATCCAAGATGTCGCCGGTTCTGTATATCAAACGCACTGTGGAGTGGTGAAAACAACCAGATAACGTGTTTCTCGCATTAAATAGTTCGAATAGAGCGATCTCGATGATTCTGCATACTTCTGACAGAAGACTCACCGAGATTATCGCAGAAAATGCATATTTCAGCTGGAAACCCCACGAAAACCAAGATGTCGCCAGTTCTGCATATCAAACGCACTGTGGAGTGGTCAATAGACCAGATAACGTGGTTCTCGCATTAAATAGCTCGAAGAGAGGGATCTCGATGTTTCTGCATACTTCTGACTGAAGTCTCACCAATATGATCGCAGAAAATGCATATCTCAGCTAGAAACATCACGAAAATCAAGATGTCGCCGGTTCTGCATATCAAACGCACTGTGGAGTGGTGAAAACAACCAGATAACGTGTTTCTTGCATTAAATAGCTCGAATAGAGCGATCTCGATGATTCTGCATACTTCTGACAGAAGACTCACCAAGATTATCGCAGAAAATGCATATTTCAGCTGGAAACCCCACGAAAACCAAGTTATCGGCGGCTCTACATATCAAACGCACTGTGGAGTGGTCAAAACACCAGAAAACTTGTTTTTTCGCATTAAATAGCTGGACAAGAGCGATCTCGATGTTTCTGCATACTTCTGACAGAAGTCTCACCAAGATTATCGTAGAAAATGCATATCTCAGCTTGAACCCCG
This sequence comes from Anthophora plumipes, assembly GCA_951804975.1. Lineage (NCBI taxonomy): Eukaryota > Metazoa > Arthropoda > Insecta > Hymenoptera > Apidae > Anthophora > Anthophora plumipes. The sequence goes on from CATORF010000907.1 coordinate 20,460, forward strand.
ACGAAATCCAAGATGTCGCCGGTTCTGCATGTCAAACGCACTGTGGAATGTTGAAAACACCAGAATAATTGTTTTTTCGCATTAGATAGCTCGAAAAGAGCGATCTCGATGATTCTGCATACTTCGGACAGAAGTCTCACCAATATTATCGCAGAAAATGCATATCTCAGCTAGAAACATCACGAAAATCAAGATGTCGCCGGTTCTGCATATCAAACGCACTGTGGGGTGGTGAAAACACCAGAAAACCTGTTTCTCGCATTAAATAGCTCGAAACGAGCGATCTAGATGATTCTGCATCCTTCTGACTGAAGTCTCACCAATATTATCGCAGAAAATGCATATCTCAACTTGAAACCCGACCGAAACCAAGATATCTCCGTTTCTGACTGTCAAACGTACTGTGGAGTGGTGAATACACCAGAAAACGTGTTTCTGGCATTAAATAGCTCGAAAAGAGCGATCTAGACGATTCTGCATACTGCTGACTGAAGACTCACCAAGATTATCGCAGAAAATGCATATCTCAGCTGGAAACACCACGAAAACCAAGTTATCGGCGGCTCTACATATCAAACGCACTGTGGAGTGGTCAAAACACCAGAAAACTTGTTTCTCGCATTAAATAGCGCAAAAAGAGCGATCTAGATGATTCTGCATACTTCTGACAGAAGTCTCACCAATATTATCGCAGAAAATGCATATCTCAGCTAGAAACATCACGAAAATCAAGATGTCGCCGGTTCTGCATATCAAACGCACTGTGGGGTGGTGAAAACACCAGAAAACGTGTTTCTCGCATTAAATAGCTCGAAACGAGCGATCTCGGTGTTTCTGCATACTTCTCATAGATGAAACACCAAGATTATCGCAGAAAATGCATATTTCAGCTGGAAACCCCACGCAAACCAAGATGTCGCCGGTTCTGCATATCAAACGCACTGTGGAGTGGCGAAAACAACCAGATAACGTGTTTCTCGCATTAAATAGCTCGAAAAGAGCGCTCTAGATGATTCTGCATATGTCTGACTGAAGACTCACCAAGATTATCGCAGAAAATGCATATCTCAGCTTGAAACCTCACCTAAATCAAGATGTCCCCGGTTCTGCAAATCAAACGCACTCTGGTGTGGTGAAAACAACCAGATAACGTGTTTCTCGCATTAAATAGCTCGAATAGAGCGATCTCGATGATTCTGCATACTTCTGACAGAAGACTCACCAAGATTATCGCAGAAAATGCATATTTCAGCTGGAAACCCCACGAAAACCAAGTTATCGGCGGCTCTACATATCAAACGCACTGTGGAGTGGTCAAAACACCAGAAAACTTGTTTTTTCGCATTAAATAGCTCGAAAAGAGCGATCTCGATGTTTCTGCATACTTCTCATAGATGAAACACCAAGATTATCGCAGAAAATGCATATTTCAGCTGGAATCCCCACGAAAACCAAGATGTCGCCGGTTCTGCATATCAAACGCACTGTGGAATGGTCAATAGACCAGATAACGTGGTTCTCGCATTAAATAGCTCGAAGAGAGGGATCTCGATGTTTCTGCATACTTCTGACAGAAGTCTCACCAAGATTATCGTAGAAAATGCATATCTCAGCTTGAACCCCGACGAAATCCAAGATGTCGCCGGTTCTGCATGTCAAACGCACTGTGGAATGTTGAAAACACCAGGAAACTTGTTTTTTCGCATTAAATAGCTCGAAAATTGCGCTCTAGATGATTCTGCATATGTCTGACTGTAGTCTTACCAAGATTATCGCAGAAAATGCATATTTCAGCTGGAAACCCCACGCAAACCAAGATGTCGCCGGTTCTGCATATCAAACGCACTGTGGAGTGGCGAAAACAACCAGATAACGTGTTTCTCGCATTAAATAGCTCGAAAAGAGCGATCCCAATGATTCTGCATACTTCTGACAGAAGTCTCACCAATATTATCGCAGAAAATGCATATCTCAGCTTGAAATCTCACGAAAATCAAGATGTCACCGGATCTGCATATCAAACGCACTGTGGAGTGGCGAAAACAACCAGATAACGTGTTTCTCGCATTAAATAGCTCGAAAAGAGCGCTCTAGATGATTCTGCATATGTCTGACTGAAGACTCACCAAGATTATCGCAGAAAATGCATATCTCAGCTTGAAACCTCACCTAAATCAAGATGTCCCCGGTTCTGCAAATCAAACGCACTCTGGAGTGGTGAAAACAACCAGATAACGTGTTTCTCGCATTAAATAGCTCGAATAGAGCGATCTCGATGATTCTGCATACTTCTGACAGAAGACTCACCAAGATTATCGCAGAAAATGCATATTTCAGCTGGAAACCCCACGAAAACCAAGTTATCGGCGGCTCTACATATCAAACGCACTGTGGAGTGGTCAAAACACCAGAAAACTTGTTTTTTCGCATTAAATAGCTCGAAAAGAGCGATCTCGATGTTTCTGCATACTTCTCATAGATGAAACACCAAGATTATCGCAGAAAATGCATATTTCAGCTGGAATCCCCACGAAAACCAAGATGTCGCCGGTTCTGCATATCAAACGCACTGTGGAGTGGTCAATAGACCAGATAACGTGGTTCTCGCATTAAATAGCTCCAAGAGAGGGATCTCGCTGTTTCTGCATACTTCTGACAGAAGTCTCACCAAGATTATCGTAGGAAATGCATATCTCAGCATGAACCCCGACGAAATCCAAGATGTCGCCGGTTCTGCATGTCAAACGCACTGTGGAATGTTGAAAACACCAGAAAACTTGTTTTTTCGCATTAAATAGCTCGAAAATTGCGCTCTAGATGATTCTGCATATGTCTGACTGAAGTCTCGCCAAGATTATCGCAGAAAATGCATATCTCAGCTGGAAACACCACGAAATTCAAGATATCGCCGGTTCTGTATATCAAACGCACTGTGGAGTGGTGAAAACAACCAGAATACTTGTTTTTTCGCATTAAATAGCTCGAAAAGAGCGATCTCGATGTTTCTGCATACTTCTCATAGATGAAACACCAAGATTATCGCAGAAAATGCATATCTCAGCTGGAAACCCCACGAAAACCAAGATGTCGCCGGTTCTGCATATCAAACGCACTGTGGAGTGGTCAATAGACCAGATAACGTGGTTCTCGCATTAAATAGCTCGAAGAGAGGGATCTCGATGTTTCTGCATACTTCTGACAGAAGTCTCACCAAGATTATCGTAGAAAATGCATATCTCAGCTTGAACCCCGACGAAATCCAAGATGTCGCCGGTTCTGCATGTCAAACGCACTGTGGAATGTTGAAAACACCAGGAAACTTGTTTTTTCGCATTAAATAGCTCGAAAATTGCGATCTAGATGATTGTGCATATGTCTGACTGTAGTCTCACCAAGATTATCGCAGAAAATGCATATCTCAGCTGGAAACCCCACGAAAACCAAGATATCGCCGGTTCTGCATATCAAACGCACCGTGGAATGTTGAAAACACCAGAAAACTTGTTTTTTCGCATTAAATAGCTCGAAAAGAGCGATCTCGGTGTTTCTGCATACTTCTCATAGATGAAACACCAAGATTATCGCAGAAAATGCATATTTCAGCTGGAAACCCCACGCAAACCAAGATGTCGCCGGTTCTGCATATCAAACGCACTGTGGAGTGGCGAAAACAACCAGATAACGTGTTTCTCGCATTAAATAGCTCGAAAAGAGCGCTCTAGATGATTCTGCATATGTCTGACTGAAGACTCACCAAGATTATCGCAGAAAATGCATATCTCAGCTTGAAACCTCACCTAAATCAAGATGTCCCCGGTTCTGCAAATCAAACGCACTCTGGAGTGGTGAAAACAACCAGATAACGTGTTTCTCGCATTAAATAGCTCGAATAGAGCGATCTCGATGATTCTGCATACTTCTGACAGAAGACTCACCAAGATTATCGCAGAAAATGCATATTTCAGCTGGAAACCCCACGAAAACCAAGTTATCGGCGGCTCTACATATCAAACGCACTGTGGAGTGGTCAAAACACCAGAAAACTTGTTTTTTCGCATTAAATAGCTCGAAAAGAGCGATCTCGATGTTTCTGCATACTTCTCATAGATGAAACACCAAGATTATCGCAGAAAATGCATATTTCAGCTGGAATCCCCACGAAAACCAAGATGTCGCCGGTTCTGCATATCAAACGCACTGTGGAATGGTCAATAGACCAGATAACGTGGTTCTCGCATTAAATAGCTCGAAGAGAGGGATCTCGATGTTTCTGCATACTTCTGACAGAAGTCTCACCAAGATTATCGTAGAAAATGCATATCTCAGCTTGAACCCCGACGAAATCCAAGATGTCGCCGGTTCTGCATGTCAAACGCACTGTGGAATGTTGAAAACACCAGGAAACTTGTTTTTTCGCATTAAATAGCTCGAAAATTGCGCTCTAGATGATTCTGCATATGTCTGACTGTAGTCTCACCAAGATTATCGCAGAAAATGCATATTTCAGCTGGAAATCCCACGCAAACCAAGATGTCGCCGGTTCTGCATATCAAACGCACTGTGGAGTGGCGAAAACAACCAGATAACGTGTTTCTCGCATTAAATAGCTCGAAAAGAGCGATCCCAATGATTCTGCATACTTCTGACAGAAGTCTCACCAATATTATCGCAGAAAATGCATATCTCAGCTTGAAACCTCACGAAAATCAAGATGTCACCGGATCTGCATATCAAACGCACTGTGGAGTGGCGAAAACAACCAGATAACGTGTTTCTCGCATTAAATAGCTCGAAAAGAGCGCTCTAGATGATTCTGCATATGTCTGACTGAAGACTCACCAAGATTATCGCAGAAAATGCATATCTCAGCTTGAAACCTCACCTAAATCAAGATGTTCCCGGTTCTGCAAATCAAACGCACTCTGGAGTGGTGAAAACAACCAGATAACGTGTTTCTCGCATTAAATAGCTCGAATAGAGCGATCTCGATGATTCTGCATACTTCTGACAGAAGACTCACCAAGATTATCGCAGAAAATGCATATTTCAGCTGGAAACCCCACGAAAACCAAGTTATCGGCGGCTCTACATATCAAACGCACTGTGGAGTGGTCAAAACACCAGAAAACTTGTTTTTTCGCATTAAATAGCTCGAAAAGAGCGATCTCGATGTTTCTGCATACTTCTCATAGATGAAACACCAAGATTATCGCAGAAAATGCATATTTCAGCTGGAATCCCCACGAAAACCAAGATGTCGCCGGTTCTGCATATCAAACGCACTGTGGAGTGGTCAATAGACCAGATAACGTGGTTCTCGCATTAAATAGCTCCAAGAGAGGGATCTCGCTGTTTCTGCATACTTCTGACAGAAGTCTCACCAAGATTATCGTAGGAAATGCATATCTCAGCATGAACCCCGACGAAATCCAAGATGTCGCCGGTTCTGCATGTCAAACGCACTGTGGAATGTTGAAAACACCAGAAAACTTGTTTTTTCGCATTAAATAGCTCGAAAATTGCGCTCTAGATGATTCTGCATATGTCTGACTGAAGTCTCACCAAGATTATCGCAGAAAATGCATATCTCAGCTGGAAACACCACGAAATTCAAGATATCGCCGGTTCTGTATATCAAACGCACTGTGGAGTGGTGAAAACAACCAGATAACGTGTTTCTCGCATTAAATAGTTCGAATAGAGCGATCTCGATGATTCTGCATACTTCTGACAGAAGACTCACCGAGATTATCGCAGAAAATGCATATTTCAGCTGGAAACCCCACGAAAACCAAGATGTCGCCAGTTCTGCATATCAAACGCACTGTGGAGTGGTCAATAGACCAGATAACGTGGTTCTCGCATTAAATAGCTCGAAGAGAGGGATCTCGATGTTTCTGCATACTTCTGACTGAAGTCTCACCAATATGATCGCAGAAAATGCATATCTCAGCTAGAAACATCACGAAAATCAAGATGTCGCCGGTTCTGCATATCAAACGCACTGTGGAGTGGTGAAAACAACCAGATAACGTGTTTCTCGCATTAAATAGCTCGAATAGAGCGATCTCGATGATTCTGCATACTTCTGACAGAAGACTCACCAAGATTATCGCAGAAAATGCATATTTCAGCTGGAATCCCCATGAAAACCAAGATGTCGCCGGTTCTGCATATCAAACGCACTGTGGAGTGGTCAAAACACCAGAAAACTTGTTTTTTCGCATTAAATAGCTGGACAAGAGCGATCTCGATGTTTCTGCATACTTCTGACAGAAGTCTCACCAAGATTATCGTAGAAAATGCATATCTCAGCTTGAACCCCGACGAAATCCAAGATGTCGCCGGTTCTGCATGTCAAACGCACTGTGGAATGTTGAAAACACCAGAATACTTGTTTTTTCGCATTAAATAGCTCGAAAAGAGCGATCTCGATGTTTCTGCATACTTCTCATAGATGAAACACCAAGATTATCGCAGAAAATGCATATTTTAGCTGGACACCCCACGAAAACCAAGATGTCGCCGGTTCTGCATATCAAACGCACTGTGGAGTGGTCAATAGACCAGATAACGTGGTTCTCGCATTAAATAGCTCCAAGAGAGGGATCTCGATGTTTCTGCATACTTCTGACAGAAGTCACACCAAGATTATCGTAGAAAATGCATATCTCAGCTTGAACCCCGACGAAATCCAAGATGTCGCCGGTTCTGCAAATCAAACGCACTCTGGAGTGGTGAAAACAACCAGATAACGTGTTTCTCGCATTAAATAGCTCGAATAGAGCGATCTCGATGATTCTGCATACTTCTGACAGAAGACTCACCAAGATTATCGCAGAAAATGCATATCTCAGCTGGAAACCCCACGAAAACCAAGTTATCGGCGGCTCTACATATCAAACGCACTGTGGAGTGGTCAAAACACCAGAAAACTTGTTTTTTCGCATTAAATAGCTCGAAAAGAGCGATCTCGATGTTTCTGCATACTTCTGATAGATGAAACACCAAGATTATCGCAGAAAATGCATATTTCAGCTGGAAACCCCACGAAAACCAAGATATCGCCGGTTCTGCATATCAAACGCACCGTGGAATGTTGAAAACACCAGAAAACTTGTTTTATCGCATTTAATAGCTCGAAAAGAGCGATCTCGGTGTTTCTGCATACTTCTCATCGATGAAACACCAAGATTATCGCAGAAAATGCATATTTCAGCTGGAAACCCCACGCAAACCAAGATGTCGCCGGTTCTGCATATCAAACACACTGTGGAGTGGCGAAAACAACCAGATAACGTGTTTCTCGCATTAAATAGCTCGAAAAGAGCGATCTAGATGATTCGGCATACTTCTGACAGAAGACTCACCAAGATTATCGCAGAAAGTGCATATCTCAGCTTGAAACCTCACGAAAACCAAGATATCTCCGGTTCTGCATATCAAACGCACTGTGGAGTGGTCAAAACACCAGATAACTTGTTTCTCGCATTAAATAGCTCGAAAAGAGCGATATCGATGATTCGGCATACTTCGCACAGAAGTCTCACCAATATTATCGCAGAAAATGCATATCTCAGCTTGAAACCTCACGAAAATCAAGATGACGCCGGTTCTGCATATCAAACGCACAGTGAAGTGGTGAAAACAACCAGATAACGTGTTTCTCGCATTAAATAGCTCGAAACGAGCGATCTAGGTGATTCTGCATGCTTCTGACTGAAGTCTCACCAATATTATCGCGGAAAATGCATATCTCAGCTTGAAACCCGACGAAAACCACGATGTCGCCGGTTCTGCATATCAAACGCACTGTGGTGTGATGAAAAACACCAGACAACGTGTTTCTCGCATTAAATAGCTCGAAAAGAGCGATATCGATGATTCGGCATACTTCGGACTGAAGTCTCACCAATATTATCGCAGAAAATGCATATCTCAGCTTGAAACCTCACGAAAATCAAGATGTCGCCGGTTCTGCATATCAAACGCACTGTGGGGGGGGGGGGTGAAAACACCAGAAAACGTGTTTCTCGCATTAAATAGCTCGAAACGAGCGATCTAGATGATTCTGGAAACTTCTGACTGAAGTCTCACCAATATTATCGCGGAAAATGCATATCTCAGCTGGAAACCTCACGAAAATCAAGATGTCGCCGGTTCTGCATATCAAACGCACTATGGAGTGGTGAAAACAACCAGATAACGTGTTTCTCGCATTAAATAGCTCGAAAAGAGCGATCTAGGTGATTCTGCATACTTCAGACTGAAGTCTCACCAATATTATCGCAGAAAATGCATATCTCAGCTTGAAACACCACGAAAATCAAGATATCGCCGGTTCTGCATATCAAACGCACAGTGAAGTGGTGAAAACAACCAGATAACGTGTTTCTCGCATTAAATAGCTCGAAACGAGCTATCTAGGTGATTCTGCATACTTCTGACTGAAGTCTCACCAATATTATCGCGGAAAATGCATATCTCAGCTTGAAACCCGACGAAAACCACGATGTCGCCGGTTCTGCATATCAAACGCACTGTGGTGTGATGAAAACACCAGAAAACGTGTTTCTCGCATTAACTAGCTCGAAAAGAGCGATCTAGGTGATTCTGCATACTTCAGACTGAAGTCTCACCAATATTATCGCAGAAAATGCATATCTCAGCTTGAAACACGACGAAAACCACGATGTCGCCGGTTGTGCATATCAAAGGCACTCTGGGGGGGGGGGTGAAAACACCAGAAAACGTGTTTCTCGCGTTAAATAGCTCGAAACGTGCGATCTAGATGATTCTTGAAACTTCTGACTGAAGTCTCACCAATATTATCGCAGAAAATGCATATCTCAGCTTGAAACACCACGAAAATCAAGATATCGCCGGTTCTGCATATCAAACGCACAGTGAAGTGGTGAAAACAACCAGATAACGTGTTTCTCGCATTAAATAGCTCGAAACGAGCGATCTAGGTGATTCTGCATACTTCTGACTGAAGTCTCACCAATATTATCGCGGAAAATGCATATCTCAGCTTGAAACCCGACGAAAACCACGATGTCGCCGGTTCTGCATATCAAACGCACTGTGGTGTGATGAAAACACCAGAAAACGTGTTTCTCGCATTAACTAGCTCGAAAAGAGCGATCTAGGTGATTCTGCATACTTCAGACTGAAGTCTCACCAATATTATCGCAGAAAATGCATATCTCAGCTTGAAACACGACGAAAACCACGATGTCGCCGGTTCTGCATATCAAACGCTCTCTGGGGGGGGGGGGGTGAAAACACCAGAAAACGTGTTTCTCGCGTTAAATAGCTCGAAACGAGCGATCTAGATGATTCTTGAAACTTCTGACTGAAGTCTCACCAATATTATCGCAGAAAATGCATATCTCAGCTTGAAACACCACGAAAATCAAGATATCGCCGGTTCTGCATATCAAACGCACAGTGAAGTGGTGAAAACAACCAGATAACGTGTTTCTCGCATTAACTAACTCGAAAAGAGCGTTCTCGATGATTCTGCATACTTCTCATAGATGAAACACCAAGATTATCGCAGAAAATGCATTTCAGCTGGAAACCCCACGAAAACCAAGTTATCGGCGGCTCTACATATCAAGCGCACTGTGGAGTGGTCAAAACACCAGAAAACTTGTTTCTCGCATTAAATAGCGCAAAAAGAGCGATATAGATGATTCTGCATACTTCTGACAGAAGTCTCACCAATATTATCGCAGAAAATGCATATCTCAGCTGGAAACACCACGAAAACCAAGATATCGTCGGTTCTGCATATCAGACACACTGTGGAATGTTGAAAACACCAGAAAATGTGTTTGTCGCATTAACTAACTCGAAAAGAGCGTTCTCGATGATTCTGCATACTTCTCATAGATGAAACACCAAGATTATCGCAGAAAATGCATTTCAGCTGGAAACCCCACGAAAACCAAGTTAGCGGCGGCTCTACATATCAAACGCACTGTGGAGTGGTCGAAACACCAGAAAACTTGTTTCTCGCATTAAATAGCTCGAAAAGAGCGATCTCGATGATTCTGCATACTGCTGACAGAAGACTCACCAAGATTATCGCAGAAAATGCATATCTCAGCTGGAAACCCCACGAAAACCAAGATGTCGCCGGTTCTGCATATCAAACGCACTGTGGGGTGGTGGAAACACCAGAAAACGTGATTCTCGCATTACATAGCTCGAAACGAGCGATCTAGATGATTCTGCATACTTCTGACTGAAGTCTCACCAATATTATCGCAGAAAATGCATATCTCAACTTGAAACCCGACCGAAACCAAGATATCTCCGTTTCTGACTGTCAAACGTACTGTGGAGTGGTGAATACACCTGAAAACGTGTTTCTGGCATTAAATAGCTCGAAAAGAGCGATCTAGATGATTCTGCATACTGCTGACAGAAGACTCACCAAGATTATCGCAGAAAATGCATATCTCAGCTGGAAACACCACGAAAACCAAGTTATCGGCGGCTCTATATATCAAACGTACTGTGGAGTGGTCAAAACACCAGAAAACTTGTTTTTTCGCATTAAATAGCTCGAAACGAACGATCTAGATGATTCTGCATACTTCTGACTGAAGTCTCACCAATATTATCGCAGAAAATGCATATCTCAGCTGGAAACACGACGAAAACCAAGATATCGTCGGTTCTGCATATCAGACACACTGTGGAATGTTGAAAACACCAGAAAATGTGTTTCTCGCATTAACTAACTCGAAAAGAGCGTTCTCGATGATTCTGCATACTTCTCATAGATGAAACACCAAGATTATCGCAGGAAATGCATTTCAGCTGGAAACCCCACGAAAACCAAGTTATCGGCGGCTCTACATATCAAACGCACTGTGGAGTGGTCAAAACACCAGAAAACTTGTTTCTCGCATTAAATAGCTCGAAACGAGCGATCAAGATGATTCTGCATACTTCTGACTGAAGTCTCACCAATATTATCGCAGAAAATGCATATCTCAGCTTGAAACCTCACGAAAATCAAGATGGCGCCGGTTCTGCATATCAAACGCACTGTGGAGTGGTCAATACACCAGATAACGTGTGTCTCGTATTAAATAGCTCGAAAAGAGCGATCTCGATGATTCTGCATACTTCGGACAGAAGTCTCACCAATATTATCGCAGAAAATGCATATCTCAGGTTGAAACCTCACGAAAATCAAGATGGCGCCGGTTCTGCATATCAAACGCACTGTGGAGTGGTCAATACACCAGAAAACTTGTTTCTCGCATTAAATCGCGCAAAAAGAGCGATCTAGATGATTCTGCATACTTCTGACAGAAGTCTCACCAATATTATCGCTGAAAATGCATATCTCAGCTAGAAACATCACGAAAATCAAGATGTCGCCGGTTCTGCATATCAAACGCTCTGTGGGGTGGTGAAAACACCAGAAAACGTGTTTCTCGCATTAAATAGCTTGAAACGAGCGATCTAGATGATTCTGCATACTTCTGACTGAAGTCTCACCAATATTATCGCAGAAAATGCATATCTCAACTTGAAACCCGACCGAAACCAAGATATCTCCGTTTCTGACTGTCAAACGTACTGTGGAGTGGTGAATACACCTGAAAACGTGTTTCTGGCATTAAATAGCTCGAAAAGAGCGATCTAGATGATTCTGCATACTGCTGACAGAAGACTCACCAAGATTATCGCAGAAAATGCATATCTCAGCTGGAAACACCACGAAAACCAAGTTATCGGCGGCTCTACATATCAAACGTACTGTGGAGTTGTCAAAACACCAGAAAACTTGTTTTTTCGCATTAAATAGCTCGAAACGAACGATCTAGATGATTCTGCATACTTCTGACTGAAGTCTCACCAATATTATCGCAGAAAATGCATATCTCAGCTGGAAACACCACGAAAACCAAGATATCGTCGGTTCTGCATATCAGACACACTATGGAATGTTGAAAACACCAGAAAATGTGTTTCTCGCATTAACTAACTCGAAAAGAGCGTTCTCGATGATTCTGCATACTTCTCATAGATGAAACACCAAGATTATCGCAGAAAATGCATTTCAGCTGGAAACCCCACGAAAACCAAGTTAGCGGCGGCTCTACATATCAAACGCACTGTGGAGTGGTCGAAACACCAGAAAACTTGTTTCTCGCATTAAATAGCTCGAAAAGAGCGATCTCGATGATTCTGCATACTGCTGACAGAAGACTCACCAAGATTATCGCTGAAAATGCATATCTCAGCTGGAAACCCCACGAAAACCAAGATGTCGCCGGTTCTGCATATCAAACGCACTGTGGAGTGGTCAATACACCAGATAACGTGTGTCTCGTATTAAATAGCTCGAAAAGAGCGATCTCGATGATTCTGCATACTTCGGACAGAAGTCTCACCAATATTATCGCAGAAAATGCATATCTCAGCTTGAAACCTCACGAAAATCAAGATATCGTCGGTTCTGCATATCAGACACACTGTGGAATGTTGAAAACACCAGAAAATGTGTTTCTCGCATTAACTAACTCGAAAAGAGCGTTCTCGATGATTCTGCATACTTCTCATAGATGAAACACCAAGATTATCGCAGAAAATGCATTTCAGCTGGAAACCCCACGAAAACCAAGTTATCGGCGGCTCTACATATCAAACGCACTGTGGAGTGGTCAAAACACCAGAAAACTTGTTTCTCGCATTAAATAGCTCGAAACGAGCGATCAAGATGATTCTGCATACTTCTGACTGAAGTCTCACCAATATTATCGCAGAAAATGCATATCTCAGCTTGAAACCTCACGAAAATCAAGATGGCGCCGGTTCTGCATATCAAACGCACTGTGGAGTGGTCAATACACCAGATAACGTGTGTCTCGTATTAAATAGCTCGAAAAGAGCGATCTCGATGATTCTGCATACTTCGGACAGAAGTCTCACCAATATTATCGCAGAAAATGCATATCTCAGCTTGAAACCTCACGAAAATCAAGATGGCGCCGGTTCTGCATATCAAACGCACGGTGGAGTGGTCAATACACCAGAAAACTTGTTTCTCGCATTAAATCGCGCAAGAAGAGCGATCTAGATGATTCTGCATACTTCTGACAGAAGTCTCACCAATATTATCGCTGAAAATGCATATCTCAGCTAGAAACATCACGAAAATCAAGATGTCGCCGGTTCTGCATATCAAACGCACTGTGGGGTGGTGAAAACACCAGAAAACGTGTTTCTCGCATTAAATAGCTTGAAACGAGCGATCTAGATGATTCTGCATACTTCTGACTGAAGTCTCACCAATATTATCGCAGAAAATGCATATCTCAACTTGAAACCCGACCGAAACCAAGATATCTCCGTTTCTGACTGTCAAACGTACTGTGGAGTGGTGAATACACCTGAAAACGTGTTTCTGGCATTAAATAGCTCGAAAAGAGCGATTTAGATGATTATGCATACTTCTGACGGAAGTCTCACCAATATTATCGCAGAAAATGCATATCTCAGCTAGAAACATCACGAAAATCAAGATGTCGCCGGTTCTGCATATCAAACGCACTGTGGGGGGGGGGGGGGTGAAAACACCAGAAAACGTGTTTCTCGCATTAAATAGCTCGAAACGAGCGATCTAGATGATTCTGCTTACTTCTAACTGAAGTCTCACCAATATTATCGCAGAAAATGCATATCTCAACTTGAAACCCGACCGAAACCAAGATATCTCCGTTTCTGACTGTCAAACGTACTGTGGAGTGGTGAATACACGTGAAAACGTGTTTCTGGCATTAAATAGCTCGAAAAGAGCGATCTAGATGATTCTGCATACTGCTGACAGAAGACTCACCAAGATAATCGCAGAAAATGCATATCTCAGCTGGAAACACCACGAAAACCAAGTTATCGGCGGCTCTACATATCAAACGTACTGTGGAGTGGTCAAAACACCAGAAAACTTGTTTTTTCGCATTAAATAGCTCGAAACGAACGATCTAGAAGATTCTGCATACTTCTGACTGAAGTGTCACCAATATTATCGCAGGAAATGCATATCTCAGCTGGAAACACCACGAAAACCAAGATATCGTCGGTTCTGCATATCAGACACACTGTGGAATGTTGAAAACACCAGAAAATGTGTTTCTCGCATTAACTAACTCGAAAAGAGCGTTCTCGATGATTCTGCATACTTCTCATGGATGAAACACCAAGATTATCGCAAGAAAATGCATTTCAGCTGGAAACCCCACGAAAACCAAGTTATCGGCGGCTCTACATATCAAACGCACTGTGGAGTGGTCAAAACACAAGAAAACTTGTTTCTCGCATTAAATAGCGCAAAAAGAGCGATCTAGATGATTATGCATACTTCTGACAGAAGTCTCACCAATATTATCGCAGAAAATGCATATCTCAGCTTGAAACCTCACGAAAATCAAGATGGCGCCGGTTCTGCATCTCAAACGCACTGTGGATTGGTCAATACACCAGATAACGTGTTTCTCACATTAAATAACTCGAAAAGAGCGATCTCGATGATTCTGCATACTTCGGACAGAAGTCTCACCAAGATTATCGCAGAAAATGCATATCTCAGCTTGAAACCTCACCAAAATCAAGATGTCACCGGATCTGCATATCAAACGCACTGTGGAGTGGCGAAAACAACCAGATAACGTGTTTCTCGCATTAAATAGCTCGAAAAGAGCGCTCTAGATGATTCTGCATATGTCTGACTGAAGACTCACCAAGATTATCGCAGAAAATGCATATCTCAGCTTGAAACCTCACAAAAATCAAGATGTCACCGGATCTGCATATCAAACGCACTGTGGAGTGGCGAAAACAACCAGATAACGTGTTTCTCGCATTAAATAGCTCGAAAAGAGCGCTCTAGATGATTCTGCATATGACTGACTGAAGACTCACCAAGATTATCGCAGAAAATGCATATCTCAGCTTGAAACCTCACCAAAATCAAGATTTCGCCGGTTCTGCAAATCAAACGCACTCTGGAGTGTCGAAAACACCAGAAAACTTCTTTCTCGCATTAAATAGCTCGAAACGAGCGATCAAGATGATTCTGCATAGTTCTGACTGAAGTCTCACCAATATTATCGCAGAAAATGCATATCTCAGCTTGAAACCTCACGAAAATAAAGATGGCGCCGGTTCTGCATATCCAACGAACTGTGGAGTGGTGGAAACCCCAGATAACGTGTTTCTCACATTAAATAACTCGAAAAGAGCGATCTCGATGATTCTGCATACTTCGGACAGAAGTCTCACCAAGATTATCGCAGAAAATGCATATCTCAGCTGGAAACCCCACGAAAACCAAGATATCGCCGGTTCTGCATATCAAACGCACCGTGGAATGTTGAAAACACCAGAAAACTTGTTTTTTCACATTAAATAGCTCGAAAAGAGCGATCTCGGTGTTTCTGCATACTTCTCATAGATGAAACACCAAGATTATCGCAGAAAATGCAAATTTCAGCTGGAAACCCCACGCAAACCAAGATGTCGCCGGTTCTGCATATCAAACGCACTGTGGAGTGGCGAAAACAACCAGATAACGTGTTTCTCGCATTAAATAGCTCGAAAAGAGCGATCCCGATGATTCTGCATACTTCTGACAGAAGTCTCACCAATATTATCGCAGAAAATGCATATCTCAGCTTGAAACCTCACGAAAATCAAGATGTCACCGGATCTGCATATCAAACGCACTGTGGAGTGGCGAAAACAACCAGATAACGTGTTTCTCGCATTAAATAGCTCGAAAAGAGCGCTCTAGATGATTCTGCATATGTCTGACTGAAGACTCACCAAGATTATCGCAGAAAATGCATATTTCAGCTGGAAACCCCACGAAAACCAAGTTATCGGCGGCTCTACATATCAAACGCACTGTGGAGTGGTCAAAACACCAGAAAACTTGTTTTTTCGCATTAAATAGCTCGAAAAGAGCGATCTCGATGTTTCTGCATACTTCTCATAGATGAAACACCAAGATTATCGCAGAAAATGCATATTTCAGCTGGAAACCCCACGAAAACCAAGATGTCGCCGGTTCTGCATATCAAACGCACTGTGGAGTGGCGAAAACAACCAGATAACGTGTTTCTCGCATTAAATAGCTCGAAAAGAGCGATCCCGATGATTCTGCATATGTCTGACTGAAGTCTCACCAAGATTATCGCAGAAACTGCATATCTCAGCTTGAAACCCGACCGAAATCAAGATATCTCCGGTTCTGCATGTCAAACGTACTGTGGAGTGGTGAATACACCAGAAAACGTGTTTCTCGCAATAAATAGCTCGAAACGAGCGATCTAGATGATTCTGCTTACTTCTGACTTAAGTCTCACCAATATTATTGTAGAAAATGCATATCTCAGCTTGAACCCCGACGAAATCCAAGATGTCGCCGGTTCTGTATATCAAACGCACTGTGGAGTGGTGAAAACAACCAGATAACGTGTTTCTCGCATTAAATAGTTCGAATAGAGCGATCTCGATGATTCTGCATACTTCTGACAGAAGACTCACCGAGATTATCGCAGAAAATGCATATTTCAGCTGGAAACCCCACGAAAACCAAGATGTCGCCAGTTCTGCATATCAAACGCACTGTGGAGTGGTCAATAGACCAGATAACGTGGTTCTCGCATTAAATAGCTCGAAGAGAGGGATCTCGATGTTTCTGCATACTTCTGACTGAAGTCTCACCAATATGATCGCAGAAAATGCATATCTCAGCTAGAAACATCACGAAAATCAAGATGTCGCCGGTTCTGCATATCAAACGCACTGTGGAGTGGTGAAAACAACCAGATAACGTGTTTCTTGCATTAAATAGCTCGAATAGAGCGATCTCGATGATTCTGCATACTTCTGACAGAAGACTCACCAAGATTATCGCAGAAAATGCATATTTCAGCTGGAAACCCCACGAAAACCAAGTTATCGGCGGCTCTACATATCAAACGCACTGTGGAGTGGTCAAAACACCAGAAAACTTGTTTTTTCGCATTAAATAGCTGGACAAGAGCGATCTCGATGTTTCTGCATACTTCTGACAGAAGTCTCACCAAGATTATCGTAGAAAATGCATATCTCAGCTTGAACCCCGACGAAATCCAAGATGTCGCCGGTTCTGCATGTCAAACGCACTGTGGAATGTTGAAAACACCAGAATAATTGTTTTTTCGCATTAGATAGCTCGAAAAGAGCGATCTCGATGATTCTGCATACTTCGGACAGAAGTCTCACCAATATTATCGCAGAAAATGCATATCTCAGCTAGAAACATCACGAAAATCAAGATGTCGCCGGTTCTGCATATCAAACGCACTGTGGGGTGGTGAAAACACCAGAAAACCTGTTTCTCGCATTAAATAGCTCGAAACGAGCGATCTAGATGATTCTGCATACTTCTGACTGAAGTCTCACCAATATTATCGCAGAAAATGCATATCTCAACTTGAAACCCGACCGAAACCAAGATATCTCCGTTTCTGACTGTCAAACGTACTGTGGAGTGGTGAATACACCAGAAAACGTGTTTCTGGCATTAAATAGCTCGAAAAGAGCGATCTAGACGATTCTGCATACTGCTGACTGAAGACTCACCAAGATTATCGCAGAAAATGCATATCTCAGCTGGAAACACCACGAAAACCAAGTTATCGGCGGCTCTACATATCAAACGCACTGTGGAGTGGTCAAAACACCAGAAAACTTGTTTCTCGCATTAAATAGCGCAAAAAGAGCGATCTAGATGATTCTGCATACTTCTGACAGAAGTCTCACCAATATTATCGCAGAAAATGCATATCTCAGCTAGAAACATCACGAAAATCAAGATGTCGCCGGTTCTGCATATCAAACGCACTGTGGGGTGGTGAAAACACCAGAAAACGTGTTTCTCGCATTAAATAGCTCGAAACGAGCGATCTAGATGATTCTGCATACTTCGGACAGAAGTCTCACCAAGATTATCGCAGAAAATGCATATCTCAGCTGGAAACACCACGAAAACCAAGTTATCGGCGGCTCTACATATCAAACGCACTGTGGAGTGGTCAAAGCACCAGAAAACTTGTTTCTCGCATTAAATATCTCGAAGCGAGCGATCTAGATGATTCTGCATACTTCTGACTGAAGTCTCACCAATATTATCGCAGAAAATGCATATCTCAACTTGAAACCCGACCGAAACCAAGATATCTCCGTTTCTGACTGTCAAACGTACTGTGGAGTGGTGAATACACCAGAAAACGTGTTTCTGGCATTAAATAGCTCGAAAAGAGCGATCTAGACGATTCTGCATACTGCTGACTGAAGACTCACCAAGATTATCGCAGAAAATGCATATCTCAGCTGGAAACACCACGAAAACCAAGTTATCGGCGGCTCTACATATCAAACGCACTGTGGAGTGGTCAAAACACCAGAAAACTTGTTTCTCGCATTAAATAGCGCAAAAAGAGCGATCTAGATGATTCTGCATACTTCTGACAGAAGTCTCACCAATATTATCGCAGAAAATGCATATCTCAGCTAGAAACATCACGAAAATCAAGATGTCGCCGGTTCTGCATATCAAACGCACTGTGGGGTGGTGAAAACACCAGAAAACGTGTTTCTCGCATTAAATAGCTCGAAACGAGCGATCTAGATGATTCTGCATACTTCGGACAGAAGTCTCACCAAGATTATCGCAGAAAATGCATATCTCAGCTGGAAACACCACGAAAACCAAGTTATCGGCGGCTCTACATATCAAACGCACTGTGGAGTGGTCAAAGCACCAGAAAACTTGTTTCTCGCATTAAATATCTCGAAGCGAGCGATCTAGATGATTCTGCATACTTCTGACTGAAGTCTCACCAATATTATCGCAGAAAATGCATATCTCAGCTTGAAACCTCACGAAAATCAAGATGGCGCCGGTTCTGCATATCAAACGCACTGTGGAGTGGTCAAAACACCAGAAAACTTGTTTCTCGAATTAAATAGCGCAAAAAGAGCGATCTAGATGATTCTGCATACTTCTGACAGAACACTCACCAAGATTATCGCAGAAAATGCATATCTCAGCAGGAAACCCCACGAAAACCAAGATATCGTCGGTTCTGCATATCAGACGCACTGTGGGGTGGTGAAAACACCAGATAACTTGTTTCTCGAATTAAATAGCTCGACAAGAGGGATCTCGATGATTCTGCATACTTCGGACAGAAGTCTCACCAAAATTATCGCATAAAAAGCATATCTCAGCTGGAAACCCGACGAAAACCAGGATATCGCCGGTTCTGCATATCAAACGCCCTGTCGATTGATAAAAACACCAGAAAACGTGTTTCTCGCATTAAATAGCTCGAATACAGCGATCTCGATGATTCTGCATACTTCTGACTGAAGTCTCACCAATATTATAGCAGAAAATGCATATCTCAGCTGGAAACACCACGAAAACCAAGATATCGTCGGTTCTGCATATCAGACACACTGTGGAATGTTGAAAACACCAGAAAATGTGTTTCTCGCATTAACTAACTCGAAAAGAGCGTTCTCGATGATTCTGCAAACTTCTCATAGATGAAACACCAAGATTATCGCAGAAAATGCATTTCAGCTGGAAACCCCACGAAAACCAAGTTATCGGCGGCTCTACATATCAAACGCACTGTGGAGTGGTCAAAACACCAGAAAACTTGTTTCTCGCATTAATTCGCGCAAAAAGAGCGATCTAGATGATTCCGCATACTTCTGACAGAAGTCTCACCAATATTATCGCAGAAAATGCATATCTCAGCTAGAAACATCACGAAAATCAAGATGTCGCCGGTTCTGCATATCAAAGGCACTGTGGGGTGGTGAAAACACCAGAAAACGTGTTTCTCGCATTAAATAGCTCGAAAAGAGGGATCTCGATGATTCTGCATACTTCGGACAGAAGTCTCACCAAAATTATCGCATAAAATGCATATTTCAGCTGGAAACATCACGAAAATCAAGATGTCGCCGGTTCTGCATATCAAACGCACTGTGGAGTGGTGAAAACAACCAGATAACGTGTTTCTTGCATTAAATAGCTCGAATAGAGCGATCTCGATGATTCTGCATACTTCTGACAGAAGACTCACCAAGATTATCGCAGAAAATGCATATTTCAGCTGGAAACCCCACGAAAACCAAGTTATCGGCGGCTCTACATATCAAACGCACTGTGGAGTGGTCAAAACACCAGAAAACTTGTTTTTTCGCATTAAATAGCTGGACAAGAGCGATCTCGATGTTTCTGCATACTTCTGACAGAAGTCTCACCAAGATTATCGTAGAAAATGCATATCTCAGCTTGAACCCCGACGAAATCCAAGATGTCGCCGGTTCTGCATGTCAAACGCACTGTGGAATGTTGAAAACACCAGAATAATTGTTTTTTCGCATTAGATAGCTCGAAAAGAGCGATCTCGATGATTCTGCATACTTCGGACAGAAGTCTCACCAATATTATCGCAGAAAATGCATATCTCAGCTAGAAACATCACGAAAATCAAGATGTCGCCGGTTCTGCATATCAAACGCACTGTGGGGTGGTGAAAACACCAGAAAACCTGTTTCTCGCATTAAATAGCTCGAAACGAGCGATCTAGATGATTCTGCATACTTCTGACTGAAGTCTCACCAATATTATCGCAGAAAATGCATATCTCAACTTGAAACCCGACCGAAACCAAGATATCTCCGTTTCTGACTGTCAAACGTACTGTGGAGTGGTGAATACACCAGAAAACGTGTTTCTGGCATTAAATAGCTCGAAAAGAGCGATCTAGACGATTCTGCATACTGCTGACTGAAGACTCACCAAGATTATCGCAGAAAATGCATATCTCAGCTGGAAACACCACGAAAACCAAGTTATCGGCGGCTCTACATATCAAACGCACTGTGGAGTGGTCAAAACACCAGAAAACTTGTTTCTCGCATTAAATAGCGCAAAAAGAGCGATCTAGATGATTCTGCATACTTCTGACAGAAGTCTCACCAATATTATCGCAGAAAATGCATATCTCAGCTAGAAACATCACGAAAATCAAGATGTCGCCGGTTCTGCATATCAAACGCACTGTGGGGTGGTGAAAACACCAGAAAACGTGTTTCTCGCATTAAATAGCTCGAAACGAGCGATCTAGATGATTCTGCATACTTCGGACAGAAGTCTCACCAAGATTATCGCAGAAAATGCATATCTCAGCTGGAAACACCACGAAAACCAAGTTATCGGCGGCTCTACATATCAAACGCACTGTGGAGTGGTCAAAACACCAGAAAACTTGTTTCTGGCATTAAATAGCTCGAAAAGAGCGATCTAGATGATTCTGCATACTGCTGACAGAAGACTCACCATTATTATCGCAGAAAATGCATATCTCAGCTAGAAACATCACGAAAATCAAGATGTCGCCGGTTCTGCATATCAAACGCACTGTGGGGTGGTGAAAACACCAGAAAACGTGTTTCTCGCATTAAATAGCTCGAAACGAGCGATCTAGATGATTCTGCATACTTCGGACAGAAGTCTCACCAAGATTATCGCAGAAAATGCATATCTCAGCTGGAAACACCACGAAAACCAAGTTATCGGCGGCTCTACATATCAAACGCACTGTGGAGTGGTCAAAGCACCAGAAAACTTGTTTCTCGCATTAAATATCTCGAAGCGAGCGATCTAGATGATTCTGCATACTTCTGACTGAAGTCTCACCAATATTATCGCAGAAAATGCATATCTCAGCTTGAAACCTCACGAAAATCAAGATGGCGCCGGTTCTGCATATCAAACGCACTGTGGAGTGGTCAATACACCAGATAACGTGTTTCTCGCATTAAATAGCTCGAAAAGAGCGATCTCGATGATTCTGCATACTTCGGACAGAAGTCTCACCAATATTATCGCAGAAAATGCATATCTCAGCTAGAAACATCACGAAAATCAAGATGTCGCCAGTTCTGCATATCAAACGCACTGTGGAGTGGTCAAAACACCAGAAAACTTGTTTCTCGCATTAAATAGCGCAAAAAGAGCGATCTAGATGATTCTGCATACTTCTGACAGAACACTCACCAAGATTATCGCAGAAAATGCATATCTCAGCAGGAAACCCCACGAAAACCAAGATATCGCCGGTTCTGCATATCAGACGCACTGTGGGGTGGTGAAAACACCAGATAACTTGTTTCTCGAATTAAATAGCTCGACAAGAGGGATCTCGATGATTCTGCATACTTCGGACAGAAGTCTCACCAAAATTATCGCATAAAAAGCATATCTCAGCTGGAAACCCGACGAAAACCAGGATATCGCCGGTTCTGCATATCAAACGCCCTGTCGATTGATAAAAACACCAGAAAACGTGTTTCTCGCATTAAATAGCTCGAATACAGCGATCTCGATGATTCTGCATACTTCTGACTGAAGTCTCACCAATATTATAGCAGAAAATGCATATCTCAGCTGGAAACACCACGAAAACCAAGATATCGTCGGTTCTGCATATCAGACACACTGTGGAATGTTGAAAACACCAGAAAATGTGTTTCTCGCATTAACTAACTCGAAAAGAGCGTTCTCGATGATTCTGCAAACTTCTCACAGATGAAACACCAAGATTATCGCAGAAAATGCATTTCAGCTGGAAACCCCACGAAAACCAAGTTATCGGCGGCTCTACATATCAAACGCACTGTGGAGTGGTCAAAACACCAGAAAACTTGTTTCTCGCATTAAATCGCGCAAAAAGAGCGATCTAGATGATTCCGCATACTTCTGACAGAAGTCTCACCAATATTATCGCAGAAAATGCATATCTCAGCTAGAAACATCACGAAAATCAAGATGTCGCCGGTTCTGCATATCAAAGGCACTGTGGGGTGGTGAAAACACCAGAAAACGTGTTTCTCGCATTAAATAGCTCGAAAAGAGGGATCTCGATGATTCTGCATACTTCGGACAGAAGTCTCACCAAAATTATCGCATAAAATGCATATCTCAGCTGGAAACCCGACGAAAACCAAGATATCGCCGGTTCTGCATATCAAACGCCCTGTGGAGTGATAAAAACACCAGATAACGTGGTTCTCGCATTTAATAGCTGGAATACAGCGATCTCGATGATTCTGCATACTTCTGACTGAAGTCTCCCCAATATTATCGCAGAAAATGCATATCTCAGCTGGAAACACCACGAAAACCAAGATATCGTCGGTTCTGCATATCAGACACACTGTGGAATGTTGAAAACACCAGAAGATGTGTTTCTCGCATTAACTAACTCGAAAAGAGCGTTCTCGATGATTCTGCATACTTCTCATAGATGAAACACCAAGATTATCGCGGAAAATGCATTTCAGCTGGAAACCCCACGAAAACCAAGTTATCGGCGGCTCTACATATCAAACGCACTGTGGAGTGGCCAAAACACCAGAAAACTTGTTTCTCGCATTAAATCGCGCAAAAAGAGCGATCTAGATGATTCTGCATACTTCTGACAGAAGTCTCACCAATATTATCGCAGAAAATGCATATCTCAGCTAGAAACATCACGAAAATCAAGATGTCGCCGGTTCTGCATATCAAACGCACTGTGGGGTGGTGAAAACACCAGAAAACGTGTTTCTCGCATTAAATAGCTCGAAAAGAGGGATCTCGATGATTCTGCATACTGCTGACAGAAGACTCACCAAGATTATCGCAGAAAATGCATATCTCAGCTGGAAACACCACGAAAACCAAGATATCGTCGGTTCTGCATATCAGACACACTGTGGAATGTTGAAAACACCAGAAAATGTGTTTCTCGCATTAACTAACTCGAAAAGAGCGTTCTCGATGATTCTGCATACTTCTCATAGATGAAACACCAAGATTATCGCAGAAAATGCATTTCAGCTTGAAACCCCACGAAAACCAAGTTATCGGCGGCTCTACATATCAAACGACCTGTGGAGTGGTCAAAACACCAGAAAACTTGTTTCTCGCATTAAATAGCTCGAAACGTAGCGATCAAGATGATTCTGCATACTTCTGACTGAAGTCTCACCAATATTATCGCAGAAAATGCATATCTCAGCTTGAAACCTCACGAAAATCAAGATGGCGCCGGTTCTGCATATCAAACGCACTGTGGAGTGGTCAATACACCAGATAACGTGTGTCTCGCATTAAATAGCTCGAAAAGAGCGATCTCGATGATTCTGCATACTTCGGACAGAAGTCTCACCAATATTATCGCAGAAAATGCATATCTCAGCTTGAAACCTCACGAAAATCAAGATGGCGCCGGTTCTGCATATCAAACGCACTGTGGAGTGGTCAATACACCAGAAAACTTGTTTCTCGCATTAAATCGCGCAAAAAGAGCGATCTAGATGATTCTGCATACTTCTGACAGAAGTCTCACCAATATTATCGCAGAAAATGCATATCTCAGCTAGAAACATCACGAAAATCAAGATGTCGCCGGTTCTGCATATCAAACGCACTGTGGGGTGGTGAAAACACCAGAAAACGTGTTTCTCGCATTAAATAGCTCGAAACGAGCGATCTAGATGATTCTGCATACTTCTGACTGAAGTCTCACCAATATTATCGCAGAAAATGCATATCTCAACTTGAAACCCGACCGAAACCAAAATATCTCCGTTTCTGACTGTCAAACGTACTGTGGAGTGGTGAATACACCTGAAAACGTGTTTCTGGCATTAAATAGCTCGAAAAGATTGATCTAGATGATTCTGCATACTGCTGACAGAAGACTCACCAAGATTATCGCAGAAAATGCATATCTCAGCTGGAAACACCACGAAAACCAAGTTATCGGCGGCTCTACATATCAAACGTACTGTGGAGTTGTCAAAACACCAGAAAACTTGTTTTTTCGCATTAAATAGCTCGAAACGAACGATCTAGATGATTCTGCATAC
Source organism: Anthophora plumipes (assembly GCA_951804975.1). Lineage (NCBI taxonomy): Eukaryota > Metazoa > Arthropoda > Insecta > Hymenoptera > Apidae > Anthophora > Anthophora plumipes. The sequence goes on from CATORF010000907.1 coordinate 45,480, forward strand.
TTCTGACTGAAGTCTCACCAATATTATCGCAGAAAATGCATATCTCAGCTGGAAACACCACGAAAACCAAGATATCGTCGGTTCTGCATATCAGACACACTGTGGAATGTTGAAAACACCAGAAAATGTGTTTGTCGCATTAACTAACTCGAAAAGAGCGTTCTCGATGATTCTGCATACTTGTCATAGATGAAACACCAAGATTATCGCAGAAAATGCATTTCAGCTGGAAACCCCACGAAAACCAAGTTAGCGGCGGCTCTACATATCAAACGCACTGTGGAGTGGTCGAAACACCAGAAAACTTGTTTCTCGCATTAAATAGCTCGAAAAGAGCGATCTCGATGATTCTGCATACTGCTGACAGAAGACTCACCAAGATTATCGCAGAAAATGCATATCTCAGCTGGAAACCCCACGAAAACCAAGATGTCGCCGGTTCTGCATATCAAACGCACTGTGGGGTGGTGGAAACACCAGAAAACGTGATTCTCGCATTACATAGCTCGAAACGAGCGATCTTGATGATTCTGCATACTTCTGACTGAAGTCTCACCAATATTATCGCAGAAAATGCATATCTCAACTTGAAACCCGACCGAAACCAAGATATCTCCGTTTCTGACTGTCAAACGTACTGTGGAGTGGTGAATACACCTGAAAACGTGTTTCTGGCATTAAATAGCTCGAAAAGAGCGATCTAGATGATTCTGCATACTGCTGACAGAAGACTCACCAAGATTATCGCAGAAAATGCATATCTCAGCTGGAAACACCACGAAAACCAAGTTATCGGCGGCTCTACATATCAAACGTACTGTGGAGTGGTCAAAACACCAGAAAACTTGTTTTTTCGCATTAAATAGCTCGAAACGAACGATCTAGATGATTCTGCATACTTCTGACTGAAGTCTCACCAATATTATCGCAGAAAATGCATATCTCAGCTGGAAACACGACGAAAACCAAGATATCGTCGGTTCTGCATATCAGACACACTGTGGAATGTTGAAAACACCAGAAAATGTGTTTCTCGCATTAACTAACTCGAAAAGAGCGTTCTCGATGATTCTGCATACTTCTCATAGATGAAACACCAAGATTATCGCAGAAAATGCATTTCAGCTGGAAACCCCACGAAAACCAAGTTATCGGCGGCTCTACATATCAAACGCACTGTGGAGTGGTCAAAACACCAGAAAACTTGTTTCTCGCATTAAATAGCTCGAAACGAGCGATCAAGATGATTCTGCATACTTCTGACAGAAGTCTCACCAATATTATCGCAGAAAATGCATATCTCAACTTGAAACCCGACCGAAACCAAGATATCTCCGTTTCTGACTGTCAAACGTACTATGGAATGTTGAAAACACCAGAAAATGTGTTTGTCGCATTAACTAACTCGAAAAGAGCGTTCTCGATGATTCTGCATACTTCTCATAGATGAAACACCAAGATTATCGCAGAAAATGCATTTCAGCTGGAAACCCCACGAAAACCAAGTTAGCGGCGGCTCTACATATCAAACGCACTGTGGAGTGGTCGAAACACCAGAAAACTTGTTTCTCGCATTAAATAGCTCGAAAAGAGCGATCTCGATGAATCTGCATACTGCTGACAGAAGACTCACCAAGATTATCGCAGAAAATGCATATCTCAGCTGGAAACCCCACGAAAACCAAGATGTCGCCGGTTCTGCATATCAAACGCACTGTGGAATGTTGAAAACACCAGAAAACTTGTTTTTTCGCATTAAATAGCTCGAAACGAGCGATCTAGATGATTCTGCATACTTCTGACTGAAGTCTCACCAATATTATCGCAGAAAATGCATATCTCAACTTGAAACCCGACCGAAACCAAGATATCTCCGTTTCTGCATGTCAAACGTACTGTGGAGTGGTAAATACACCTGAAAACGTGTTTCTGGCATGAAATAGCTCGAAAAGAGCGATCTAGATGATTCTGCTTACTTCTAACTGAAGTCTCACCAATATTATCGCAGAAAATGCATATCTCAACTTGAAACCCGACCGAAACCAAGATATCTCCGTTTCTGACTGTCAAACGTACTGTGGAGTGGTGAATACACCTGAAAACGTGTTTCTGGCATTAAATAGCTCGAAAAGAGCGATTTAGATGATTATGCATACTTCTGACAGAAGTCTCACCAATATTATCGCAGAAAATGCATATCTCAGCTAGAAACATCACGAAAATTAAGATGTCGCCGGTTCTGCATATCAAACGCACTGTGGGGGGGTGAAAACACCAGAAAACGTGTTTCTCGCATTAAATAGCTCGAAACGAGCGATCTAGATGATTCTGCTTACTTCTAACTGAAGTCTCACCAATATTATCGCAGAAAATGCATATCTCAACTTGAAACCCGACCGAAACCAAGATATCTCCGTTTCTGACTGTCAAACGTACTGTGGAGTGGTGAATACACGTGAAAACGTGTTTCTGGCATTAAATAGCTCGAAAAGAGCGATCTAGATGATTCTGCATACTGCTGACAGAAGACTCACCAAGATTATCACAGAAAATGCATATCTCAGCTGGAAACACCACGAAAACCAAGTTATCGGCGGCTCTACATATCAAACGTACTGTGGAGTGGTCAAAACACCAGAAAACTTGTTTTTTCGCATTAAATAGCTCGAAACGAACGATCTAGAAGATTCTGCATACTTCTGACTGAAGTGTCACCAATATTATCGCAGGAAATGCATATCTCAGCTGGAAACACCACGAAAACCAAGATATCGTCGGTTCTGCATATCAGACACACTGTGGAATGTTGAAAACACCAGAAAATGTGTTTCTCGCATTAACTAACTCGAAAAGAGCGTACTCGATGATTCTGCATACTTCTCATGGATGAAACACCAAGATTATCGCAAGAAAATGCATTTCAGCTGGAAACCCCACGAAAACCAAGTTATCGGCGGCTCTACATATCAAACGCACTGTGGAGTGGTCAAAACACAAGAAAACTTGTTTCTCGCATTAAATAGCGCAAAAAGAGCGATCTAGATGATTATGCATACTTCAGACAGAAGTCTCACCAATATTATCGCAGAAAATGCATATCTCAGCTAGAAACATCACGAAAATCAAGGTGGCGCCGGTTCTGCATATCAAACGCACTGTGGAGTGGTCAATACACCAGATAACGTGTTTCTCGCATTAAATAGCTCGAAAAGAGCGATCTCGATGATTCTGCATACTACGGACAGAATTCTCACCAAGAATATCGCAGAAAATGCATATCTCAGCTGGAAACCCCACGAAAACCAAGTTATCGGCGGCTCTACATATCAGACGCACTGTGGAGTGGTGAAAACACCAGAAAACGTGTTACTCGCATTAACTAGCTCGAAAAGAGCGTTCTGGATGATTCTGCATACTTCTCATAGATGAAACACCAAGATTATCGCAGAAAATGCATTTCAGCTGGAAACCCCACGAAAACCAAGTTATCGGCGGCTCTACATATCAAACGCACTGTGGAGTGGTCAAAACACCAGAAAACCTGTTTCTCGCATTAAATAGCTCGAAACGAGCGATCTAGTTCATTCTGCATAGTTCTGACTGAAGTCTCACCAATATTATCGCAGAAAATGCATATCTCAGCTTGAAACCTCACCAAAATCAAGATGTCGCCGGTTCTGCAAATCAAACGCACTCTGGAGTGGTGAAAACAACCAGATAACGTGGTTCTCGCATTAAATAGCTCGAAGAGAGGGATCTCGATGTTTCTGCATACTTCTGACAGAAGACTCACCAAGATTATCGCAGAAAATGCATATCTCAGCTTGAACCCCGACGAAATCCAAGATGTCGCCGGTTCTGCATATCAAACGCACTGTGGAGTGGTCAATAGACCAGATAACGTGGTTCTCGCATTAAATAGCTCCAAGAGAGGGATCTCGATGTTTCTGCATCCTTCTGACAGAAGTCTCACCAAGTTTATCGTAGAAAATGCATATCTCAGCTTGAACCCCGACGAAATCCAAGATGTCGCCGGTTCTGCATGTCAAACGCACTGTGGAATGTTGAAAACACCAGGAAACTTGTTTTTTCGCATTCAATAGCTCGAAAATTGCGCTCTAGATGATTCTGCATATGTCTGACTGAAGTCTCACCAAGATTATCGCAGAAAATGCATATCTCAGCTGGAAACACCACGAAATTCAAGGTATCGACGGTTCCTCATATTAAACGCACTGTGGAATGTTGAAAACACCAGAAAACTAGTTTTTTCGCATTAAATAGCTCGAAAAGAGCGCTCTAGATGATTCTGCATATGTCTGACTGAAGTCTCACCCAGATTATCGCAGAAAATGTATATCTCAGCTTGAAACCCGACCGAAATCAAGATATCTCCGGTTCTGCATGTCAAACGTACTGTGAAGTGGTGAATACACCAGAAAACGTGTTTGCTCGCATTAAATAGCTCGAAACGAGCGATCTAGATGATTCTGCTTACTTCTGACTTAAGTCTCACCAATATTATCGCAGAAAATGCATATCTCAGCTTGAAACCTCACGAAAATCAAGATGGCGCCGGTTCTGCATATCAAACGCACTGTGGAGTGGTCAATACACCAGATAACGTGTTTCTCGCATTAAATATCTCGAAAAGAGCGATCTCGATGATTCTGCATACTTCGGACAGAAGTCTCACCAAGAATATCGCAGAAAATGCATATCTCAGCTGTAAACCCCACGAAAACCAAGTTATCGGCGGCTCTACATATCAGACGCACTGTGGAGTGGTGAAAACACCAGAAAACGTGTTACTCGCATTAACTAGCTCGAAAAGAGCGTTCTGGAGGATTCTGTATACTTCTCATAGATGAAACACCAAGATTATCGCAGAAATGCATATTTCAGCTGGAAACCCCACGAAAACCAAGATGTCGCCGGTTCTGCATATCAAACGCCCTGTGGAGTGATAAAAACACCAGATAACGTGTTTCTCGCATTAAATAGCTCGAATACAGCGATCTCGATGATTCTGCATACTTCTGACAGAAGACTCACCAAGATTATCGCAGAAAATGCTTATTTCAGCTGGAAACCCCACGAAAACCAAGTTATCGGCGGCTCTACATATCAAACGCACTGTGGAGTGGTCAAATCACCAGAAAACTTGTTTTTTCGCATTAAATAGCTCGAAACGAACGATCTAGATGATTCTGCATTCTTCTGACTGAAGTCTCACAAATACTATCGCAGCAAATGCATAACTCAGCGGGAAACACCACAAAAACCAAGATATCGTCGGTTCTGCATATCAGACACACTGTGGAATGTTGAAAACACCAGAAAATGTGTTTCTCGCATTAACTAACTCGAAAAGAGCGTTCTCGATGATTCTGCATACTTCTCATAGATGAAACACCAAGATTATCGCAGAAAATGCATTTCAGCTGGAAACCCCACGAAAACCAAGTTATCGGCCGCTCTACATATCAAACGCGCTGTGGAGTGGTTAAAACACCAGAAAACTTGTTTCTCGCATTAAATAGCTCGAAACGAGCGATCTAGATGATTCTGCTTACTTCTGACTAAAGTCTCACCAATATTATCGCAGAAAATGCATATCTCAGCTTGAAACCTCACGAAAATCAAGATGGCGCCGGTTCTGCATATCAAACGCACTGTGGAGTGGTCAATACACCAGATAACGTGTTTCTCACATTAAATAACTCGAAAAGAGCGATCTCGATGATTCTGCTTACTTCTGAGTTAAGTCTCACCAATATTATCGCAGAAAATGCATATCTCAGCTTGAAACCTCACGAAAATCAAGATGGCGCCGGTTCTGCATATCAAACGCACTGTGGAGTGGTCAATACACCAGATAACGTGTTTCTCGCATTAAATATTTCGAAAAGAGCGATCTCGATGATTCTGCATACTTCGGACAGAAGTCTCACCAAGAATATCGCAGAAAATGCATATCTCAGCTGTAAACCCCACGAAAACCAAGTTATCGGCGGCTCTACATATCAGACGCACTGTGGAGTGGTGAAAACACCGGAAAACGTGTTACTCGCATTAACTAGCTCGAAAAGAGCGTTCTGGAGGATTCTGCATACTTCTCATAGATGAAACACCAAGATTATCGCAGAAATGCATATTTCAGCTGGAAACCCCACGAAAACCAAGATGTCGCCGGTTCTGCATATCAAACGCCCTGTGGAGTGATAAAAACACCAGATAACGTGTTTCTCGCATTAAATAGCTCGAATACAGCGATCTCGATGATTCTGCATACTTCTGACAGAAGACTCACCAAGATTATCGCAGAAAATGCTTATTTCCGCTGGAAACCCCACGAAAACCAAGTTATCGGCGGCTCTACATATCAAACGCACTGTGGAGTGGTCAAATCACCAGAAAACTTGTTTTTTCGCATTAAATAGCTCGAAACGAACGATCTAGATGATTCTGCATTCTTCTGACTGAAGTCTCACAAATACTATCGCAGCAAATGCATAACTCAGCTGGAAACACCACAAAAACCAAGATATCGTCGGTTCTGCATATCAGACACACTGTGGAATGTTGAAAACACCAGAAAATGTGTTTCTCGCATTAACTAACTCGAAAAGAGCGTTCTCGATGATTCTGCATACTTCTCATAGATGAAACACCAAGATTATCGCAGAAAATGCATTTCAGCTGGAAACCCCACGAAAACCAAGTTATCGGCCGCTCTACATATCAAACGCGCTGTGGAGTGGTTAAAACACCAGAAAACTTGTTTCTCGCATTAAATAGCTCGAAACGAGCGATCTAGATGATTCTGCTTACTTCTGACTTAAGTCTCACCAAGATTATCGCAGAAAATGCATATCTCAGCTGGAAACCCCACGAAAACCAAGATATCGCCGGTTCTGCATATCAAACGCACCGTGGAATGTTGAAAACACCAGAAAACTTGTTTTTTCGCATTAAATAGCTCGAAAAGAGCGTTCTGGATGATTCTGCATACTTCTCATAGATGAAACACCAAGATTATCGCAGAAAATGCATTTCAGCTGGAAACCCCACGAAAACCAAGTTATCGGCGGCTCTACATATCAAACGCACTGTGGAGTGGTCAAAACACCAGAAAACCTGTTTCTCGCATTAAATAGCTCGAAACGAGCGATCTAGTTCATTCTGCATAGTTCTGACTGAAGTCTCACCAATATTATCGCAGAAAATGCATATCTCAGCTTGAAACCTCACGAAAATCAAGATGGCGCCGGTTCTGCATATCAAACGCACTGTGGAATGTTGAAAACAACCAGATAACGTGTTTCTCGCATTAAATAGCTCGAAAAGAGCGATCCCGATGATTCTGCATACTTCTGACAGAAGTCTCACCAAGATTATCGTAGAAAATGCATATCTCAGCTTGAACCCCGACGAAATCCAAGATGTCGCCGGTTCTGCATGTCAAACGCACTGTGGAATGTTGAAAACACCGGAAAACTTGTTTTTTCGCATTAAATAGTTCGAAAAGAGCGATCTCGATGTTTCTACATACTTCTCATAGATGAAACACCAAGATTATCGCAGAAAATGCATATTTCAGCTGGAAACCCCACGAAAACCAAGATGTCGCCGGTTCTGCATATCAAACGCACTGTGGAGTGGTCAATAGACCAGATAACGTGGTTCTCGCATTAAATAGCTCCAAGAGAGGGATCTCGATGTTTCTGCATACTTCTCATAGATGAAACACCAAGATTATCGCAGAAAATGCATATTTCAGCTGGAAACCCCACGAAAACCAAGATGTCGCCGGTTCTGCATATCAAACGCACTGTGGAGTGGTCAATAGACCAGATAACGTGTTTCTCGCATTAAATAGCTCGAAAAGCGCGCTCTAGATGATTCTGCTTACTTCTGACTTAAGTCTCACCAATATTATCGCAGAAAATGCATATCTCAGCTTGAAACCTCACCAAAATCAAGATGTCGCCGGTTCTGCAAATCAAACGCACTCTGGAGTGGTGAAAACAACCAGATAACGTGGTTCTCGCATTAAATAGCTCGAAGAGAGGGATCTCGATGTTTTTGCATACTTCTGACAGAAGACTCACCAAGATTTTCGCAGAAAATGCATATCTCAGCTTGAACCCCGACGAAATCCAAGATGTCGCCGGTTCTGCATATCAAACGCACTGTGGAGTGGTCAATAGACCAGATAACGTGGTTCTCGCATTAAATAGCTCCAAGAGAGGGATCTCGATGTTTCTGCATACTTCTGACAGAAGTCTCACCAAGATTATCGTAGAAAATGCATATCTCAGCTTGAACCCCGACGAAATCCAAGATGTCGCCGGTTCTGCATGTCTAACGCACTGTGGAATGTTGAAAACACCAGAAAACTTGTTTTTTCGCATTAAATTGCTCGAAAAGAGCGATCTCGATGTTTCTGCATACTTCTCATAGATGAAACACCAAGATTATCGCAGAAAATGCATATTTCAGCTGGAAACCCCACGAAAACCAAGATGTCGCCGGTTCTGCATATCAAACGCACTGTGGAGTGGTCAATAGACCATATAACGTGGTTCTCGCATTAAATAGCTCCAAGAGAGGGATCTCGATGTTTCTGCATACTTCTGACAGAAGTCTCACCAAGATTATCGTAGAAAATGCATATCTCACCTTGAACCCCGACGAAATCCAAGATGTCGCCGGTTCTGCATGTCAAACGCACTGTGGAATGTTGAAAACACCAGAAAACTTGTTTTTTCGCATTAAATAGCTCGAAAAGAGCGATCTCGATGTTTCTGCATACTTCTCATAGATGAAACACCAAGATTATCGCAGAAAATGCATATTTCAGCTGGAAACCCCACGAAAACAAAGATGTCGCCGGTTCTGCATATCAAACGCACTGTGGAGTGGTCAATAGACCAGATAACGTGGTTCTCGCATTAAATAGCTCGAAGAGAGGGATCTCGATGTTTCTGCATACTTCTGACAGAAGTCTCACCAAGATTATCGTAGAAAATGCATATCTCAGCTTGAACCCCGACGAAATCCAAGATGTCGCCGGTTCTGCATGTCAAACGCACTGTGGAATGTTGAAAACACCAGAAAACTAGTTTTTTCGCATTAAATAGCTCGAAAAGAGCGCTCTAGATGATTCTGCATATGTCTGACTGAAGTCTCACTCAGATTATCGCAGAAAATGTATATCTCAGCTTGAAACCCGACCGAAATCAAGATATCTCCGGTTCTGCATGTCAAACGTACTGTGGAGTGGTGAATACACCAGAAAACGTGTTTGCTCGCATTAAATAGCTCGAAACGAGCGATCTAGATGATTCTGCTTACTTCTGAGTTAAGTCTCACCAATATTATCGCAGAAAATGCATATCTCAGCTTGAAACCTCACGAAAATCAAGATGGCGCCGGTTCTGCATATCAAACGCACTGTGGAGTGGTCAATACACCAGATAACGTGTTTCTCGCATTAAATATCTCGAAAAGAGCGATCTCGATGATTCTGCATACTTCGGACAGAAGTCTCACCAAGAATATCGCAGAAAATGCATATCTCAGCTGTAAACCCCACGAAAACCAAGTTATCGGCGGCTCTACATATCAGACGCACTGTGGAGTGGTGAAAACACCGGAAAACGTGTTACTCGCATTAACTAGCTCGAAAAGAGCGTTCTGGAGGATTCTGCATACTTCTCATAGATGAAACACCAAGATTATCGCAGAAATGCATATTTCAGCTGGAAACCCCACGAAAACCAAGATGTCGCCGGTTCTGCATATCAAACGCCCTGTGGAGTGATAAAAACACCAGATAACGTGTTTCTCGCATTAAATAGCTCGAATACAGCGATCTCGATGATTCTGCATACTTCTGACAGAAGACTCACCAAGATTATCGCAGAAAATGCTTATTTCAGCTGGAAACCCCACGAAAACCAAGTTATCGGCGGCTCTACATATCAAACGCACTGTGGAGTGGTCAAATCACCAGAAAACTTGTTTTTTCGCATTAAATAGCTCGAAACGAACGATCTAGATGATTCTGCATTCTTCTGACTGAAGTCTCACAAATACTATCGCAGCAAATGCATAACTCAGCTGGAAACACCACAAAAACCAAGATATCGTCGGTTCTGCATATCAGACACACTGTGGAATGTTGAAAACACCAGAAAATGTGTTTCTCGCATTAACTAACTCGAAAAGAGCGTTCTCGATGATTCTGCATACTTCTCATAGATGAAACACCAAGATTATCGCAGAAAATGCATTTCAGCTGGAAACCCCACGAAAACCAAGTTATCGGCCGCTCTACATATCAAACGCGCTGTGGAGTGGTTAAAACACCAGAAAACTTGTTTCTCGCATTAAATAGCTCGAAACGAGCGATCTAGATGATTCTGCTTACTTCTGACTTAAGTCTCACCAATATTATCGCAGAAAATGCATATCTCAGCTTGAAACCTCACGAAAATCAAGATTGCGCCGGTTCTGCATATCAAACGCACTGTGGAGTGGTCAATACACCAGATAACGTGTTTCTCACATTAAATAACTCGAAAAGAGCGATCTCGATGATTCTGCATACTTCGGACAGAAGTCTCACCAAGATTATCGCAGAAAATGCATATCTCAGCTGGAAACCCCACGAAAACCAAGATATCGCCGGTTCTGCATATCAAACGCACCGTGGAATGTTGAAAACACCAGAAAACTTGTTTTTTCGCATTAAATAGCTCGAAAAGAGCGATCCCGATGATTCTGCATACTTCTGACAGAAGTCTCACCAATATTATCGCAGAAAATGCATATCTCAGCTTGAAACCTCACGAAAATCAAGATGTCACCGGATCTGCATATCAAACGCACTGTGGAGTGGCGAGAACATCCAGATAACGTGTTTCTCGCATTAAATAGCTCGAAAAGAGCGCTCTAGATGATTCTGCATATGTCTGACTGAAGACTCACCAAGATTATCGCAGAAAATGCATATCTCAGCTTGAAACCTCACCAAAATCAAGATGTCACCGGATCTGCATATCAAACGCACTGTGGAGTTTCGAAAACAACCAGATAACGTGTTTCTCGCATTAAATAGCTCGAAAAGAGCGCTCTAGATGATTCTGCATATGTCTGACTGAAGACTCACCAAGATTATCGCAGAAAATGCATATCTCAGCTTGAAACCTCACCAAAATCAAGATGTCGCCGGTTCTGCATGTCTAACGCACTGTGGAATGTTGAAAACACCAGAAAACTTGTTTTTTCGCATTAAATTGCTCGAAAAGAGCGATCTCGATGTTTCTGCATACTTCTCATAGATGAAACACCAAGATTATCGCAGAAAATGCATATTTCAGCTGGAAACCCCACGAAAACCAAGATGTCGCCGGTTCTGCATATCAAACGCACTGTGGAGTGGTCAATAGACCAGATAACGTGGTTCTCGCATTAAATAGCTCCAAGAGAGGGATCTCGATGTTTCTGCATACTTCTGACAGAAGTCTCACCAAGATTATCGTAGAAAATGCATATCTCACCTTGAACCCCGACGAAATCCAAGATGTCGCCGGTTCTGCATGTCAAACGCACTGTGGAATGTTGAAAACACCAGAAAACTTGTTTTTTCGCATTAAATAGCTCGAAAAGAGCGATCTCGATGTTTCTGCATACTTCTCATAGATGAAACACCAAGATTATCGCAGAAAATGCATATTTCAGCTGGAAACCCCACGAAAACAAAGATGTCGCCGGTTCTGCATATCAAACGCACTGTGGAGTGGTCAATAGACCAGATAACGTGGTTCTCGCATTAAATAGCTCGAAGAGAGGGATCTCGATGTTTCTGCATACTTCTGACAGAAGTCTCACCAAGATTATCGTAGAAAATGCATATCTCAGCTTGAACCCCGACGAAATCCAAGATGTCGCCGGTTCTGCATGTCAAACGCACTGTGGAATGTTGAAAACACCAGAAAACTAGTTTTTTCGCATTAAATAGCTCGAAAAGAGCGCTCTAGATGATTCTGCATATGTCTGACTGAAGTCTCACCCAGATTATCGCAGAAAATGTATATCTCAGCTTGAAACCCGACCGAAATCAAGATATCTCCGGTTCTGCATGTCAAACGTACTGTGGAGTGGTGAATACACCAGAAAACGTGTTTGCTCGCATTAAATAGCTCGAAACGAGCGATCTAGGTGATTCTGCTTACTTCTGAGTTAAGTCTCACCAATATTATCGCAGAAAATGCATATCTCAGCTTGAAACCTCACGAAAATCAAGATGGCGCCGGTTCTGCATATCAAACGCACTGTGGAGTGGTCAATACACCAGATAACGTGTTTCTCGCATTAAATATCTCGAAAAGAGCGATCTCGATGATTCTGCATACTTCGGACAGAAGTCTCACCAAGAATATCGCAGAAAATGCATATCTCAGCTGTAAACCCCACGAAAACCAAGTTATCGGCGGCTCTACATATCAGACGCACTGTGGAGTGCTGAAAACACCGGAAAACGTGTTACTCGAATTAACTAGCTCGAAAAGAGCGTTCTGGAGGATTCTGCATACTTCTCATAGATGAAACACCAAGATTATCGCAGAAATGCA
>CATORF010000908.1:0-62068 GCA_951804975.1 Anthophora plumipes
ACTTAATGCGAGAAACACGTTTTCTGGTGTTTTCACCACTCCACAGAACGTTTTATGTGCAGAACCGGCGACAACTTGGATTTCGTCGGGTTTCAAGCTGAGATATGCATTTTCTGCGATTATCTTGGTGAGACTTCTGTCAGAAGTATGCAGAATCATCGAGATCGGACTTTTCGAGCTATTTAATGCGAGAAACTCGTTATCTGGTTGTTTTCACCACTCCACAGTGCGTTTCATATGCAGAACCGGCGTAATCTTGATTTTCGTGAGGTTTCAAGGTGAGATATGCATTTTTTGCGATAATATTGGTGAGAGTTCAGTCAGAAGTATGCAGAATCATCTAGATCGCTCGTTTCGAGCTACTTAATGCGAGAAACACGTTTTCTGGTGTTTTCACCACTCCACAGAACGTTTTATGTGCAGAACCGGCGACATCTTGGATTTCGTCGGGTTTCAAGCTGAGATATGCATTTGCTGCGATTATCATGGTGAGACTTCTGTCAGAAGTATGCAGAATCATCGAGATCGCTCCTTTCGAGCTACTTAATGCGAGAAACACGTTATCTGGTGTTTTCGCCACTCCACAGTGCGTTTGACATGCAGAACCGCAGATATCTTGGTTACGTTCGGGATTCAAGCTGAGATATGCATTTTCTGCGATAATCTTGGTGAGACTTCAGTCAGAAGTATGCAGAATCATCTAGATCGCTCTTGTCGAGCTATTTAATGCGAGAAACACGTTATCTGGTGTTTTCACCACTCCACAGTGCGTTTGATATGCAGAACCGGCGACATCTTGGCTTTAGTCGGGGTTCAAACTGAGACATGCATTTTCTGCGATAATCCTGGTGATTCTTCTGTCAGAAGTAAGCAGAATCATCGAGAACGCTCTTTCCGAGCTGTTTAATGCGAGACACACGTTATCTGGTGTTTTCACCACTCCACAGTGCGTTTGATATGCAGAACCGGCGACATCTTGGATTTCGTCGGGTTTCAAGCTGAGATATGCATTTTCTGCGATTATCTTGGTGAGACTTCAGTCAGAAGTATGCAGAATCATCTAGATCGCTCTTGTCGAGCTATTTAATGCAAAAAAACAAGTTTCCTGGTGTTTTCAACATTCCACAGTGCGTTTGATATTCAGAACCGGCGATATCTCGATTTTCGTGGTGTTTCCAGTAGAGATATGCATTTTCTGCGATAATCTTGGTGAGTCTTCTGTCAGAAGTATGCAGAATCATCGAGATCCCTCTTTTCGGGCTATTTAATGCGAGAAACACGTTATCTGGTGTTTTCACCACTCCACAGTGCGTTCGATATGCAGAACCGGCGATATCTTGATTTTCGTGGTGTTTCCAGCTGCGATATGCATTTTCTGCGATAATCTTGGTGAGTCTTCTGTCAGAAGTATGCAGAATCATCTAGACCGCTCGTTTCGAGCTACCTAATGCGAGAAACACGTTTTCTGGTGTTTTCACCACTCCACAGTGCGTTTGATAAGCAGAACCGGCGACATCGTGGCTTTCGTCGGGTATCAAGCTGAGATATGCATTTTCTACGATAATCTTGGTGAGACTTCTGTCAGAAGTATGCAGAATAATCGAGAACCCTCTTTTCGAGTTATTTGATGCGAGAAACACGTTATCTGGTGTTTCACCATTCCACAGTACGTTTGACATGCAGAACCGGAAATATCTTGGCTTTCGTCGGGTTTCAAGCTGGGATATGCATTTTCTACGATAATCTTGGTGAGACTTCTGTCAGAAGTATGCAGAATCATCTAGATCGACCGTTTCGAGCTACTTAATGCGAGATACACGTTTTCTGGTGTTTTCGCCACTCCACAGTGCGTTTGACATGCAGAACCGCAGATATCTTGGTTACGGTGGGATTCAAGCTGAGATATGCATTTTCTGCGATAATCTTGGTGAGACGTCAGTCAGAAGTATGCAGAATCATCTAGATCGCCCTTGTCGAGCTATTTAATGCAAAAAAACAAGTTTCCTGGTGTTTTTAACATTCCACAGTGCGTTTGATATGCAGAGCCGGCGATATCTTGATTTCCTTGGTGTTTCCAGTTGAGATATGCATTGTCTGCGATAATCTGGGTGAGTCTTCTGTCAGAAGTATGCAGAATCATCGAGATCCCTCATTTCGGGCTATTTAATGCGAGAAACACGTTATCTGGTGTTTTCACCACTCCGCAGTGCGTTTGATATGCAGAACCGGCGACATCTTGGCTTTCGTCGGGTATCAAGCTGAGATATGCATTTTCTACGATAATCTTGGTGAGACTTCTATCAGTAGTATGCAGAATCATCGAGATCCCTCTTTTCGAGCTCTTTAATGCGAGAAACACGTTATCTGGTGTTTTCACTACTCCACAGTGCGTTTGATATGCAGACCCGGCGACATCGTGGCTTTCGTCGGGTATCAAGCTGAGATATGCATTTTCTACGATAATCTTGGCGAGACTTCTGTCAGAAGTATGCAGAATCATCGGGATCGCTCTTTTCGAGCTATTTAATGCGAGAAACACGTTATCTGGTGTTTTCACCACTCCACAGTGCGTTTGATATGCAGAACCGGCGACATCTTGGTTTTCGTCGGGGTTCAAGCTGAGATATGCATTTTCTGCGATAATCTTGGTGAGACATCAGTCAGAAGTATGCAGAATCATCGAGAACCCTCTCTTCGAGTTATTTAATGGGAGAAACACGTTATCTGGTGTATTCACCACTCCACAGTACGTTTGACATGCAGAACCGGAAATATCTTGGTTTCGGTTCGGGTTTCAAGCTGAGATATGCATTTTCTGCGATAATCTTGGTGAGACTTCAGTCAGAAGTATGCAGAGTCATCTAGATCGCTCGTTTCGAGCTACTTAATGTGAGAAACACGTTATCTGGTGTTCTCACCACTCCACAATGCGTTTGATATGCAGAACCGGCGACATCTTTGATTTCGTCGGGGTTCAAGCTGACATATGCATTTTCTGCGATAATAGTGGTGAGACTTCAGTCAGAAGTATGCAGAATCATCTAGATCGTTCGTTTCGAGCTATTTAATGCGAGAAACACGCTATCTGGTGTTTTCACCACTCCACTGTGCGTTTGATATGCAGAACCGACAATATCTTGGTTTTCGTGGGGTTTCAAGCTCAGATATGCATTTTCTGCGATAATCTTGGTGAGACTTCTGTCCGAAATATGCAGAGTCATCGAGATCGTATTTTTCGAGCTATTTAATGCGAGAAACACGTATTCTGGGGTTTTCACCACTCCACAGTTCGTTGGATATGCAGAACAGGAGATATCTTGGTTTTCGTGGGGTTTCAAGCTGAGATATGCAATTTCTGCGATAATCTTGGTGAGACTTCTGTCCGAAGTATGCTTAATCATCGAGATCGCTCTATTCGAGCTATTTAATGCGAGAAACACGTTGTCTGGTGTTGTCACCACTCCACAGTTGGTTTGATATGCAGAACCGGCGATGTTTTGTTTACGTCGGGTTTCAAGCTGAGATATGCATTTTTTACGATAATCTTGATGAGACTTCTGTCCGAAGTATGCTTAATCATCGAGATCGCTCTTTTCGACCTATTTAATGCAAGAAACACGTTATCTGGTGTTTTCAGCACGCCACAGTGCGTTTGATATGCAGAACCAGCGATATCTTGGTTTTCGTGGGGTTTCAAGCTCAGATATGCATTTTCTGCGATAATATTGGTGAGACTTCTGTCCGAAGTATGCATAATCATCGCGATCGCACTTTTCGAGCTATTTAATGCGAGAAACACGTTTTCTGGGGTTTTCACCACTCCACAGTTCGTTGGATATGCAGAACAGGAGATAGCTTGGTTTTCGTGGGGTTTCAAGCTGAGATATGCATTTTTTACGATAATCTTGGTGAGACTTCTGTCCGAAGTATGCTTAATCATCGAGATCGCTCTATTCGAGCTATTTAATGCGAGAAACACGTTGTCTGGTGTTGTCACCACTCCACAGTTGGTTTGATATGCAGAACCGGCGATGTTTGGTTTTCGTCGGGTTTCAAGCTGAGATATGCATTTTTTACGATAATCTTGATGAGACTTCTGTCCGAAGTATGCTTAATCATCGAGATCGCTCTTTTCGACCTATTTAATGCGAGAAACACGTTATCTGGTGTTTTCAGCACGCCACAGTGCGTTTGATATGCAGAACCAGCGATATCTTGGTTTTCGTGGGGTTTCAAGCTCAGATATGCATTTTCTGTGATAATCTTGGTGAGACTTCTGTCCGAAGTATGCAGAGTCTTCGAGATCGCTCTTTTCGAGCTATTTAATGCGAAAAAACACGTTATCTGGTGTTTTCAGCACGCCACAGTGCGTTTGATATGCAGAACCAGCGATATCTTGGTTTTCGTGGGGTTTTAAGCTCAGATATGCATTTTCTGCGATAATCTTGGTGAGACTTCTGTCCCAAGTATGCAGAGTCATCGAGATCGCTCGTTTCGACCTATTTAATGCGAGAAACACGTTATATGGTGTTTTCAACACTCCACAGTGCGTATGATATGCAGAACCTGCGATATCTTGGTTTTCGTGGGGTTTCAAGCTGAGATATGAATTATCTGCGATAATCTTGGTGAGACTTCTGTCCGAAGTGTGCAGAACCATCGAGATCGCTCTTTTCGAGCGATTTAATGCGAGAAACAAGTTATCTGGAGTTTTCACCACTCCACAGTGCGTTTGATATGCAGAACCGGCGATATCTTGGTTTTCGTGGGGTTTCAAGCTGAGATATGCATTTTCTGCGATAATCTTGGTGAGACTTCTGTCCGAAGTATGCAGAATCATCGGGATCGCTCTTTTCGAGCTATTTAACGCGAGAGACACGTTTTCTGGGGTTTTCCCCACTCCACAGTTCGTTGGATATGCAGAACAGTCGATATCTTGGTTTTCTTGGGGTTTCAAGCTGAGATATGCATTTTCTAGGATAATCTTGGTGAGACTTCTGTCCGAAGTATGCTGAATCATCTAGATCGCTCTTTTCGAGCAATTTAATGCGAGAAACACGTTATCTGGTGTTTTCACCACTCCACAGTGCGTTTGATATGCAGAACCGGCGACATCTTGGCTGTCGTAGGGTATCAAGCTGAGATATGCATTTTCTACGATAATCTTGGTGAGGCTTCTGTCAGAAGTATGCAGAATCATCGGGATCGCTCTTTTCGAGCTAGTTAATGCGAGAAACACGTTATCTGGTGTTTTCACCACTCCACAGTGCGTTTGATATGCAGAACCGGCGACATCTTGGCTGTCGTAGGGTATCAAGTTGAGATATGCATTTTCTACGATAATCTTGGTGAGTCGACTGTCAGAAATATGCAGAATCTTCGAGATCGCTCATTTCGAGCTAGTTAATGCGAGAAACACGTTATCTGGTGTTTTCACCACTCCACAGCGCGTTTGATATGCAGAACCGGCGATATCTTGATTTTCGTGGTTTTTCCAGCTGAGATATGCATTTTCAGCGATAATCTTGGTGAGTCTTCTGTCAGAAGTATGCAGAATCATCGAGATCGCTCATTTCGAGATAGTTAATGCGAGAAACACGTTATCTGGTGTTTTCACCACTCCACAGTGCGTTTGTTATGCAGAACCGGCGACATCTTGGCTGTCGTAGGGTATCAAGCTGAGATATGCATTTTCTACGATAATCTTGGTGAGTCTGCTGTCAGAAGTATGCAGAATCTTCGAGATCGCTCATTTCGAGCTAGTTAATGCGAGAAACACGTTATCTGGTGTTTTCACCACTCCACAGCGCGTTTGATATGCAGAACCGGCGATATCTTGATTTTCGTGGTTTTTCCTGCTGAGATATGCATTTTCAGCGATAATCTTGGTGAGTCTTCTGTCAGAAGTATGCAGAATCATCCAGATTGCTCATTTCGAGCTAGTTAATGCGAGAAACACGTTATCTGGTGTTTTCACCACTCCACAGTTCGTTGTATATGCAGAACAGGAGATATCTTGGTTTTCGTGGGTTTTCTAGCAGAGATATGCATTTTCTGCGATAATCATGGTGAGACTTCTGTTAGAAGTATGCAGAAACATCGAGATCGCTCTTTTCGAGCTATTTAATGCGAGAAACACGATATCTGGTGTTTTCAGCAATCCACAGTGCGTATGATATGCAGAACCGGCGATATCTTGGTTTTCGTGGGGTTTCAAGCTGAGATATGCATTGTCTGCGATAATCTTGGTGAGACTTCTGTCCGAAGTATGCAGAATCATCGAGATAGCTCTTTTCGAGCTATTTGATGCGAGAAACACGTTATCTGGTGTTTTCAACACTCCACAGTGCGTTTGATATGCAGAACCAGCGATATCTCAGTTTTCGTGGGGTTTCAAGCTGAGATATGCATTTTTTACGATAATCTTGGTGAGACTTCTGTCCGAAGTATGCTGAAACATCTAGATCGCTCTTTTCGAGCTATTTAATGCCAGAAACACGTTATCTGGTGTTTTCACCACTCCACAGTGCGTTTGATATGCAGAACCGGCGACATCTTGGCTGTCGTAGGGTATCAAGCTGAGATATGCATTTTCTACGATAATCATGGTGAGACTTCTGTCAGAAGTATGCAGAATCATCGGGATCGCTCTTTTCGAGCTATTTAACGCGAGAGACACGTTTTCTGGGGGTTTCCCCACTCCACAGTTCGTTGGATATGCAGAACAGTCGATATCTTGGTTTTCGTGGGGTTTCAAGCTGAGATATGCACTTTTTACGATAATCTTTGTGAGACTTCTGTCCGAAGTATGCTTAATCATCGAGATCGCTCTATTCGAACTATTTAATGCGACAAAACGTTATCTGGTGTTTTCAGCACTCCACAGTGCGTTTGATATGCAGAACCAGCGATATCTCAGTTTTCGTGGGGTTTCCAGCTGTGATATGCATTTTCAGCGATAATCATGTTGAGACTTCTGTTAGAAGTATGCAGAATCTTCGAGATCGTACATTTCGAGCTATTTTATGCGAGAAACACGTTTTCTGGGGTTTTCACCACTGCACAGTTCGTTGGATATGCAGAACAGGAGATATCTTGGCTTTCGTGGGTTTTCTAGCAGAGATATGCATTTTCTGAGATAATCTTGGTGAGACCTCTGTCCGAAGTATGCAGAAACATCGAGATCGCTCTTTTCGACCTATTTAATGCGGAAACACGTTATCTGGTGTTTTCACCACTCCACAGTGCGTTTGATATGCAGAACCAGCGATATGTTGGTTTTCGTGGGGTTTCAAGCTGAGATATGCATTTTTTACGATAATCATGGTGAGACTTCTGTCCGAAGGATGCAGAATCATCGAGATCGCACTTATCGAGCTATTTAATGCGAGAAACACGATATCTGGTGTTTTCAGCAATCCACAGTGCGTATGATATGCAGAACCGGCGATATCTTGGTTTTCGTGGGGTTTCAAGCTGAGATATGCATTGTCTGCGATAATCTTGGTGAGACTTCTGTCCGAAGTATGCAGAAACATCGAGATCGCACTTTTCGAGCTATTTAATGCGAGAAACACGATATCTGGTGTTTTCAGCACTCCACAGTGCGTACGATATGCAGAACCGGCGATATCTTGGTTTTCGTGGGGTTTCAAGCTGAGATATGCATTGTCTGCGATAATCTTGGTGAGACTTCTGTCCGAAGTATGCAGAATCATCGAGATCGCACTTGTCGAGCTATTTAATGCGAGAAACACGATATCTGGTGTTTTCAGCAATCCACAGTGCGTATGATATGCAGAACCGGCGATATCTTGGTTTTCGTGGGGTTTCAAGCTGAGATATGCATTGTCTGCGATAATCTTGGTGAGACTTCTGTCCGAAGTATGCAGAAACATCGAGATCGCACTTTTCGAGCTATTTAATGCGAGAAACACGATATCTGGTGTTTTCAGCACTCCACAGTGCGTACGATATGCAGAACCGGCGATATGTTGGTTTTCGTGGGGTTTCAAGCTGAGATATGCATTTTCTAGGATAATCTTGGTGAGACATCTGTCCGAAGTATGCTGAATCATCTAGATCGCTCTTTTCGAGCTAGTTAATGCGAGAAACTCGTTATCTGGCGTTTTTACCACTCAACAGTGCGTATGATATGCAGAACGGACGATATCTTGGTTTTCGTGGGTCTTCAAGCTCAGATATGCATTTTCTGCGATAATCTTGGTGAGACTTCTGTCCGAAGTATGCAGAATCATCGGGATCGCTCCTTTCGAGCTATTAAACGCGAGAAACACGTTTTCTGGGGTTTTCACCACTCCACAGTTCGTAGGATATGCAGAACAGGAGATATCTTAATTTTCGTGGTTTTTCCAGCTGAGATATGCATTTTCAGCGATAATCTTGGTGAGTCTTCTGTCAGAAGTATGCAGAATCTTCGAGATCGCTCATTTCGAGCTAGTTAATGCGAGAAACACGTTATCTGGTGTTTTCACCACTCCACAGCGCGTTTGATATGCAGAACCGGCGATATCTTGATTTTCGTGGTTTTTCCTGCTGAGATATGCATTTTCAGCGATAATCATGGGGAGTCTTCTGTCAGAAGTATGCAGAATCATCGAGATCGCTCATTTTGAGCTAGTTAATGCGAGAAACACGTTATCTGGTGTTTTCACCACTCCACAGTTCGTTGTATATGCAGAACAGGAGATATCTTGGTTTTCGTGGGGTTTCTAGCAGAGATATGCATTATCTGCGATAATTATGTTGAGACTTCTGTTAGAAGTATGCAGAATCTTCGAGATCGTACATTTCGAGCTATTTTATGCGAGAAACACGTTTTCTGGGGTTTTCACCACTGCACAGTTCGTTGGATATGCAGAACAGGAGATATCTTGGTTTTCGTGGGTTTTCTAGCAGAGATATGCATTTTCTGAGACAATCTTGGTGAGACCTCTGTCCGAAGTATGCAGAATCATCGAGATCGCACTTTTCGAGCTATTTAATGCGAGAAACACGATATCTGGTGTTTTCAGCACTCCACAGTGCGTACGATATGCAGAACCGGCGATATCTTGGTTTTCGTGGGGTTTCAAGCTGAGATATGCATTTTTTACGATAATCATGGTGAGACATCTGTCCGAAGTATGCAGAATCATCGAGATCGCACTTTTCGAGCTATTTAATGCGAGAAACACGATATCTGGTGTTTTCAGCACTCCACAGTGCGTACGATATGCAGAACCGGCGATATCTTGGTTTTCGTGGGGTTTCAAGCTGAGATATGCATTGTCTGCGATAATCTTGGTGAGACTTCTGTCCGAAGTGTGCAGAATCATCGAGATCGCTCTTTTCGAGCTATTTAATGCGAGAAACACGTTTTCTGGGGTTTTCACCACACCACAGTTCGTTGGATATGCAGAACCAGCGATATCTTGGTTTTCGTGGGGTTTCAAGCTGAGATATGCATTTTTTACGATAATCATGGTGAGACTTTTGTCCGAAGTATGCAGAATCATCGAGATCGCACTTTTCGAACTATTTAATGCGAGAAACACGATATCTGGTGTTTTCAGCACTCCACAGTGCGTACGATATGCAGAACCGGCGATATCTTGGTTTTCGTGGGGTTTCAAGCTGAGATATGCATTGTCTGCGATAATCTTGGTGAGACTTCTGTCCGAAGTATGCAGAATCATCGGGATCGCTCTTTTCGAGCTATTAAATGCGAGAAACACGTTTTCTGGGGTTTTCACCACTCCACAGTTCGTAGGATATGCAGAACAGGAGATATCTTAATTTTCGTGGTTTTTCCAGCTGAGATATGCATTTTCTACGATAATCTTGGTGAGTCTTCTGTCAGAAGTAAGCAGAATCTTCGAGCTCGCTCATTTCGAGCTAGTTAATGCGAGAAACACGTTATCTGGTGTTTTCACCACTCCACAGCGCGTTTGATATGCAGAACCGGCGATATCTTGATTTTCGTGGTTTTTCCTGCTAAGATATGCATTTTCAGCGATAATCTTGGGGAGTCTTCTGTCAGAAGTATGCAGAATCAAAGAGATCGCTCATTTCGAGCTAGTTAATGCGAGAAACACGTTATCTGGTGTTTTCACCACTCCACAGTTCGTTGTATATGCAGAACAGGAGATATCTTGGTTTTCGTGGGGTTTCTAGCAGAGATATGCATTATCTGCGATAATCATGTTGAGACTTCTGTTAGAAGTATGCAGAATCTTCGAGATCGTACATTTCGTGCTATTTAATGCGAGAAACACGTTTTCTGGGGTTTTCACCACTGCACAGTTCGTTGGATATGCAGAACAGGAGATATCTTGGTTTTCGTGGGTTTTCTAGCAGAGATATTCATTTTCTGCGATAATCATGGTGAGACTTCTGTTAGAAGTATGCAGAATCATCGAGATCGCACATTTCGAGCTATTAAATGCGAGAAACACGTTTTCTGGGGTTTTCACCACTCCACAGTTCGTAGGATATGCAGAACAGGAGATATCTTAATTTTCGTGGTTTTTCCAGCTGAGATATGCATTTTCAGCGATAATCTTGGTGAGTCTTCTGTCAGAAGTATGCAGAATCTTCGAGATCGCTCATTTCGAGCTAGTTAATGCGAGAAACACGTTATCTGGTGTTTTCACCACTCCACAGTGCGTTTGATATGCAGAACCGGCGACATCTTGGCTGTCGTAGGGTATCAAGCTGAGATATGCATTTTTTACGATAATCATGGTGAGACTTTTGTCCGAAGTATGCAGAATCATCGAGATCGCACTTTTCGAGCTATTTAATTCGAGAAACACGATATCTGGTGTTTTCAGCACTCCACAGTGCGTACGATATGCAGAACCGGCGATATCTTGGTTTTCGTGGGGTTTCAAGCTGAGATATGCATTGTCTGCGATAATCTTGGTGAGACTTCTGTCCGAAGTATGCAGAATCATCGGGATCGCTCTTTTCGAGCTATTAAATGCGAGAAACACGTTTTCTGGGGTTTTCACCACTCCACAGTTCGTAGGATATGCAGAACAGGAGATATCTTAATTTTCGTGGTTTTTCCAGCTGAGATATGCATTTTCAGCGATAATCTTGGTGAGTCTTCTGTCAGAAGTATGCAGAATCTTCGAGATCGCTCATTTCGAGCTAGTTAATGCGAGAAACACGTTATCTGGTGTTTTCACCACTCCACAGTGCGTTTGATATGCAGAACCGGCGACATCTTGGCTGTCGTAGGGTATCAAGCTGAGATATGCATTTTCTACGATAATCTTGGTGAGTCTTCTGTCAGAAGTAAGCAGAATCTTCGAGATCGCTCATTTCGAGCTAGTTAATGCGAGAAACACGTTATCTGGTGTTTTCACCACTCCACAGCGCGTTTGATATGCAGAACCGGCGATATCTTGATTTTCGTGGTTTTTCCTGCTGAGATATGCATTTTCAGCGATAATCTTGGGGAGTCTTCTGTCAGAAGTATGCAGAATCAAAGAGATCGCTCATTTCGAGCTAGTTAATGCGAGAAACACGTTATCTGGTGTTTTCACCACACCACAGTTCGTTGTATATGCAGAACAGGAGATATCTTGGTTTTCGTGGGGTTTCTAGCAGAGATATGCATTATCTGCGATAATCATGGTGAGACTTCTGTTAGAAGTATGCAGAATCATCGAGATCGCACATTTCGAACGATTTAATGCGAGAAACACGTTGTCTGGTGTTTTCACCACTCCACAGTTGGTTTGATATGCAGAACCGGCGATATCTGGGTTTTCGTGGGGTTTCAAGCTGAGATATGCATTTTCTGAGATAATCTTGGTGAGACCTCTGTCCGAAGTATGCAGAAACATCGAGATCGCTCTTTTCGACCTATTTAATGCGAGAAACACGTTATCTGGTGTTTTCACCAGTCCACAGTGCGTTTGATATGCAGAACTAGCGATATCTTGGTTTTCTTGGGGGTTCAAGCTGAGATATGCATTTTTTACGATAATCATGGTGAGACTTCTGTCCGAAGTATGCAGAATCATCGAGATCGCACTTTTCGAGCTATTTAATGCGAGAAACACGATATCTGGTGTTTTCAGCACTCCACAGTGCGTACGATATGCAGAACCGGCGATATCTTGGTTTTCGTGGGGTTTCAAGCTGAGATATGCATTGTCTGCGATAATCTTGGTGAGACTTCTGTCCGAAGTATGCAGAATCATCGAGATCGCTCTATTCGACCTATTTAATGCGAGAAACACGTTATCTGGTGTTTTCACCACTCCACAGTGCGTTTGATATGCAGAACCAGCGATATCTTGGTTTTCTTGGGGGTTCAAGCTGAGATATGCATTTTTTACGATAATCATGGTGAGACTTCTGTCCGAAGTATGCAGAATCATCGAGATCGCACTTTTCGAGCTATTTAATGCGAGAAACACGATATCTGGTGTTTTCAGCACTCCACAGTGCGTACGATATGCAGAACCGGCGATATCTTGGTTTTCGTGGGGTTTCAAGCTGAGATATGCATTGTCTGCGATAATCTTGGTGAGACTTCTGTCCGAAGTGTGTAGAATCATCGAGATCGCTCTTTTCGAGCTATTTAATGCGAGAAACACGTTTTCTGGGGTTTTCACCACACCACAGTTCGTTGGATATGCAGAACCAGCGATATCTTGGTTTTCGTGGGGTTTCAAGCTGAGATATGCATTTTTTACGATAATCATGGTGAGACTTTTGTCCGAAGTATGCAGAATCATCGAGATCGCACTTTTCGAACTATTTAATGCGAGAAACACGATATCTGGTGTTTTCAGCACTCCACAGTGCGTACGATATGCAGAACCGGCGATATCTTGGTTTTCGTGGGGTTTCAAGCTGAGATATGCATTGTCTGCGATAATCTTGGTGAGACTTCTGTCCGAAGTATGCAGAATCATCGGGATCGCCCTTTTCGAGCTATTAAATGCGAGAAACACGTTTTCTGGGGTTTTCACCACTCCACAGTTCGTAGGATATGCAGAACAGGAGATATCTTAATTTTCGTGGTTTTTCCAGCTGAGATATGCATTTTCTACGATAATCTTGGTGAGTCTTCTGTCAGAAGTAAGCAGAATCTTCGAGATCGCTCATTTCGAGCTAGTTAATGCGAGAAACACGTTATCTGGTGTTTTCACCACTCCACAGCGCGTTTGATATGCAGAACCGGCGATATCTTGATTTTCGTGGTTTTTCCTGCTAAGATATGCATTTTCAGCGATAATCTTGGGGAGTCTTCTGTCAGAAGTATGCAGAATCAAAGAGATCGCTCATTTCGAGCTAGTTAATGCGAGAAACACGTTATCTGGTGTTTTCACCACTCCACAGTTCGTTGTATATGCAGAACAGGAGATATCTTGGTTTTCGTGGGGTTTCTAGCAGAGATATGCATTATCTGCGATAATCATGTTGAGACTTCTGTTAGAAGTATGCAGAATCTTCGAGATCGTACATTTCGTGCTATTTAATGCGAGAAACACGTTTTCTGGGGTTTTCACCACTGCACAGTTCGTTGGATATGCAGAACAGGAGATATCTTGGTTTTCGTGGGTTTTCTAGCAGAGATATTCATTTTCTGCGATAATCATGGTGAGACTTCTGTTAGAAGTATGCAGAATCATCGAGATCGCACATTTCGAGCTATTAAATGCGAAAAACACGTTTTCTGGGGTTTTCACCACTCCACAGTTCGTAGGATATGCAGAACAGGAGATATCTTAATTTTCGTGGTTTTTCCAGCTGAGATATGCATTTTCAGCGATAATCTTGGTGAGTCTTCTGTCAGAAGTATGCAGAATCTTCGAGATCGCTCATTTCGAGCTAGTTAATGCGAGAAACACGTTATCTGGTGTCTTCACCACTCCACAGTGCGCTTGATATGCAGAACCGGCGACATCTTGGCTGTCGTAGGGTATCAAGCTGAGATATGCATTTTCTACGATAATCTTGGTGAGTCTTCTGTCAGAAGTAAGCAGAATCTTCGAGATCGCTCATTTCGAGCTAGTTAATGCGAGAAACACGTTATCTGGTGTTTTCACCACTCCACAGCGCGTTTGATATGCAGAACCGGCGATATCTTGATTTTCGTGGTTTTTCCTGCTGAGATATGCATTTTCAGCGATAATCTTGGGGAGTCTTCTGTCAGAAGTATGCAGAATCAAAGAGATCGCTCATTTCGAGCTAGTTAATGCGAGAAACACGTTATCTGGTGTTTTCACCACTCCACAGTTCGTTGTATATGCAGAACAGGAGATATCTTGGTTTTCGTGGGGTTTCTAGCAGAGATATGCATTATCTGCGATAATCTTGGTGAGACTTCTGTCCGAAGTGTGCAGAATCATCGAGATCGCTCTTTTCGAGCTATTTAATGCGAGAAACACGTTTTCTGGGGTTTTCACCACACCACAGTTCGTTGGATATGCAGAACCAGCGATATCTTGGTTTTCGTGGGGTTTCAAGCTGAGATATGCATTGTCTGCGATAATCTTGGTGAGACTTCTGTCCGAAGTATGCAGAATCATCGGGATCGCTCTTTTCGAGCTATTAAATGCGAGAAACACGTTTTCTGGGGTTTTCACCACTCCACAGTTCGTAGGATATGCAGAACAGGAGATATCTTAATTTTCGTGGTTTTTCCAGCTGAGATATGCATTTTCTACGATAATCTTGGTGAGTCTTCTGTCAGAAGTAAGCAGAATCTTCGAGATCGCTCATTTCGAGCTAGTTAATGCGAGAAACACGTTATCTGGTGTTTTCACCACTCCACAGCGCGTTTGATATGCAGAACCGGCGATATCTTGATTTTCGTGGTTTTTCCTGCTAAGATATGCATTTTCAGCGATAATCTTGGGGAGTCTTCTGTCAGAAGTATGCAGAATCAAAGAGATCGTTCATTTCGAGCTAGTTAATGCGAGAAACACGTTATCTGGTGTTTTCACCACTCCACAGTTCGTTGTATATGCAGAACAGGAGATATCTTGGTTTTCGTGGGGTTTCTAGCAGAGATATGCATTATCTGCGATAATCATGTTGAGACTTCTGTTAGAAGTATGCAGAATCTTCGAGATCGTACATTTCGTGCTATTTAATGCGAGAAACACGTTTTCTGGGGTTTTCACCACTGCACAGTTCGTTGGATACGCAGAACAGGAGATATCTTGGTTTTCGTGGGTTTTCTAGCAGAGATATTCATTTTCTGCGATAATCATGGTGAGACTTCTGTTAGAAGTATGCAGAATCATCGAGATCGCACATTTCGAACTATTTAATGCGAGAAACACGTTGTCTGGTGTTTTCACCACTCCACAGTTGGTTTGATATGCAGAACCGGCGATATCTGGGTTTTCGTGGGGTTTCAAGCTGAGATATGCATTTTCTGAGATAATCTTGGTGAGACCTCTGTCCGAAGTATGCAGAAACATCGAGATCGCTCTTTTCGACCTATTTAATGCGAGAAACACGTTATCTGGTGTTTTCACCAGTCCACAGTGCGTTTGATGTGCAGAACCAGCGATATCTTGGTTTTCGTGGGGTTTCAAGCTGAGATATGCATTTTTTACGAAAATCATGGTGAGACTTCTGTCCGAAGTATGCAGAATCATCGAGATCGCACTTTTCGAGCTATTTAATGCGAGAAACACGATATCTGGTGTTTTCAGCACTCCACAGTGCGTATGATATGGAGAACCGGCGATATCTTGGTTTTCGTGGGGTTTCAAGCTGAGATATGCATTGTCTGCGATAATCTTGGTGAGACTTCTGTCCGAAGTGTGCAGAATCATCGAGATCGCTCTTTTCGAGCTATTTAATGCGAGAAACACGTTTTCTGGGGTTTTCACCACACCACAGTTCGTTGGATATGCAGAACCAGCGATATCTTGGTTTTCGTGGGGTTTCAAGCAGAGACATGCATTTTTTACGATAATCATGGTGAGACTTTTGTCCGAAGTATGCAGAATCATCGAGATCGCAGTTTTCGAGCTATTTAATGCGAGAAACACGATATCTGGTGTTTTCAGCACTCCACAGTGCGTACGATATGCAGAACCGGCGACATCTTGGCTGTCGTAGGGTATCAAGCTGAGATATGCATTTTCTACGATAATCTTGGTGAGTCTTCTGTCAGAAGTATGCAGAACCTTCGAGATCGCTCATTTCGAGCTAGTTAATGCGAGAAACACGTTATCTGGTGTTTTCACCACTCCACAGCGCGTTTGATATGCAGAACCGGCGATATCTTGATTTTCGTGGTTTTTCCTGCTGAGATATGCATTTTCAGCGATAATCTTGGTGAGACTTCTGTCCGAAGTGTGCAGAATCATCGAGATCGCTCTTTTCGAGCTATTTAATGCGAGAAACACGTTTTCTGGGGTTTTCACCACACCACAGTTCGTTGGATATGCAGAACCAGCGATATCTTGGTTTTCGTGGGGTTTCAAGTTGAGATATGCATTTTTTACGATAATCATGGTGAGACTTTTGTCCGAAGTATGCAGAATCATCGAGATCGCACTTTTCGAGCTATTTAATGCGAGAAACACGATATCTGGTGTTTTCAGCACTCCACAGTGCGTACGATATGCAGAACCGGCGATATCTTGGTTTTCGTGGGGTTTCAAGCTGAGATATGCATTGTCTGCGATAATCTTGGTGAGACTTCTGTCCGAAGTTTGCAGAATCATCGAGATCGCTCTATTCGACCTATTTAATGCGAGAAACACGTTATCTGGTGTTTTCACCACTCCACAGCGCGTTTGATATGCAGAACCGGCGATATCTTGATTTTCGTGGTTTTTCCTGCTGAGATATGCATTTTCAGCGATAATCTTGGGGAGTCTTCTGTCAGAAGTATGCAGAATCATCGAGATCGCACTTTTCGAACTATTTAATGCGAGAAACACGATATCTGGTGTTTTCACCACTCCACAGTGCGTTTGATATGCAGAACCGGCGACATCTTGGCTGTCGTAGGGTATCAAGCTGAGATATGCATTTTCTACGATAATCTTGGTGAGTCTTCTGTCAGAAGTAAGCAGAATCTTCGAGATCGCTCATTTCGAGCTAGTTAATGCGAGAAACACGTTATCTGGTGTTTTCACCACTCCACAGCGCGTTTGATATGCAGAACCGGCGATATCTTGATTTTCGTGGTTTTTCCTGCTGAGATATGCATTTTCAGCGAAAATCTTGGGGAGTATTCTGTCAGAAGTATGCAGAATCAAAGAGATCGCTCATTTCGAGCTAGTTAATGCGAGAAACACGTTATCTGGTGTTTTCACCACTCCACAGTTCGTTGTATATGCAGAACAGGAGATATCTTGGTTTTCGTGGGGTTTCTAGCAGAGATATGCATTATCTGCGATAATCATGTTGAGACTTCTGTTAGAAGTATGCAGAATCTTCGAGATCGTACATTTCGTGCTATTTAATGCGAGAAACACGTTTTCTGGGGTTTTCACCACTGCACAGTTCGTTGAATATGCAGAACAGGAGATATCTTGGTTTTCGTGGGTTTTCTAGCAGAGATATGCATTTTCTGCGATAATCATGGTGAGACTTCTGTTAGAAGTATGCAGAATCATCGAGATCGCACATTTCGAACTATTTAATGCGAGAAACACGTTGTCTGGTGTTTTCACCACTCCACAGTTGGTTTGATATGCAGAACCGGCGATATCTGGGTTTTCGTGGGGTTTCAAGCTGAGATATGCATTTTCTGAGATAATCTTGGTGAGACCTCTGTCCGAAGTATGCAGAAACATCGAGATCGCTCTTTTCGACCTATTTAATGCGAGAAACACGTTATCTGGTGTTTTCACCAGTCCACAGTGCGTTTGATGTGCAGAACCAGCGATATCTTGGTTTTCGTGGGGTTTCAAGCTGAGATATGCATTTTTTACGATAATCATGGTGAGACTTCTGTCCGAAGTATGCAGAATCATCGAGATCGCACTTTTCGAGCTATTTAATGCGAGCAACACGATATCTGGTGTTTTCAGCACTCCACAGTGCGTACGACATGGAGAACCGGCGATATCTTGGTTTTCGTGGGGTTTCAAGCTGAGATATGCATTGTCTGCGAAAATCTTGGTGAGACTTCTGTCCGAAGTGTGCAGAATCATCGAGATCGCTCTTTTCGAGCTATTTAATGCGAGAAACACGTTTTCTGGGGTTTTCACCACACCACAGTTCGTTGGATATGCAGAACCAGCGATATCTTGGTTTTCGTGGGGTTTCAAGCAGAGACATGCATTTTTTACGATAATCATGGTGAGACTTTTGTCCGAAGTATGCAGAATCATCGAGATCGCAGTTTTCGAGCTATTTAATGCGAGAAACACGATATCTGGTGTTTTCAGCACTCCACAGTGCGTACGATATGCAGAACCGGCGACATCTTGGCTGTCGTAGGGTATCAAGCTGAGATATGCATTTTCTACGATAATCTTGGTGAGTCTTCTGTCAGAAGTATGCAGAACCTTCGAGATCGCTCATTTCGAGCAAGTTAATGCGAGAAACACGTTATCTGGTGTTTTCACCACTCCACAGCGCGTTTGATATGCAGAACCGGCGATATCTTGATTTTCGTGGTTTTTCCTGCTGAGATATGCATTTTCAGCGATAATCTTGGGGAGTCTACTGTCAGAAGTATGCAGAATCATCGAGATCGCTCATTTCGAGCTAGTTAATGCGAGAAACACGTTATCTGGTGTTTTCACCACTCCACAGTTCGTTGTATATGCAGAACAGGAGATATCTTGGTTTTCGTGGGGTTTCTAGCAGAGATATGCATTATCTGCGATAATCATGTTGAGACTTCTGTTAGAAGTATGCAGAATCTTCGAGATTGTACATTTCGAGCTATTTTATGCGAGAAACACGTTTTCTGGGGTTTTCACCACTGCACAGTTCGTTGGATATGCAGAACAGGAGATATCTTGGTTTTCGTGGGTTTTCTAGCAGAGATATGCATTTTCTGCGATAATCATGGTGAGACTTCTGTTAGAAGTATGCAGAATCATCGAGATCGCACATTTCGAACTATTTAATGCGAGAAACACGTTGTCTGGTGTTTTCACCACTCCACAGTTGGTTTGATATGCAGAACCGGCGATATCTGGGTTTTCGTGGTGTTTCAAGCTGAGATATGCATTTTCTGAGATAATCTTGGTGAGACCTCTGTCCGAAGTATGCAGAAACATCGAGATCGCTCTTTTCGACCTATTTAATGCGAGAAACACGTTATCTGGTGTTTTCACCAGTCCACAGTGCGTTTGATATGCAGAACCAGCGATATCTTGGTCTTCGTGGGGTTTCAAGCTGAGATATGCATTTTTTACGATAATCATGGTGAGACTTCTGTCCGAAGTATGCAGAATCATCGTGATCGCACTTTTCGAGCTATTTAATGCGAGAAACACGATATCTGGTGTTTTCAGCAATCCACAGTGCGTATGATATGCAGAACCGGCGATATCTTGGTTTTCGTGGGGTTTCAAGCTGAGATATGCATTGTCTGCGATAATCTTGGTGAGACTTCTGTCCGAAGTATGCAGAAACATCGAGATCGCTCTTTTCGACCTATTTAATGCGAGAAACACGTTATCTGGTGTTTTCACCACTCCACAGTGCGTTTGATATGCAGAACCAGCGATATCTTGGTTTTCGTGGGGTTTCAAGATGAGATATGCATTTTTGACGATAATCATGGTGAGACTTCTGTCCGAAGTATGCAGAATCATCGAGTTTCTCTTTTCGAGCTATTTAATGCGAGAAACACGATATCTGGTGTTTTCAGCACTCCACAGTGCGTACGATATGCAGAACCGGCGATATCTTGGTTTTCATGGGGTTTCAAGCTGAGATATGCATTGTCTGCGATAATCTTGGTGAGACTTCTGTCCGAAGTGTGCAGAATCATCGAGATCGCTCTTTTCGAGCTATTTAATGCGAGAAACACGTTTTCTGGGGTTTTCACCACACCACAGTTCGTTGGATATGCAGAACCGGCGATATCTTGGTTTTCGTGGGGTTTCAAGCTGAGATATGCATTCTCTGCGATAATCTTGGTGAGACTTCTGTCCGAAGTGTGCAGAATCATCGAGATCGCTCTTTTCGAGCTATGTAATGCGAGAAACACGTTTTCTGGGGTTTTCACCACACCACAGTTCGTTGGATATGCAGAACAGGTGATATCTTGGTATTCAAGGGGTTTCAAGCAGAGATATGCATTTTCTGCGATAAACTTGGAGAGACTTCTGTCCGAAGTATGCTGAATCATCGAGATAGCACCTTTCGAGCTAGTTAATGCGGGAAAACCTTATCTGGTGTTTTCACCACTCCACAGTGCGTTTGATATGCAGAACCGGCGATATCTTGGTTTTCGTGGGGTTTCAAGCTGAGATATGCATTGTCTGCGATAATCTTGGTGAGACTTCTGTCCGAAGTGTGCAGAATCATCGAGATCGCTCTTTTCGAGCTATTTAATGCGAGAAACGCGTTTTCTGTGGTTTTCACCACACAACAATTCGTTGGATATGCAGAACAGGTGATATCTTGGTTTTCGAGGGGTTTCAAGCTGAGATATGCATTTTCTGCGATAAACTTGGAGACACTTCTGTCCGAAGTATGCTGAATCGTCGAGATCGCACTTTTCGAGCTAGTTAATGCGAGAAAAACCTTATCTGGTGTTTTCCCCACCCCACAGTGCGTTTGATATGCAGAACCGGCGATATCTGGGTTTTCGTGGGGTTTCAAGCTGAGATATGCATTGTCTGCGATAATCTTGGTGAGACTTCTGTCCGAAGTATGCAGAAACATCGAGATCGCTCTTTTCGACCTATTTAATGCGAGAAACACGTTATCTGGTGTTTTCACCACTCCACAGTGCGTTTGATATGCAGAACCAGCGATATCTTGGTTTTCGTGGGGTTTCAAGCTGAGATATGCATTTTTTACGATAATCATGGTGAGACTTCTGTCAGAAGTATGCTGAATCATCGAGATAGCACCTTTCGAGCTAGTTAATGCGAGAAACACGTTATCTGGTGTTTTCACCACTCCACAGTGCGTTTGATATGCAGAACCGGCGATATCTTGGTTTTCGTGGGGTTTCAAGCTGAGATATGCATTGTCTGCGATAATCATGGTGAGACTTTTGTCCGAAGTGTGCAGAATCATCGAGATCGCTCTTTTCGAGCTATTTAATGCGAGAAACACGTTTTCTGGGGTTTTCACCACACCACAATTCGTTGGATATGCAGAACAGGTGATATCTTGGTTTTCGAGGGGTTTCAAGCTGAGATATGCATTTTCTGCGATAAACTTGGAGACACTTCTGTCCGAAGTATGCTGAATCGTCGAGATCGCACTTTTCGAGCTAGTTAATGCGAGAAAAACCTTATCTGGTGTTTTCCCCACCCCACAGTGCGTTTGATATGCAGAACCGGCGATATCTGGGTTTTCGTGGGGTTTCAAGCTGAGATATGCATTGTCTGCGATAATCTTGGTGAGACTTCTGTCCGAAGTATGCAGAAACATCGAGATCGCTCTTTTCGACCTATTTAATGCGAGAAACACGTTATCTGGTGTTTTCACCACTCCACAGTGCGTTTGATATGCAGAACCAGCGATATCTTGGTTTTCGTGGGGTTTCAAGCTGAGATATGCATTTTTTACGATAATCATGGTGAGACTTCTGTCAGAAGTATGCAGAATCATCGAGATCGCACTTTTCGAGCTATTTAATGCGAGAAACACGATATCTGGTGTTTTCAGCACTCCACAGTGCGTATGAAATGCAGAACCGGCGATATCTTGGTTTTCGTGGGGTTTCAAGCTGAGATATGCATTGTCTGCGATAATCTTGGTGAGACTTCAGTCCGAAGTGTGCAGAATCATCGAGATCGCACTTTTCGAGCTATTTAATGCGAGAAACACGATATCTGGTGTTTTCAGCACTCCACAGTGCGTATGAAATGCAGAACCGGCGATATCTTGGTTTTCGTGGGGTTTCAAGCTGAGATATGCATTGTCTGCGATAATCTTGGTGAGACTTCTGTCCGAAGTGTGCAGAATCATCGAGATCGCTCTTTTCGAGCTATTTAATGCGAGAAACACGTTTTCTGGGGTTTTCACCACACCACAGTTCGTTGGATATGCAGAACAGGTGATATCTTGGTTTTCGAGGGGTTTCAAGCTGAGATATGCATCTTCTGCGATAAACTTGGAGAGACGTCTGTCCGAAGTATGCTGAATCATCGAGATCGCACTTTTCGAGCTATTTAATGCGAGAAACACGATATCTGGTGTTTTCAGCACTCCACAGTGCGTATGTTATGCAGGACCGGCGATATCGTGGTTTTCGTGGGGTTTCAAGCTGAGATATGCATTGTCTGCGATAATCTTGGTGAGACTTCTGTCCGAAGTATGCAGAAACATCGAGATCGCTCTTTTCGACCTATTTAATGCGAGAAACACGTTATCTGGTGTTTTCACCACTCCACAGTGCGTTTGATATGCAGAACCAGCGATATCTTGGTTTTCGTGGGGTTTCAAGCTGAGATATGCATTTTTTACGATAATCATGGTGAGACTTCTGTCAGAAGTATGCAGAATCATCGAGATCGCACTTTTCGAGCTATTTAATGCGAGAAACACGATATCTGGTGTTTTCAGCACTCCACAGTGCGTATGAAATGCAGAACCGGCGATATCTTGGTTTTCGTGGGGTTTCAAGCTGAGATATGCATTGTCTGCGATAATCTTGGTGAGACTTCTGTCCGAAGTGTGCAGAATCATCGAGATCGCTCTTTTCGAGCTATTTAATGCGAGAAACACGATATCTGGTGTTTTCAGCACTCCACAGTGCGTACGATATGCAGAACCGGCGATATCTTGGTTTTCGTGGGGTTTCAAGCTGAGATATGCATTGTCTGCGATAATCTTGGTGAGACTTCTGTCCGAAGTTTGCAGAAACATCGAGATCGCTCTTTTCGACCTATTTAATGCGAGAAACACGTTATCTGGTGTTTTCACCACTCCACAGTGCGTTTGATATGCAGAACCAGCGATATCTTGGTTTTCGTGGGGTTTCAAGCTGAGATATGCATTTTTTACGATAATCATGGTGAGACTTCTGTCAGAAGTATGCAGAATCATCGAGATCGCACTTTTCGAGCTATTTAATGCGAGAAACACGATATCTGGTGTTTTCAGCACTCCACAGTGCGTATGAAATGCAGAACCGGCGATATCTTGGTTTTCGTGGGGTTTCAAGCTGAGATATGCATTGTCTGCGATAATCTTGGTGAGACTTTTGTCCGAAGTGTGCAGAATCATCGAGACCGCTCTTTTCGAGCTATTTAATGCGAGAAACACGTTTTCTGGGGTTTTCACCACACCACAGTTCGTTGGATATGCAGAACAGGTGATATCTTGGTTTTCGAGGGGTTTCAAGCGGAGATATGCATCTTCTGCGATACACTTGGAGAGACTTCTGTCCGAAGTATGCTGAATCATCGAGATCGCACTTTTCGAGCTATTTAATGCGAGAAACACGATATCTGGTGGTTTCACCACACCACAGTTCGTTGGATATGCAGAACAGGTGATATCTTGGTTTTCGAGGGGTTTCAAGCTGAGATATGCATTTTCTGCGATAATCTTGGTGAGACTTCTGTCCGAAGTATGCTGAAACATCGAGATCGCTCTTTTCGGGCTAGTTAATGCGAGAAAAACCTTATCCGGTGTATTCACCGCTCCACAGTGCGTTTGATATGCAGAACCAGCGAT
Organism: Anthophora plumipes; assembly: GCA_951804975.1. NCBI lineage: Eukaryota > Metazoa > Arthropoda > Insecta > Hymenoptera > Apidae > Anthophora > Anthophora plumipes. Next base: position 23,830 of record CATORF010000908.1, read on the forward strand.
ATCTTGGCTTTCGTGCGGTTTCAAGCTGAGATATGCATTTTCTACGATAATCTTGGTGAAACATCTGTCCGAAGTATGCAGAAACATCGAGAGCGCTCTTTTCGAGCTATTTAATGCGAGAAACTCGTTTTCTGGGGTTTTCACCACTCCACAGTTCGTTGGATATGCAGAACAGTAGATATCTTGGTTTTCGTCGGGTTTCAAGCAGAGATATGCATTTTCTACGATAATCTTCGTGAGACTTCTGTTAGAAGTATGCAGAATCATCGAGATCGCGCTTTTCGAGCTACATAATGCGAGAAACACGTTATCTGGTGTTTTCACCACTCCACAGTGCGTTTGATATGCAGAACCGGCGACATCTTGATTTTCGTGATGTTTTCCAGCTGAGATATGGATTTTCTGCGATAATCTTGGTGAGACTTCAGTCAGAAGTATGCAGAATCATCTAGATCGCTCTTTTCAAGCTATTTAATGCGAAAAAACAAGTTTTCTGGTGTTTTCAACATTCCACAGTGCGTTTGATATGCAGAACCGGCGATATCTTGGATTTCGTCGGGTTTCAAGCTGAGATAAGCATTTTCTACGATAATCTTGGTGAGACTTCTGTCAGAAGTATGCAGAATCTTCGAGATCGCTCTTTTCGAGCTACTTAATGCGAGAAACACGATATCTGGTGTTTTCACCACTCCACAGTGCGTTTGATATGCAGAACCGGCGATATCTTGATTTTCGTGGTGTTTCCAGCTGAGATATGCATTTTCTGCGATAATCTTGGTGAGACTTCTGTCAGAAGTATGCAGAATCATCGGGATCGCTCTTTTCGAGCTATTTAATGCGAGAAACACGTTGTCTGGTTGTTTTCACGACTCCACAGTGCGTTTGATATGCAGAACCGGCGAAATCTTAATTTTCGTGATGTTTCAAGCTGAGATATGGATTTTCTGCGATAATCTTGGTGACACTTCAGTCAGAAGTATGCAGAATCATCTAGATCGCTGTTTTCAAGGTATGTAATGCGAAAAAACAAGTTTTCTGGTGTTTTCAACATTCCACAGCGCGTTTTATATGCAGAACCGGCGATATCTTGATTTTCGTTGTGTTTCCAGCTGAGATATGCATTTTCTGCGATAATCTTGGTGAGTCTTCTGTCAGAAGTAGGCAGAATCTTCGAGAACGCTCTTTTCGAGCTACATAATGCGAGAAACACGTTATCTGGTGTTTTCACCACTCCACAGTGCGTTTGATATGCAGAACCAGCGACATCTTGGCTTTCGTCGGGTATCAAGCTGAGATATGCATTTTCAACGATAATCTTGGTGGGACTTCTGTCAGAAGGATGCAGAATCATCGGGATCGCTCTTTTCGAGCTATTTAATGCGAGAAACACGTTGTGTGGTTGTTTTCACGACTAGACAGTGCGTTTGATACGCAGAACCGGCGACATCTTGATTTTCGTGAGGTTTCCAGCTGAGATATGGATTTTCTACGATAATCTTCGTGAGACTTCAGTCAGAAGTATTCAGAATCATCTAGATCGCTGTTTTCAAGCTATGTAATGCGAAAAAACAAGTTTTCTGGTGTTTTCAACATTCCACAGCGCGTTTTATATGCAGAACCGGCGATATCTTGATTATCGTTGTGTTTCCAGCTGAGATATGCATTTTCTGCGATAATCTTGGTGAGTCTTCTGTCAGAAGTATGCAGAATCATCGAGATCCCTCTTTGCGAGCTATTTAATGCGAGAAACACGATATCTGGTGTTTTCACCACTCCACAGTGCGTTTGATATGCAGAACCGGCAACATCTTGATTTTCGTGAGGTTTCAAGCTGAGATATGCATTTTCTGACATAATATTGGTGAGACTTCAGTCAGAAGTATGCAGAATCATCTAGATCGCTCGTTTCGAGCTATTTAATGCGAAAAAACAAGTTATCTGGTGTTTTCAACATTCCACAGTGCGTGTGATATGCAGAACCGGCGATATCTTGATTTTCGTGGTGTTTCCAGCTGAGATAAGCATTTTCTGCGATAATCTTGGTGAGTCTTCTGTCAGAAGTATGCAGAATCATCTAGATCGCTGTTTTCAAGCTATGTAATGCGAAAAAACAAGTTTTCTGGTGTTTTCAACATTCCACAGCGCGTTTTATATGCAGAACCGGCGATATCTTGATTTTCGTTGTGTTTCCAGCTGAGATATGCATTTTCTGCGATAATCTTGGTGAGTCTTCTGTCAGAAGTATGCAGAATCATCGAGATCCCTTTTTTCGAGCTATTTAATGCGAGAAACACGTTTTCTGGTGTATTCACCACTCCACAGTACGTTTGACATGCAGAACCGGCGAAATCTTGCTTTTCGTGGGTTTTCAAGCTGAGATATGCATTTTCTGCGATAATCTTGGTGAGACTTCTGTCAGAAGTATGCAGAATCTTCGAGAACGCTCTTTTCGAGCTACATAATGCGAGAAACACGATATCTGGTGTTTTCACCACTCCACAGTGCGTTTGATATGTAGAACCGGCAACATCTTGATTTTCGTGAGGTTTCAAGCTGAGATATGCATTTTCTGACATAATATTGGTGAGACTTCAGTCAGAAGTATGCAGAATCATCTAGATCGCTCGTTTCGAGCTATTTAATGCGAAAAAACAAGTTTTCTGGTGTTTTCAACATTCCACAGTGCGTTTGATATGCAGAACCGGCGATATCTTGATTTTCGTGGTGTTTCCAGCTGAGATATGCATTTTCTTCGATAATCTTGGTAAGTCTTCTGTCAGAAGTATGTAGAACCATCTGGATCGCTCTTTTCGAGCTATTTAATGCGAGAAACACGTTTTCTGGTGTATTCACCACTCCACAGTACGTTTGACATGCAGAACCAGAGATATCTTTGTTTCGGTCGGGTTTCAAGCTGAGATATGGTATTTTCTACGATAATCTAGGAGAGACTTCTGTCAGAATTATGCAGAATCTTCGAGAACGCTCTTTGCGAGCTACATAATGCGAGAAACACGTTATCTGGTGTTTTCACCACTCCACAGTGCGTTTGATATGCAGAACCGGCGACATCTTGGCTTTCGTCGGGCATCAAGCTGAGATATGCATTTTCAACGATAATCTTGGTGAGACTTCTGTCAGAAGTATGCAGAATCTTCGGGATCGCTCTTTTCGAGCTATTTAATGCGAGAAACACGTTGTCTGGATGTTTTCACGACTCCACAGTGCGTTTGATATGCAGAACCGGCGACATCTTGATTTTCGTGAGGTTTCAAGCTGAGATATAGATTGTCTATGATAATCTTGGTGCGACTTCAGTCAGAAATATACAGAATCATCTAGATCGCTCTTTTCAAGGTATTTAATGCGAAAAAACAAATTTTCTGGTGTTTTCAACATTCCACAGTGCGTTTTATATGCAGAACCGGCGATATGTTGATTTTCGTGGTGTTTCCAGCTGAGATATGGATTTTCTGCGATAATCTTGGTGAGACTTCTGTCAGAAGTATGCAGAGTCATCGAGATCCCTTTTTTCCAGCTACTTATTGCGCGAAACACGATATCTGGTGTTTTCACCACTCCACAGTGCGTTTGATATACAGAACCGGCGATATGTTGATTTTCGTGGTGTTTCCAGCTGAGATATGCATTTTCTGCGATGATCTTGGTGAGTCTTCTGTCAGAAGTATGCAGAGTCATCGAGATCCCTTTTTTCGAGCTACTTATTGCGCGAAACACGATATCTGGTGTTTTCACCACTCCACAGAGCGTTTGATATACAGAACCGGAGACATCTTGGATTTCGTCGGGGTTCATACTGAGATATGCATTCTCTGCGATAATCTTGGTGAGTCTTCTGTCAGAAGTATGCAGAATCATCTAGATCGCACTTTTCGAGCTAGTTAATGCGAGAAACACGTTTTCTGGTGTATTCACCACTCCACAGTACGTTTGATGTGCAGAACCGGAGATAACTTGGTTTTCGTGAGGTTTCAAGCTGAGATATGGATTTTCTGCGATAATCTTGGTGAGACTTCAGTCAGAAGTATACAGAATCATCTAGATCGCTCTTTTCAAGCTATTTAATGCGAAAAAACAAATTTTCTGGTGTTTTCAACATTCCACAGTGCGTTTTATATGCAGAACCGGCGATATGTTGATTTTCGTGGTGTTTCCAGCTGAGATATGCATTTTCTGCGATGATCTTGGTGAGTCTTCTGTCAGAAGTATGCAGAGTCATCGAGATCCCTTTTTTCGAGATACTTATTGCGCGAAACACGATATCTGGTGTTTTCAACACTCCACAGTGCGTTTGATATGCAGAACTGGCAACATCTTGATTTTCGTGAGGTTTCAAGCTGAGATATGCATTTTCTGACATAATATTGGTGAGACTTCAGTCAGAAGTATGCAGAATCATCTAGATCGCTCGTTTCGAGCTATTTAATGCGAAAAAACAAGTTTTCTGGTGTTTTCAACATTCCACAGTGCGTTTGATATGCAGAACCGGCGATATCTTGATTTTCGTGGTGTTTCCAGCTGAGATATGCATTTTCTGCGATAATCTTTGTAAGTCTTCTGTCAGAAGTATGTAGAACCATCTGGATCGCTCTTTTCGAGCTATTTAATGCGAGAAACACGTTTTCTGGTGTATTCACCACTCCACAGTACGTTTGACATGCAGAACCAGAGATATCTTTGTTTCGGTCGGGTTTCAAGCTGAGATTTGGTATTTTCTACGAGAAACTTGGAGAGACTTCTGTCAGAAGTATGCAGAATCTTCGAGAACGCTCTTTTCGAGCTACATAATGCGAGAAACACATTATCTGGTGTTTTCACCACTCCACAGTGCGTTTGATATGCAGAACCGGCGACATCTTGGCTTTCGTCGGGCATCAAGCTGAGATATGCATTTTCAACGATAATCTTGGTGAGACTTCTGTCAGAAGTATGCAGAATCATCGGGATCGCTCTTTTCGAGCTATTTAATGCGAGAAACACGTTGTCTGGATGTTTTCACGACTCCACAGTGCGTTTGATATGCAGAACCGGCGACATCTTGATTTTCGTGAGGTTTCGAGCTGAGATATGGATTGTCTATGATAATCTTGGTGCGACTTCAGTCAGAAGTATACAGAATCATCTAGATCGCTCTTTTCAAGCTATTTAATGCGAAAAAACAAATTTTCTGGTGTTTTCAACATTCCACAGTGCGTTTTATATGCAGAACCGGCGATATGTTGATATTCGTGGTGTTTCCAGCTGAGATATGCATTTTCTGCGATGATGTTGGTGAGTCTTCTGTCAGAAGTATGCAGAGTCATCGAGATCCCTTTTTTCGAGCTATTTAATGCGAGAAACACGTTTTCTGGTGTATTCACCACTCCACAGTACGTTTGACATGCAGAACCGGCGAAATCTTGCTTTTCGTGGGTTTTCAAGCTGAGATATGCATTTTCTGCGATAATCTTGGTGAGACTTCTGTCAGAAGTATGCAGAATCTTCGAGAACGCTCTTTTCGAGCTACATAATGCGAGAAACACGATATCTGGTGTTTTCACCACTCCACAGTGCGTTTGATATGCAGAACCGGCGATATCTTGATTTTCGTGGTGTTTCCAGCTGAGATATGCATTTTCTGCGATAATCTTGGTGAGTCTTCTGTCAGAAGTATGCCGAATCATCGAAATCCCTCTTTGCGAGCTATTTAATGCGAGAAACACGATATCTGGTGTTTTCACCACTCCACAGTACGTTTGACATGCAGAACCGAATAAATCTTGCTTTTCGTGGGTTTTCAAGCTGAGATATGCATTTTCTGCGATAATCTTGGTGAGACTTCTGTCAGAAGTATGCAGAATCTTCGAGAACGCTCTTTCCGAGCTACATAATGCGAGAAACACGATATCTGGTGTTTTCACCACTCCACAGTGCGTTTGATATGCAGAACCGGCAACATCTTGATTTTCGTGAGGTTTCAAGCTGAGATATGCATTTTCTGACATAATATTGGTGAGACTTCAGTCAGAAGTATGCAGAATCATCTAGATCGCTCGTTTCGAGCTATTTAATGCGAAAAAACAAGTTTTCTGGTGTTTTCAACATTCCACAGTGCGTGTGATATGCAGAACCGGCGATATCTTGATTTTCGTGGTGTTTCCATCTGAGATATGCATTTTCTGCGATAATCTTGGTGAGTCTTCTGTCAGTAGTATGCAGAATCATCGGGACCCCTCTTTTCGAGCAATTTAATGCGAGAAACACGTTATCTGTTGTTTTCACCACTCCGCAGTGCGTGTGATATGCAGAACCGGCGACATCTTGATTTTCGTGAGATTTCAACCTGAGATATGCATTTTCTACGATAATCTTGGTGAGACTTCCGTCAGAAGTATGCAGAATCTTCGAGATCGCTCTTTTCGAGCTATTTAATGCGAGAAACACGTTATCTGGTGTTTCCACGACACCACAGTGCGTTTGATATCCAGAACAGGCGACATCTTGAATTTCGTGAGATTTCAACCTGAGATATGCATTTTCGTCGATAATCTTGGTGAGACTTCTGTCAGAAGTATGCAGAATCTTCGAGAACGCTCTTTTCGAGCTACATAATGCGAGAAACACGTTATCTGGTGTTTTCACCACTCCACAGTGCGTTTGATATGCAGAACCAGCGACATCTTGACTTTCGTCGGGTATCAAGCTGAGATATGCATTTTCAACGATAATCTTGGTGAGACTTCTGTCAGAAGTATGCAGAATCATCGGGATCGCTCTTTTCGAGCTATTTAATGCGAGAAACACGTTGTCTGGTTGTTTTCACGACTCCACAGTGCGTTTGATATGCAGAACCGGCGACATCTTAATTTTCGTGATGTTTCAAGCTGAGATATGGATTTTCTGCGATAATCTTGGTGAGACTTCAGTCAGAGGTATGCAGAATCATCTAGATCGGTCTTTTCAAGCTATTTAATGCGAAAAAACGAGTTTTCTAGTGTTTTCAACATTCCACAGTGCGTTTGATATGCAGAACCGGCGACATCTTGGATTTCGTCGGGTTTCAAGCTGAGATATGCATTTTCTACGATAATCTTGGTGAGACTTCTGTCAGAAGTATGCAGAATCTTCGAGATCGCTCTTTTCGAGCTACTTAATGCGAAAAAACAAGTTTTCTGTTGTTTTGACCACTCCACAGTGCGTATGATATGTAGAGCCGCCGATAACTTGGTCTTCGCGGGGTTTCCAGCTGAAATATGCATTTTCTGCGATGATCTTGGTGTTTCATCTATGAGAAGTATGCAGAATGATCGAGAACGCTCTTTTCGAGTTAGTTAATGCGAGAAACACGTTTTCTGGTGTTTTCACCACTCCACAGTGCGTCTGATATGCAGAACCGGAGATAACTTGGTTTTCGTGAGGTTTCAAGCTGAGATATGCATTTTCAACGATAATCTTGGTGAGACTTCTGTCAGAAGTATGCAGAATCATCGGGATCGCTCTTTTCGAGCTATTTAATGCGAGAAACACGATATCTGGTGTTTTCACCACTCCACAGTGCGTTTGATATGCAGAACCGGCGATATCTTGATTTTCGTGGTGTTTCCAGCTGAGATATGCATTTTCTGCGATAATGTTGGTGAGTCTTCTGTCAGAAGTATGCAGAATCATCTAGATCGCTCGTTTCGAGCTATTTAATGCGAAAAAACAAGTTTTCTGTTGTTTTGACCACTCCACAGTGCGTATGATATGTAGAGCCGCCGATAACTTGGTCTTCGCGGGGTTTCCAGCTGAAATATGCATTTTCTGCGATGATCTTGGTGTTTCATCTATGAGAAGTATGCAGAATGATCGAGAACGCTCTTTTCGAGCTACTTAATGCGAAAAAACAAGTTTTCTGTTGTTTTGACCACTCCACAGTGCGTATGATATGTAGAGCCGCCGATAACTTGGTCTTCGCGGGGTTTCCAGCTGAAATATGCATTTTCTGCGATGATCTTGGTGTTTCATCTATGAGAAGTATGCAGAATGATCGAGAACGCTCTTTTCGAGCTACATAATGCGAGAAACACGTTATCTGGTGTTTTCACCACTCCACAGTGCGTTTGATATGCAGAACCAGCGACATCTTGGCTTTCGTCGGGTATCAAGCTGAGATATGCATTTTCAACGATAATCTTGGTGAGACTTCTGTCAGAAGTATGCAGAATCTTCGAGATCGCTCTATTCGAGCTATTTAATGCGAGAAACACGTTTTCTGGTGTATTCACCACTCCACAGTGCGTTTGATATGCAGAACCGGCGGCATCTTGGATTTCGTCGGGGTTCATACTGAGATATGCATTTTCTACGATAATCTTGGTGAGACTTCTGTCAGAAGTATGCAGAATCATCGAGATCGCTCTTTTCGAGCTATTTAATGCGAGAAACTCGTTTTCTGGTGTATTCACCACTCCACAGTACGTTTGACATGCAGAACCGGCGAAATCTTGCTTTTCGTGGGTTTTCAAGCTGAGATATGCTTTTTCTGCGATAATCATGGTGAGACTTCTGTCAGAAGTATGCAGAATCTTCGAGAACGCTGTTTTCGAGCTACATAATGCGAGAAACACGTTATCTGGTGTTTTCACCACTCCACAGTGCGTTTGATATGCAGAACCAGCGACATCTTGGCTTTCGTCGGGTATCAAGCTGAGATATGCATTTTCAACGATAATATTGGTGAGACTTCTGTCAGAAGTATGCAGAATCATCGGGATCGCTCTTTTCGAGCTATTTAATGCGAGAAACACGTTGTCTGGTTGTTTTCACGACTCCACAGTGCGTTTGATATGCAGAACCGGCGACATCTTGATTTTCGTGATGTTTTCCAGCTGAGATATGGATTTTCTGCGATAATCTTGGTGAGACTTCAGTCAGAAGTATGCAGAATCATCTAGATCGCTCTTTTCAAGCTATTTAATGCGAAAAAACAAGTTTTCTGGTGTTTTCAACATTCCACAGTGCGTTTGATATGCAGAACCGGCGACATCTTGGATTTCGTCGGGTTTCAAGCTGAGATATGCATTTTCTACGATAATCTTGGTGAGACTTCTGTCAGAAGTATGCAGAATCTTCGAGATCGCTCTTTTCGAGCTATTTAATGCGAGCAACATGTTATCTGGTGTTTTCATCACTCCACAGGGCGTTTGATATGCAGAACCGGCGATATCTTGGTTTTCGTGGGGTTTCCAGCTGAGATATGCATTTTCTGCGATAATCTTGGTGAGACTTTAGTCAGAAGTATGCAGAATCATCTAGATCGCTCGTTTCGAGCTATTTAATGCGAAAAAACAAGTTTTCTGTTGTTTTGACCACTCCACAGTGCGTATGATATGTAGAGCCGCCGATAACTTGGTCTTCGCGGGGTTTCCAGCTGAAATATGCATTTTCTGCGATGATCTTGGTGTTTCATCTATGAGAAGTATGCAGAATGATCGAGAACGCTCTTTTCGAGTTAGCTAATGCGAGAAACACGTTTTCTGGTGTTTTCAACATTCCACAGTGCGTCTGATATGCAGAACCGACGATATCGTGGTTTTCGTGGTGTTTCCAGCTGTGATATGCATTTTCTGCGATAATCTTGGTGGGTCTTCTGTCAGCAGTATGCAGAATCATCTAGATCACTCTTTTCGAGCTACTTAATGCGAGAAACACGTTATCTGGTTGTTTTCACCACTCCACAGTGCGTTTGATTTGCAGAACCGGCGACATCTTGATTTTCGTGAGGTTTCAAGCTGAGATATGCATTTTCTGCGATAATCTTGGTGAGACTTCTGTCAGAAGTACGCAGAATCATCGGGATCGCTCTTTTCGAGCTATTTAATGCGAGAAACACGTTGTCTGGTCGTTTACACGACTCCACAGTGCGTTTTATATGCAGAACCGGCGACATCTTAATTTTCGTGATGTTTCAAGCTGAGATATGGATTTTCTGCGATAATCTTGGTGAGACTTCAGTCAGAAGTATGCAGAATCATCTAGATCGCTCTTTTCAAGCTATTTAATGCGAATAAACAAGTTTTCTAGTGTTTTCACGACACCACAGTGCGTTTGATATCCAGAACCGGCGATATCTAGATTTTCGTGAGATTTCAACCTGAGATATGCATTTTCGTCGATAATCTTGGTGAGTCTTCTGTCAGTAGTATGCAGAATCATCGGGACCCCTCTTTTCGAGCTATTTAATGCGAGAAACACGATATCTGTTGTTTTCGCCACTCCTCAGTGCGTTTGATATGCCGAACCGGCGACATCTTGATTTTCGTGAGATTTCAACCTGAGATATGCATTTTCTACGATAATCTTGGTGAGACTTCCGTCAGAAGTATGCAGAATCTTCGAGATCGCTCTTTTCGAGCTATTTAATGCGAGAAACACGTTATCTGGTGTTTTCACGACACCACAGTGCGTTTGATATCCAGAACAGGCGACATCTTGAATTTCGTGAGATTTCAACCTGAGATATGCATTTTCGTCGATAATCTTGGTGAGACTTCTGTCAGAAGTATGCAGAATCTTCGAGAACGCTCTTTTCGAGCTACATAATGCGAGAAACACGTTATCTGGTGTTTTCACCACTCCACAGTGCGTTTGATATGCAGAACCAGCGACATCTTGGCTTTCGTCGGGTATCAAGCTGAGATATGCATTTTCAACGATAATCTTGGTGAGACTTCTGTCAGAAGTATGCAGAATCTTCGAGATCGCTCTTTTCGAGCTACTTAATGCGAGAAACACGATATCTGGTGTTTTCACCACTCCACAGTGCGTTTGATATGCAGAACCGGCGATATCTTGATTTTCGTGGTGTTTCCAGCTGAGATATGCATTTTCTGCGATAATCTTGGTGAGTCTTCTGTCAGAAGTATGCAGAATCATCTAGATCGCTTATTTCGAGCTATTTAATGCGAGAAACACGTTTTCTGGTGTATTCACCACTCCACAGTGCGTTTGATATGCAGAACCGGCGGCATCTTGGATTTCGTCGGGGTTCATACTGAGATATGCATTTTCTACGATAATCTTGGTGAGACTTCTGTCAGAAGTATGCAGAATCATCGAGATCGCTCTTTTCGAGCTATTTAATGCGAGAAACTCGTTTTCTGGTGTATTCACCACTCCACAGTACGTTTGACATGCAGAACCGGCGAAATCTTGCTTTTCGTGGGTTTTCAAGCTGAGATATGCTTGTTCTGCGATAATCATGGTGAGACTTCTGTCAGAAGTATGCAGAATCTTCGAGAACGCTGTTTTCGAGCTACATAATGCGAGAAACACGTTATCTGGTGTTTTCACCACTCCACAGTGCGTTTGATATGCAGAACCAGCGACATCTTGGCTTTCGTCGGGTATCAAGCTGAGATATGCATTTTCAACGATAATCTTGGTGAGACTTCTGTCAGAAGTATGCAGAATCATCGGGATCGCTCTTTTCGAGCTATTTAATGCGAGAAACACGTTGTCTGGTTGTTTTCACGACTCCACAGTGCGTTTGATATGCAGAACCGGCGACATCTTGATTTTCGTGATGTTTTCCAGCTGAGATATGGATTTTCTGCGATAATCTTGGTGAGACTTCAGTCAGAAGTATTCAGAATCATCTAGATCGCTCTTTTCAAGCTATTTAATGCGAAAAAACAAGTTTTCTGGTGTTTTCAACATTCCACAGTGCGTTTGATATGCAGAACCGGCGACATCTTGGATTTCGTCGGGTTTCAACCTGAGATATGCATTTTCGTCGATAATCTTGGTGAGACTACTGTCAGAAGTATGCAGAATCTTCGAGAACGCTCTTTTCGAGCTACATAATGCGAGAAACACGTTATCTGGTGTTTTCACCACTCCACAGTGCGTTTGATATGCAGAAACGGCGACATCTTGGCTTTCGTCGGGTATCAAGCTGAGATATGCATTTTCAACGATAATCTTGGTGAGACTTTAGTCAGAAGTATGCAGAATCATCTAGATCGCTCGTTTCGAGCTATTTAATGCGAAAAAACAAGTTTTCTGGTGTTTTCACCACTCCACAGTGCGTTTGATATGCAGAACCGGCGATATCTTGATTTTCGTGGTGTTTCCAGCTGAGATATGCATTTTCTGCGATAATCTTGGTGTTTCATCTATGAGAAGTATGCAGAATGATCGAGAACGCTCTTTTCGAGTTAGTTAATGCGAGAAACACGTTATCTGGTGTATTGACCACTCCCCAGTGCGTTTGATATGCAGAACCGGCGACATCTTGGTTTTCGTGGGGTTTCCAGCTGAAATATGCATTTTCAACGATAATCTTGGTGAGATTTCAGTCAGAAGTATACAGAATCTTCTAGATCGCTCTTTTCGAGCTATTTAATGCGAGAAGCACCTTATGTGGTGATTTCACCACTCCACAGTGCGTTTGATATGCAGAACCGACGACATCTTGACTTTCGTCGGGTATCAAGCTGAGATATTCATTTTCTGCGATAATCTTGGTGTTTCATCTATGAAAAGTATGCAGAATCATCGTGAACGCTCTTTTCGAGCTAGTTAATGCGAGAACCACGTTATCTGGTGTATTGACCACTCCGCAGTGCGTTTGATATGCAGAACCGGCGACATCTTGATTTTCGTGAGATTTCAACCTGAGATATGCATTTTCTACGATAATCTTGGTGAGACTTCCGTCAGAAGTATGCAGAATCTTCGAGATCGCTCTTTAGAGCTATTTAATGCGAGAAACACGTTATCTGGTGTTTTCACGACACCACAGTGCGTTTGATATCCAGAACAGGCGACATCTTGAATTTCGTGAGATTTCAACCTGAGATATGCATTTTCGTCGATAATCTTGGTGAGACTACTGTCAGAAGTATGCAGAATCTTCGAGAACGCTCTTTTCGAGCTACATAATGCGAGAAACACGTTATCTGGTGTTTTCACCAGTCCACAGTGCGTTTGATATGCAGAAACAGCGACATCTTGGCTTTCGTCGGGTATCAAGCTGAGATATGCATTTTCAACGATAATCTTGGTGAGACTTTAGTCAGAAGTATGCAGAATCATCTAGATCGCTCGTTTCGAGCTATTTAATGCGAAAAAACAAGTTTTCTGGTGTTTTCACCGCTCCACAGTGCGTTTGATATGCAGAACCGGCGATATCTTGATTTTCGTGGTGTTTCCAGCTGAGATATGCATTTTCTGCGATAATCTTGGTGGGTCTTTTGTCAGCAGTATGCAGAATCATCTATATCACTCTTTTCGAGCTACTTAATGCGAGAACCACGTTATCTGGTGTATTGACCACTCCCCAGTGCGTTTGATATGCAGAACCGGCGACATCTTGGTTTTCGTGGGGTTTCCAGCTGAAATATGCATTTTCAACGATAATCTTGGTGAGATTTCAGTCAGAAGTATACAGAATCTTCTAGATCGCTCTTTTCGAGCTATTTAATGCGAGAAACACCTTATGTGGTGATTTCACCACTCGACAGTGCGTTTGATATGCAGAACCGACGACATCTTGACTTTCGTCGGGTATCAAGCTGAGATATGCATTTTCTGCGATAATCTTGGTGTTTCATCTATGAGAAGTATGCAGAAACATCGAGATCGCTCTTTTCGAGCTAGTTAATGCGAGAAACACGTTTTCTGGTGTTTTCACCACCCCACAGTGCGTTTGATATGCAGAACCGGCGACATCTTGGATTTCGTCGGGTTTCAAGTTGAGATACGCATTTTCTGCGATAATCTTGGTGAGTCTTCTGTCAGCAGTATGCAGAATCATCTAGATCGCTCTTTTCGAGCTATTTAATGCGACAAACACGTTATCTGGTGTATTGACCACTCCACAGTGATTTGATATGTAGAGCCGCCGATAACTTGGTTTTCGTGGGGTTTCCAGCTGAGATATGCATTTTCTGCGATAAACCTGGTGAGTCTTCTGTCAGAAGTATGCAGAATCACCGAGATCGCTCTATTCGAGCTATTTAATGCGAGAAACACGTTATCTGGTGTTTTCACCACTCCACATTCCGCCCGATATGCAGAACCGGCGACATCTTGATTTTCGTGAGGTATCAAGCTGAGATATGCATTTTCTGCGATAATATTGGTGAGACTTCAGTCAGAAGTATGCAGAAACTTCTAGATCGCTCGTTTCGAGCTATTTAATGCGAGAACCACGTTATCTGGTGTATTGAACACTCCACAGTGCGTTTGATATGCAGAACCGGCGGCATCATGGATTTCGTCGGGGTTCAAGCTGTGATATGCATTTTCGGCGATAATCTTGGTGAGACTTCTGTCCGAAGTATGCAGAATCATCTAGATCGCTCGTTTCGAGCTATTTAATGCGAAAAAACAAGTTTTCTGGTGTTTTCAACATTCCACAGTGCGTTTGATATGCGGAACCGGCGATATCTTGATTTTCGTGGTGTTTCCAGGTGAGATATGCATTTTCTGCGATAATCTAGGTGAGTCTTCTGTCAGCAGTATGCAGAATCATCTAGATCGCTCTTTTCGAGCTATTAAATGCGAGATACACGTTATCTAGTTGTTTTCAACACTCCACAGTGCGTTTTATATACAGAACTGGCGACATCTTGATTTTCGTGAGGTTTCAAGCTGACATATGCATTTTCTGCGATAATATTGGTGAGACTTCTGTCCGAAGTATGCAGAATCATCGATATCGCTCTTTTCGATCTATTTAATGCGAAAAAACAAGTTTTCTGGTGTTTTGACCACTCCACAGTGCGTTTGATATGTAGAGCCGCCGATAACTTGGTTTTCGTGGGGTTTCCAGCTGAAATATGCATTTTCTGCGATAATCTTGGTGAGTCCTCTGTCAGAAGTATGCAGAATCATCTAGATCGCTTATTTCGAGCTATTTAATGCGAGAAACACGTTTTCTGGTGTATTCACCACTCCACAGTGCGTTTGATATGCAGAACCGGCGGCATCTTGGATTTCGTCGGGGTTCATACTGAGATATGCATTTTCTACGATAATCTTGGTGAGACTTCTGTCAGAAGTATGCAGAATCATCGAGATCGCTCTTTTCGAGCTATTTAATGCGAGAAACTCGTTTTCTGGTGTATTCACCACTCCACAGTACGTTTGACATGCAGAACCGGCGAAATCTTGCTTTTCGTGGGTTTTCAAGCTGAGATATGCTTGTTCTGCGATAATCATGGTGAGACTTCTGTCAGAAGTATGCAGAATCTTCGAGAACGCTGTTTTCGAGCTACATAATGCGAGAAACACGTTATCTGGTGTTTTCACCACTCCACAGTGCGTTTGATATGCAGAACCAGCGACATCTTGGCTTTCGTCGGGTATCAAGCTGAGATATGCATTTTCAACGATAATCTTGGTGAGACTTCTGTCAGAAGTATGCAGAATCATCGGGATCGCTCTTTTCGAGCTATTTAATGCGAGAAACACGTTGTCTGGTTGTTTTCACGACTCCACAGTGCGTTTGATATGCAGAACCGGCGACATCTTGATTTTCGTGATGTTTTCCAGCTGAGATATGGATTTTCTGCGATAATCTTGGTGAGACTTCAGTCAGAAGTATGCAGAATCATCTAGATCGCTCTTTTCAAGCTATTTAATGCGAAAAAACAAGTTTTCTGGTGTTTTCAACATTCCACAGTGCGTTTGATATGCAGAACCGGCGACATCTTGGATTTCGTCGGGTTTCAACCTGAGATATGCATTTTCGTCGATAATCTTGGTGAGACTACTGTCAGAAGTATGCAGAATCTTCGAGAACGCTCTTTTCGAGCTACATAATGCGAGAAACACGTTATCTGGTGTTTTCACCACTCCACAGTGCGTTTGATATGCAGAAACGGCGACATCTTGGCTTTCGTCGGGTATCAAGCTGAGATATGCATTTTCAACGATAATCTTGGTGAGACTTTAGTCAGAAGTATGCAGAATCATCTAGATCGCTCGTTTCGAGCTATTTAATGCGAAAAAACAAGTTTTCTGGTGTTTTCACCACTCCACAGTGCGTTTGATATGCAGAACCGGCGATATCTTGATTTTCGTGGTGTTTCCAGCTGAGATATGCATTTTCTGCGATAATCTTGGTGTTTCATCTATGAGAAGTATGCAGAATGATCGAGAACGCTCTTTTCGAGTTAGTTAATGCGAGAAACACGTTTTCTGGTGTTTTCAACATTCCACAGTGCGTCTGATATGCAGAACCGACGATATCGTGGTTTTCGTGGTGTTTCCAGCTGAGATATGCATTTTCTGCGATAATCTTGGTGGGTCTTCTGTCAGCAGTATGCAGAATCATCTAGATCACTCTTTTCGAGCTACTTAATGCGAGATCCACGTTATCTGGTGTATTGACCACTCCCCAGTGCGTTTGATATGCAGAACCGGCGACATCTTGGTTTTCGTGGGGTTTCCAGCTGAAATATGCATTTTCAACGATAATCTTGGTGAGATTTCAGTCAGAAGTATACAGAATCTTCTAGATCGCTCTTTTCGAGCTATTTAATGCGAGAAACACCTTATGTGGTGATTTCACCACTCCACAGTGCGTTTGATATGCAGAACCGACGACATCTTGACTTTCGTCGGGTATCAAGCTGAGATATTCATTTTCTGCGATAATCTTGGTGTTTCATCTATGAAAAGTATGCAGAATCATCGTGAACGCTCTTTTCGAGCTAGTTAATGCGAGAACCACGTTATCTGGTGTATTGACCACTCCGCAGTGCGTTTGATATGCAGAACCGGCGACATCTTGATTTTCGTGAGATTTCAACCTGAGATATGCATTTTCTACGATAATCTTGGTGAGACTTCCGTCAGAAGTATGCAGAATCTTCGAGATCGCTCTTTAGAGCTATTTAATGCGAGAAACACGTTATCTGGTGTTTTCACGACACCACAGTGCGTTTGATATCCAGAACAGGCGACATCTTGAATTTCGTGAGATTTCAACCTGAGATATGCATTTTCGTCGATAATCTTGGTGAGACTACTGTCAGAAGTATGCAGAATCTTCGAGAACGCTCTTTTCGAGCTACATAATGCGAGAAACACGTTATCTGGTGTTTTCACCAGTCCACAGTGCGTTTGATATGCAGAAACAGCGACATCTTGGCTTTCGTCGGGTATCAAGCTGAGATATGCATTTTCAACGATAATCTTGGTGAGACTTTAGTCAGAAGTATGCAGAATCATCTAGATCGCTCGTTTCGAGCTATTTAATGCGAAAAAACAAGTTTTCTGGTGTTTTCACCGCTCCACAGTGCGTTTGATATGCAGAACCGGCGATATCTTGATTTTCGTGGTGTTTCCAGCTGAGATATGCATTTTCTGCGATAATCTTGGTGGGTCTTTTGTCAGCAGTATGCAGAATCATCTATATCACTCTTTTCGAGCTACTTAATGCGAGAACCACGTTATCTGGTGTATTGACCACTCCCCAGTGCGTTTGATATGCAGAACCGGCGACATCTTGGTTTTCGTGGGGTTTCCAGCTGAAATATGCATTTTCAACGATAATCTTGGTGAGATTTCAGTCAGAAGTATACAGAATCTTCTAGATCGCTCTTTTCGAGCTATTTAATGCGAGAAACACCTTATGTGGTGATTTCACCACTCGACAGTGCGTTTGATATGCAGAACCGACGACATCTTGACTTTCGTCGGGTATCAAGCTGAGATATGCATTTTCTGCGATAATCTTGGTGTTTCATCTATGAGAAGTATGCAGAAACATCGAGATCGCTCTTTTCGAGCTAGTTAATGCGAGAAACACGTTTTCTGGTGTTTTCACCACCCCACAGTGCGTTTGATATGCAGAACCAGCGACATCTTGGATTTCGTCGGGTTTCAAGTTGAGATACGCATTTTCTGCGATAATCTTGGTGAGTCTTCTGTCAGCAGTATGCAGAATCATCTAGATCGCTCTTTTCGAGCTATTTAATGCGACATACACGTTATCTGGTGTATTGACCACTCCACAGTGATTTGATATGTAGAGCCGCCGATAACTTGGTTTTCGTGGGGTTTCCAGCTGAGATATGCATTTTCTGCGATAAACCTGGTGAGTCTTCTGTCAGAAGTATGCAGAATCACCGAGATCGCTCTATTCGAGCTATTTAATGCGAGAAACACGTTATCTGGTGTTTTCACCACTCCACATTCCGCCTGATATGCAGAACCGGCGACATCTTGATTTTCGTGAGGTATCAAGCTGAGATATGCATTTTCTGCGATAATATTGGTGAGACTTCAGTCAGAAGTATGCAGAATCTTCTAGATCGCTCGTTTCGAGCTATTTAATGCGAGAACCACGTTATCTGGTGTATTGAACACTCCACAGTGCGTTTGATATGCAGAACCGGCGGCATCATGGATTTCGTCGGGGTTCAAGCTGAGATATGCATTTTCGGCGATAATCTTGGTGAGACTTCTGTCCGAAGTATGCAGAATCATCTAGATCGCTCGTTTCGAGCTATTTAATGCGAAAAAACAAGTTTTCTGGTGTTTTCAACATTCCACAGTGCGTTTGATATGCGGAACCGGCGATATCTTGATTTTCGTGGTGTTTCCAGGTGAGATATGCATTTTCTGCGATAATCTAGGTGAGTCTTCTGTCAGCAGTATGCAGAATCATCTAGATCGCTCTTTTCGAGCTATTAAATGCGAGATACACGTTATCTAGTTGTTTTCAACACTCCACAGTGCGTTTTATATACAGAACTGGCGACATCTTGATTTTCGTGAGGTTTCAAGCTGACATATGCATTTTCTGCGATAATATTGGTGAGACTTCTGTCCGAAGTATGCAGAATCATCGATATCGCTCTTTTCGATCTATTTAATGCGAAAAAACAAGTTTTCTGGTGTTTTGACCACTCCACAGTGCGTTTGATATGTAGAGCCGCCGATAACTTGGTTTTCGTGGGGTTTCCAGCTGAAATATGCATTTTCTGCGATAATCTTGGTGAGTCCTCTGTCAGAAGTATGCAGGATCATCGAGATCGCTCTATTCGAGCTATTTAATGCGAGAAACACGTTATCTGGTGTATTGACCACTCCACAGTGCGTTTGATATGCAAAACCGGCGATATCTTGGTTTTCGTCGGTTTTCAAGCTGAGATACGCATTTTCAACGATAATCTTTGTGAGACTTCAGTCAGAAGTATGCAGAATCATCTAGATCGCTCGTTTCGAGCTATTTAATGCGAAAAAACAAGTTTTCTGGTGTTTTCAACATTCCACAGTGCGTTTGATATGCGGAACCGGCGATATCTTGATTTTCGTGGTGTTTCCAGGTGAGATATGCATTTTCTGCGATAATCTTGGTGAGTCTTCTGTCAGCAGTATGCAGAATCATCTAGATCGCTCTTTTCGAGCTATTAATTGCGTGATACACGTTATCTAGTTGTTTTCACCACTCCACAGTGCGTTTTATATACAGAACTGGCGACATCTTGATTTTCGTGAGGTTTCAAGCTGACATATGCATTTTCTGCGATAATATTGGTGAGACTTCTGTCCGAAGTATGCAGAATCATCGATATCGCTCTTTTCGAGCTATTTAATGTGAGAAACGCGTTATCTGGTGTTTTGACAACTTCACAGTGCGTTTGATATGCAGAAATGGCGAAATCTTGGTTTTCGTCGGTTTTCATCCTGAGGGATGCATTTTCTGCGTTAACCTTGGTGCGACATTTGTCAGAAGTATGCAGAATCATCTAGATCGCTCGTTTCGAGCTATTTAATACGAGAAACACGTTATCTGGTTGTTTTCACCACTCCACAGTGCGTTTGATATGCAGGACCGGCGACATCATGGATTTCGTCGGGGTTCAAGCTGAGATATGCATTTTCTGCGATAATCTTGGTGAGACTTCTGTCCGAAGTATGCTGAATCATCTAGATCGCTCTTTTCGAGCTACTTAATGCGAGAAACACGTCATCTGGTGTTTTCACCACTCCACAGGGCGAATGATATGCAGAACCGACGATATCTTGGTTTTCGTGGGGTTTCAAGCTCAGATATGCATTTTCTGCGATAATCTTGGTGAGACTTCTGTCCGAAGTATGCAGAGTCATCGAGATCGCTCTTTTCGAGCTATTTAATGCGAGAAACAAGTTACCTGGTGTTTTCACCACTCCACAGTGCGTTTGATATGCAGAACCAGCGACATCATGGATTTCGTCGGGGTTCAAGCTGAGATATGCATTTTCTGCGATAATCTTGGTGAGACTTCTGTCAGAAGTATGCAGAATCATCGAGATCGCTCTATTCGAGCTATTTAATGCGAGAAACACGTTATCTGGTGTATTGACCACTCCACAGTGCGTTTGATATGCGGAACCGGCGATATCTTGATTTTCGTGGTGTTTCCAGGTGAGATATGCATTTTCAACGATAATCTTGGTGAGACTTCAGTCAGAAGTATGCAGAATCATCTAGATCGCTCGTTTCCAGCTATTTAATGCGAAAAAACAAGTTTTCTGGTGTTTTCAACATTCCACAGTGCGTTTGATATGCGGAACCGGCGATATCTTGATTTTCGTGGTGTTTCCAGGTGAGATATGCATTTTCTGCGATAAGCTTGGTGAGTCTTCTGACAGAAGTATGCAGAATCATGTAGATCGTTCGTTTCGAGTTATTTAATGCGAAAAAACAAGTTTTCTGGTGTTTTGACCACTCCACAGTGCGTTTGATATGTAGAGCCGCCGATAACTTGGTTTTCGTGGGGTTTCCAGCTGAAATATGCATTTTCTGCGATAATCTTGGTGAGTCCTCTGTCAGAAGTATGCAGAATCATCGAGATCGCTCTATTCGAGCTATTTAATGCGAGAAACACGTTATCTGGTGTATTGACCACTCCACAGTGCGTTTGATATGCAAAACCGGCGATATCTTGGTTTTCGTCGGTTTTCAAGCTGAGATATGCATTTTCAACGATAATCTTGGTGAGACTTCAGTCAGAAGTATGCAGAATCATCTAGATCGCTCGTTCCGAGCTATTTAATGCGAAAAAACAAGTTTTCTGGTGTTTTCAACATTCCACAGTGCGTTTGATATGCGGAACCGGCGATATCTTGATTTTCGTGGTGTTTCCAGGTGAGATATGCATTTTCTGCGATAATCTTGGTGAGTCTTCTGTCAGCAGTATGCAGAATCATCTAGATCGCTCTTTTCGAGCTATTAAATGCGTGATACACGTTATCTAGTTGTTTTCACCACTCCACAGTGCGTTTTATATACAGAACTGGCGACATCTTGATTTTCGTGAGGTTTCAAGCTGACATATGCATTTTCTGCGATAATATTGGTGAGACTTCTGTCCGAAGTATGCAGAATCATCGATATCGCTCTTTTCGAGCTATTTAATGTGAGAAACGCGTTATCTGGTGTTTTGACAACTTCACAGTGCGTTTGATATGCAGAAATGGCGAAATCTTGGTTTTCGTCGGTTTTCATCCTGAGGTATGCATTTTCTGCGTTAACCTTGGTGCGACTTTTGTCAGAAGTATGCAGAATCATCTAGATCGCTCGTTTCGAGCTATTTAATACGAGAAACACGTTATCTGGTTGTTTTCACCACTCCACAGTGCGTTTGATATGCAGGACCGGCGACATCCTGATTTTCGTGGGGTTTCAAGCTGAGATATGCATTTTCTGCGATAATATTGGTGAGACTTCAGTAAGAAGTATGCAGAATCATCTAGATCGCTCGTTTCGAGCTATTTAATGCGAAAAAAACAAGTTTTCTGGTGTTTTCAACATTCCACAGTGCGTTTGATATGCAGACCCGGCGATATCTTGATTTTCGTGGTGTTTCCAGCTGAGATATGCATTTTCTGCGATAATCTTGGTGAGACTTCTGTCCGAAGTGTGCTGAATCATCTAGATCGCTCTTTTCGAGCTATTTAATGCGAGAAACACGTTATCTGGTGTTTTCACCACTCCACAGTGCGTTTGATATGCAGAACCAGCGATATCTTGGTTTTCGTGGGGTTTCAAGATGAGATATGCATTTTCTGCGATAATCTTGGTGAGACTCCTGTCTGAAGTATGCAGAATCATCGAGATCGCTCTTCTCGAGCTATTTAATGCGAGAAACAAGTTATCTGGTGTTTTCACCACTCCACAGTGCGTTTGATATGCAGATCCAGCGATATCTTGGTTTTCGTGGGGTTTCAAGCTCAGATATGCATTTTCTGCGATAATCTTGGTGAGACTTCTGTCCGAAGTATGCAGAGTCATCGAGATCGTACTTTTCGAGCTATTTAATGCGAGAAACACGTTTTCTGGGGTATTCACCAATCCACAGTTCGTTGGATATGCAGAACAGGAGATATCTTGGTTTTCGTGGGGTTTCCAGCTGAAATATGCATTTGCTGCGATAATCTTGGTGAAACATCTGTCCGAAGTATGCAGAAACATCGAGATCGCACTTTTCGATCTATTTAATGCGAGAAACACGTTGTCTGGTGTTTTCACCACTCCACAGTTGGTTTGATATGCAGAACCGGCAATGTCTGGTTTTCGTCGGGTTTCAAGCTGAGATATGCATTTTATGCGATAATCTTGGTGAGACTTCTGTCCGAAGTATGCAGAGTCATCTAGATCGTAATTTTCGAGCTATTTAATGCGAGAAACTCGTTTTCTGGGGTTTTCACCAATCCGCAGTTCGTTGGATATGCAGAACAGGAGATATCTTGCTTTTCGTGGGGTTTCCAGCTGAAATATGCATTTTCTGCGATAATCTTGGTGTTTCATCTATGAGAAGTATGCAGAATCATCCAGAACGATCTTTTCGAGCTAGTTAATGCGAGTAACACGTTATCTGGTGTTTTCACCACTCCACAGTGCGTTTGATATGCAGAACCGGCGACATCATGGATTTCGTCGGGGTTCAAGCTGAGATATGCATTTTCTGCGATAATCTTGGTGAGACTTCTGTCCGAAGTATGCTGAATCATCTAGATCGCTCTTTTCGAGCTATTTAATGCGAGAAACAAGTTACCTGGTGTTTTCACCACTCCACAGTGCGTTTGATATGCAGAACCAGCGATATCTTGGTTTTCGTGGGGTTTCAAGCTCAGATATGCATTTTCTGCGATAATCTTGGTGAGACTTCTGTCCGAAGTATGCAGAGTCATCGAGATCGCTCTTTTCGAGCTATTTAATGCGAGAAACAAGTTACCTGGTGTTTTCACCACTCCACAGTGCGTTTGATATGCAGAACCAGCGATATCTTGGTTTTCGTGGGGTTTCAAGCTCAGATATGCATTTTCTGCGATAATCTTGGTGAGACTTCTGTCCGAAGTATGCAGAATCATCGAGATCGCACTTTTCGAGCTATTTAATGCGAGAAACACGTTATCTGGTGTATTCACCACTCCACAGCGCGTTTGATATGCAGAACCGGCGACATCATGGATTTCGTCGGGGTTCAAGCTGAGATATGGATTTTCTGCGATAATCTTGGTGAGACTTCTGTCCGAAGTATGCTGAATCATCTAGATCGCTCTTTTCGAGCTATTTAATGCGAGAAACACGTTATCTGGTGTTTTCACCACTACACAGTGCGTTTGATATGCAGAACCAGCGATATCTTGGTTTTCGTGGGGTTTCAAGATGAGATATGCATTTTCTGCGATAATCTTGGTGAGACTTCTGTCCGAAGTATGCAGAATCATCGAGATCGCTCTTCTCGAGCTATTTAATGCGAGAAACAAGTTATCTGGTGTTTTCACCACTCCACAGTGCGTTTGATATGCAGAACCAGCGATATCTTGGTTTTCGTGGGGTTTCAAGCTCAGATATGCGTTTTTTGCGATAATCTTGGTGCGACTTCTGTTCGAAGTATGCAGAATCATCGAGATCGCACTTTTCGATCTATTTAATGCGAGATACACGTTATCAGGTTTATTCATCACTCCACAGGGCGTTTGATATGCAGAACCGGCGATATCTTGGTTTTCGTGGGGTTTCCAGCTGAGATATGCATTTTCTGCGATAATATTGGTGAGACTTCTGTCCGAAGTATGCAGAGTCATCTAGATCGTACTTTTCGAGCTATTTAATGCGAGAAACACGTTTTCTGGAGTTTTCACCAATCCACAGTTCGTTGGATATGCAGAACAGGAGATATCTTGGTTTTCGTGGGGTTTCCAGATGAAATATGCATTTTCTGCGATAATCTTGGTGTTTCATCTATGAGAAGTATGCAGAATCACCCAGAACGATCTTTTCGAGCTAGTTAATGCGAGTAACACGTTATCTGGTGTTTTCACCACTCCACAGTGCGTTTGATATGCAGAACCAGCGATATCTTGGTTTTCGTGGGGTTTCAAGCTCAGATATGCGTTTTTTGCGATAATCTTGGTGCGACTTCTGTTCGAAGTATGCAGAATCATCGAGATCGCACTTTTCGATCTATTTAATGCGAGATACACGTTATCAGGTTTATTCATCACTCCACAGGGCGTTTGATATGCAGAACCGGCGATATCTTGGTTTTCGTGGGGTTTCCAGCTGAGATATGCATTTTCTGCGATAATATTGGTGAGACTTCTGTCCGAAGTATGCAGAGTCATCTAGATCGTACTTTTCGAGCTATTTAATGCGAGAAACACGTTTTCTGGAGTTTTCACCACTCCACAGTGCGTTTGATATGCAGAACCGGCTATATCTTGGTTTTTGTGGGGTTTCAAGCAGAGATATGCATTTTTTACGATAATCTTGGTGAGACTTCTGTCCGAAGTATGCTTAATCATCGAGATCGTACTTTTCGAGCTATTTAAAGCGAGAAACACGTTTTCTGGGGTTTTCACCACTCCACAGTTCGTTGGATATGCAGAACAGGAGATAGCTTGGTTTTCGTGGGGTTTCTAGCAGAGATATGCATTTTCTGCGATAATCATGGTGAGACTTCTGTTAGAAGTATGCAGAACCATCGAGATCGCACATTTCGATCTATTTAACTCGAGAAACAGGTTGCCTGGTGGTTTCACAACTCCACAGTTGGTTTGATATGCAGAACCGGCGATGTTTGGTTTTCGTCGGGTTTCAAGCTGAGATATGCATTTCCCTGCGATAATCTTGGTGAGACTTCTGTCCGAAGTATGCAGAATCATCGAGATCGCACTTTTCGAGCTATTTAATGCGAGAAACACATTATCTGGTGCTTTCACCTCTCCACAGTGCGTTTGATATGCAGAACCGGCTATATCTTGGTTTTTGTGGGGTTTCAAGCAGAGATATGCATTTTTTACGATAATCTTAGTGAGACTTCTGTCCGAAGTATGCTTAATCATCGAGATCGTACTTTTCGAGCTATTTAAAGCGAGAAACACGTTTTCTGGTGTTTTCACCACTCCACAGTGCGTTTGATATGCAGAACCAGCGATATCTTGGTTTTCGTGGGGTTTCAAGCTGAGATATGCATTTCCCTGCGATAATCTTGGTGAGACTTCTGTCCGAAGTATGCAGAATCATCGAGATGGCTCTATTCGAGCTATTTAATGCCAGGAACACGTTATCTGGTGTTTTCAGCACTCCACAGTGCGTTTGATATGCAGAACCTGCGATCTCTTGGTTTTCGTGGGGATTCAAGCTCAGATATGCATTTTCTGCGATAATCTTGGTGAGACTTCTGTCCGAAGTATGCAGAGTCATCGAGATCGTACTTTTCGATCAATTTAATGCGAGAAACACGTTTTCTGGTGTTTTCAGCACTCCACAGTGCGGTTGATATGCAGAACTGGCGGTATCTTGGTTTTCGTGGGGTATCAAGCTGAGATATGCATTTTTTATGATAATCTTGGTGAGACTTCTCTCCGAAGTATGCTTAATCATCGAGATCGCTCGTTTCGAGCTATTTAATGCGAGAAACACGTTATCTGGTGTTTTCACCACTCCACAGTGCGTTGGATATGCAGAACCGGAGATATTTTGGTTTTCGTCGGGTTTCATGCTGTAATATGCATTTTCTACGATAAGCTTGGTGAGACATCAGTCCGAAGTATGCAGAAACATCGAGAGCGCTCTTTTCGAGCTGTTTAATGCGAGAAACACGTTATCTGGTGTTATCACCACTGCACAGTGCGTTTGATAATCAGAACCGGCGATATCTTGGTTTTTGTTGGGTTTCAAGCTGAGATATGCATTTTTTACGATAATCTTGGTGAGACTTCTGTCCGAAGTATGCTTAATCATCGAGATCGCTCTTTTCGAGCTATTTAATGCGAGAAACACGGTTTCTGGGGTTTTCACGACACACAGTTCTTCGGATATGCAGAACAGGTGATATCTTGGTTTTCGAGGGGTTTCAAGCTGAGATATGCATTTTCTGCGATAATCTTGGAGAGACTTCTGTCCGAAGTATGCAGAATCATCGAGATCGCTCTTTTGGAGCTATTTAATGCGAGAAACACGTTTTCTGGGGTTTTCACCACACCACAGTTCGTTGGATATGCAGAACAGGTGATACCTTGGTTTTCGAGGGGTTTCAAGCTGAGATATGCATTTTCTGCGATAATCTTGGAGAGGCTTCTGTCCGAAGTATGCAGAATCATCGAGATCGTTCTTTTCGAGCTATTTATTGCGAGAAACACGTTTTCTGGGGTTTTCACCACACCACAGTTCGTTGGATATGCAGAACCGGAGATATTTTGGTTTTCGTCGGGTTTCATGCTGAGATATGCATTTTCTACGATAAGCTAGGTGAGACATCTGTCCGAAGTATGCAGAAACATCGAGAGCGCTCTTTTCGAGCTATTTAATGCGAGAAACTCTTTTTCTGGGGTTTTCAACACTCCGCAGTTCGTTGGATATGCAGAACCGGAGATATCTTGGATTTCGTGGGGTTCCAAGCTGAGCTATGCATTTTTTACGATAATCTTGGTGAGACTTCTGTCCGAAGTATGCTTAAACATCGAGATCGCTCGTTTCGACCTATTTAATGCGAGAAACATGTTATTTGGTGCTTTCAGCACTCCACAGTGCGTTTGATATGCAGAACCAGCGATATCTGGGTTTTCGTCGGGTTTCAAGCTGAGATATGCATTTTTTACGATAATCTTGGTGAGACTTCTGTCCGAAGTATGATTGATCATCGAGATCGCTCGTTTCGACCTATTTAATGCGAGAAACACGTTATCTGGTGTTTTCACCACTCCACAGTGCGTATGATATGCAGAACCGGCGATATCTTGGTTTTCGTGGGGTTTGAAGCTGAGATATGCATTTTCTGCGATAATCTTGGTGAGACATCTGTCCGAAGTGTGCTGAATCATCGAGATCGCTCGTTTCGAGCTATTTAGTGCGAGAAACACGTTATCTGGTGTTTTCACCACTCCACAGTGCGTTGGATATGCAGAACCGGAGATATTTTGGTTTTCGTCGGGTTTCATGCTGAAATATGCATTTTCTACGATAAGCTTGGTGAGACATCAGTCCGAAGTATGCAGAAACATCGAGAGCGCTGTTTTCGAGCTATTTAATGCGAGAAACACGTTTTCTGGGGTTTTCACCACACCACAGTTCGTTGGATATGCAGAACAGGTGATATCTTGGTTTTCGAGGGGTTTGAAGCTGAGATATGCATTTTCTGCGATAATCTTGGAGAGCCTTCTGTCCGAAGTATGCAGAATCATCGAGATCGCTCTTTTCGAACTATTTAATGCGAGAAACAAGTTATCTGGTGTTTTCACCACTCCACAGTGCGTTTGATATGCAGAACTTGCGATATCTTGGTTTTCGAGGGGTTTCAAGCTGAGATATGCATTTTTTACGATAATCTTGGTGAGACTTCTGTCCGAAGTATGCTTAGTCATCAAGATCGCTCTATTCGAGCTATTTAATGCGAGAAACACGTTATCTGGTGTTTTCAGCACTCCACAGTGCGTTTGATGTGCAGAACCAGCGATATCTTGGTTTTCGTGGGGATTCAAGCTCAGATATGCAATTTCTGCGATAATCTTGGTGATACTTCTGTCCGAAGTATGCTTAATCATCGAGATCGCTCGTTGCGAGCTATTTAATGCGAGAAACACGTTATCTGGTGTTTTCAAAACTCCACAGTGCGTATGATATGCAGAACCGACGATATTTTGGTTTTCGTCGGGTTTCATGCTGAGATAAGCATTTTCTACGATAAGCTATGTGAGACATCTGTCCGAAGTATGCAGAAACATCGAGAGCGCTCTTTTCGAGCTATTTAATGCGAGAAACTCTTTTTCTGGGGTTTTCACCACTCCGCAGTTCGTTGGATATGCAGAACCGGAGATATCTTGGATTTCGTGGGGTTTCAAGCTGAGCTATGCATTTTTTACGATAATCTTGGTGAGACTTCTGTCCGAAGTATGCTTAATCATCGAGATCGCTCGTTTCGACCTATTTAATGCGAGAAACACGTTATCTGGTGTTTTCAGCACTCCACAGTGCGTTTGATATGCAGAACCAGCGATACCTTGGTTTTCGTGGGGTTTCAAGCTCAGATATGCATTTTCTGCGATAATCTTGGTGAGATTTCTGTCCGAAGTATGCAGAATCATCGAGATCGCACTTTTCGAGCTATTTAATGCGAGAAACACGGTATCTGGTGTTTTCACCACTCCACAGTGCGTTTGATATGCAGAACCGGCGATATCTTGGTATTTGTGGGGTTTCAACCTGAGATATACATTTTTTACGATAATCTTGGTGAGACTTCTGTCCGATGTATGCTTAATCGTCAAGTTCGCTCTATTCGAGCTATTTAATGCGAGAAACACGTTATCTGGTGTTTTCAGCACTCCACAGTGCGTTTGATATGCAGAACCAGCGATATCTTGGTTTTCGTGGGGATTCAAGCTCAGATATGCATTTTCTGCGATAATCTTGGTGAGACTTCTGTCCGAAGTATGCAGAGTCATCGAGATCGTACTTTTCGAGCTATTTAATGCGAGAAACACGTTTTCTGGGGTTTTCACCACTCCACAGTTCGTTGGATATGCAGAACAGGTGATATCATGGTTTTCGAGGGGTTTCAAGCTGAGATATGCATTTTCTACGATAAGCTTGGTGAGTCATCTGTCCGAAGTATGCAGAAACATCGAGAGCGCTCTTTTCGAGCTATTTAATGCGAGAAACTCGTTTTCTGGGGTTTTCACCACTCCACAGTTCGTTGGATATGCAGAACCGGAGATATTTTGGTTTTCGTCGGGTTTCATGCTGAGATATGCATTTTCTACGATAAGCTAGGTGAGACATCTGTCCGAAGTATGCAGAAACATCGAGAGCGCTCTTTTCGAGCTATTTAATGCGAGAAACTCTTTTTCTGGGGTTTTCAACACTCCGCAGTTCGTTGGATATGCAGAACCGGAGATATCTTGGATTTCGTGGGGTTCCAAGCTGAGCTATGCATTTTTTACGATAATCTTGGTGAGACTTCTGTCCGAAGTATGCTTAATCATCGAGATCGCCCGTTTCGACCTATTTAATGCGAGAAACATGTTATCTGGTGTTTTCAGCACTCCACAGTGCGTTTGATATGCAGAACCAGCGATATCTGGGTTTTCGTCGGGTTTCAAGCTGAGATATGCATTTTTTACGATAATCTTGGTGAGACTTCTGTCCGAAGTATGATTGATCATCGAGATCGCTCGTTTCGACCTATTTAATGCGAGATACACGTTATCTGGTGTTTTCACCACTCCACAGTGCGTATGACATGCAGAACCGGCGATATCTTGGTTTTCGTGGGGTTTGAAGCTGAGATATGCATTTTCTGCGATAATCTTGGTGAGACATCTGTCCGAAGTGTGCAGAATCATCGAGATCGCTCGTTTCGAGCTATTTAATGCGAGAAACACGTTATCTGGTGTTTTCAAAACTCCACAGTGCGTATGATATGCAGAACCGACGATATTTTGGTTTTCGTCGGGTTTCATGCTGAGATATGCATTTTCTACGATAAGCTATGTGAGACATCTGTCCGAAGTATGCAGAAACATCGAGAGCGCTCTTTTCGAGCTATTTAATGCGAGAAACTCTTTTTCTGGGGTTTTCACCACTCCGCAGTTCGTTGGATATGCAGAACCGGAGATATCTTGGATTTCGTGGGGTTTCAAGCTGAGCTATGCATTTTTTACGATAATCTTGGTGAGACTTCTGTCCGAAGTATGCTTAATCATCGAGATCGCTCGTTTCGACCTATTTAATGCGAGAAACACGTTATCTGGTGTTTTCAGCACTCCACAGTGCGTTTGATATGCAGAACCAGCGATATCTTGGTTTTCGTCGGGTTTCAAGCTCAGATATGCATTTTCTGCGATAATCTTGGTGAGATTTCTGTCCGAAGTATGCAGAATCATCGAGATCGCACTTTTCGAGCTATTTAATGCGAGAAACACGGTATCTGGTGTTTTCACCACTCCACAGTGCGTTTGATATGCAGAACCGGCGATATCTTGGTTTTTGTGGGGTTTCAAGCTGAGATATACATTTTTTACGATAATCTTGGTGAGACTTCTGTCCGATGTATGCTTAATCGTCAAGTTCGCTCTATTCGAGCTATTTAATGCGAGAAACACGTTATCTGGTGTTTTCACCACTCCACAGTGCGTTTGATATGCAGAACCGGCGATAATTTGGTTTTTGTGGGGTTTCAAGCAGAGATATGCATTTTCTGCGATAATCTTGGGGAGACTTCTGTCCGAAGTCTGCAGAATCATCGAGATCGCTCTTTTCGAGCTATATAATGCGAGAAACACGTTTTCTGGGGTTTTCACCACACCACAGTTCGTTTGATATGCAGAACCGGCGATATCTTCGTTTTCGTGGGTATTCAAGCTGAGATATGGATTTTCTATGATAATCTTGGTCAGACTTCAGTCAGAAGTATGCAGAATCGTCTAGATCGCTCTTTTCAAGCTATTTAATGCGAAAAAACAATTTTTCTGGTGTTTTCAACATTCCACAGTGCGTTTGATATGCAGAACCGGCGATATCTTGATTTTCGTATTGTTTCCAGCTGAGATATGCATTTTCTGCGATAATCTTGGTGAGTCTTCTGTCAGAAGTATGTAGAACCATCTAGATCGCTCTTTTCGAACTATTCAATGCGAGAAACACGTTTTCTGGTGTATTCACCACTCCACAGTGCGTTTGATATGCAGAACCAGCGATATCTTGGTTTTCGTGGGGTTTCAAGCTCAGATATGCATTTTCTGCGATAATCTTTGTGAGATTTCTGTCCGAAGTATGCAGAATCATCGAGATCGCACTTTTCGAGCTATTTAATGCGAGAAACACGGTATCTGGTGTTTTCACCACTCCACAGTGCGTTAGATATGCAGAACCGGCGATATCTTGATTTTCGTATTGTTTCCAGCTGAGATATGCACTTTCTGCGATAATCTTGGTGAGTCTTCTTTCAGAAGTATGCAGAATCATCGAGATCCCTTTTTTCGAGCTATTTAATGCGAGAAACACGTTATCTGGTGTTTTCACCACTCCACAGTGCGTTTGATATGCAGAACCGGCGACATCTTGGATTTCGTCGTGTTTCAAGCTGAGATATGCATTTTCTACGTTAATTTTTGTGAGACTTCTGTCAGAAGTATGCAGAATCTTCGAGATCGCTCTTTTCGATCTATTTAATGTGAAAAAACAAGTGTTCTGGTGTTTTCAATTTCCACAGTGCGTTTTATATGCAGAACCGGCGATATCTTGATTTTCGTTGTGTTTCCAGCTGAGATATGCATTTTCTGCGATAATCTTGGTGAGTCTTCTGTCAGAAGTATGCAGAATCATCGATATCCCTTTTTTCGAGCTATTTAATGCGAGAAACACGTTATATGGTGTTTACATCACTCTACAGTGCGTTTGATATGCAGAACCGGTGACATCTTGGATTTCGTCGGGTTTCAAGCTGAGATATGCATTTTCAACGATAATCTTGGTGAGACTTCTGTCAGAAGTATGCAGAATCATCGGGATCGCTCTTTTCAAGCTATTTAATGCGATAAAACAAGTTTTCTGGTGTTTTCAACATTCCACAGTTCGTTTTATATGCAGAACCGGCGATATCTTGATTTTCGTGGTGTTTCCAGCTGAGATATGCATTTTCTGCGATAATCTTGGTGAGTCTTCTTTCAGAAGTATGCAGAATCATCGAGATCGCTCGTTTCGACCTATTTAATGCGAAAAACACGTTATCTGGTTTTTTCAGCACTCCACAGTGCGTTTGATATGCAGAACCAGCGATATCTTGGTTTTCGTGGGGTTTCAAGCTCAGATATGCATTTTCTGCGATAATCTTGGTGAGATTTCTGTCCGAAGTATGCAGAATCATCGAGATCGCACTTTTCGAGCTATTTAATGCGAGAAACACGGTATCTGGTGTTTTCACCACTCCACAGTGCGTTTGATATGCATAACCGGCGATATCTTGGTTTTTGTGGGGTTTCAAGCTGAGATATACATTTTTTACGATAATCTTGGTGAGACTTCTGTCCGATGTATGTTTAATCGTCAAGTTCGCTCTATTCGAGCTATTTAATGCGAGAAACACGTTATCTGGTGTTTTCACCACTCCACAGTGCGTTTGATATGCAGAACCGGCGATAATTTGGTTTTTGTGGGGTTTCAAGCAGAGATATGCATTTTCTACGATAAGCTTGGTGAAACATCTGTCCGAAGTATGCAGAAACGTCGAGAGCGCTCTGTCCGAACTATTTAATGCGAGAAACTCGTTTTCTGGGGTTTTCACCACTCCACGGTACGTTTGATGTGCAGAACCGGAGATATCTTGGTTTTCGTGGGGTTTCAAGATGAGATATGCATTTTCTGCGATAATACTGGTGAGACTTCAGTCAGAAGTATGCAGAATCATCTAGATCGCTCTTTTCGAGCTACTTAATGCGCGAAACACGTTTTCTGGTGTTTTCACCACTCCACAGAGCGTTTGATATGCAGAACCGGCGACATCTTGGTTTTCGTGGGGTTTCAAGCTGAGATATGCATTTTCTGCGATAATCTTGTTGAGACTTCTGTCCGAAGTATGCAGAATCATCTAGATCGCTCTTTTCGAGCTACTTAATGCGCGAAACACGTTTTCTGGTGTTTTCACCACTCCAGAGTGCGTTCGATATGCAGAACAGCAGATATCTTGGTTTTCGTGGGGTATCAAGCTGAGATATGCATTTTCTGCGATAATCTTGTTGAGACTTCTGTCAGAAGTATGCAGAATCATCGAGATCGCTCCGTTTCGAGCTGCTTAATGCGCGAAACACGTTTTCTGGTGTTTTCACCACTCCACAGTGCGTTTGATATGCAGAACCGGCGACATCTTGGTTTTCGTGGGGTGTCAAGCTGAGATATGCATTTTCTGCGATAATCTTGTTGAGACTTCTGTCCGAAGTTTGCAGAAACGTCGAGAGCGCTCTTTTCGAGATATTTAATGCGAGAAACACGTTATCTGGTGTTTTCACCACTCCACAGTGCGTTTGATATGCAGAACCGGCGATATCTTGGTTTTCGTGGGGTTTCAAGCGGAGATATGCATTTTCTGCGATAATATTGGTGAGACTTCAGTCAGAAGTATGCAGAATCATCTAGATCGCTCTTTTCGAGCTACTTAATGCGCGAAACACGTTTTCTGGTGTTTTCACTACTCCACAGTGCGATTGATATGCAGAACCAGCGATATCTTGGTTTTCGTGGGGTTTCAAGATGAGATATGCATTTTCTGCGATAATATTGGTGAGACTTCAGTCAGAAGTATGCAGAATCATCTAGATCGCTCTTTTCGAGCTATTTAATGCGAAAAAACAAGTTTTCTGGTGTTTTCAACATTCCACAGTGCGTTTGATATGCAGAACCGGAGATATTTTGGTTTTCGTCGGGTTTCAAGCTGACATATGCATTTTCTACGATAAGCTTGGTGAAACATCTGTCCGAAGTATGCAGAAACGTCGAGAGCGCTCTTTTCGAGCTATTTAATGCGAGAAACACGTTTTCTGGTGTTTTCAACACTCCACAGTGCGTTTGATATGCCGAACTGGCGATATCTTGGTTTTCGTGGGGTTTCAGGCTGAGATATGCATTTTCTGCGATAATCTTGGTGAGACTTCTGTCCGAAGTATGCAGAATCATCGCGATCGCTCTTTTCGAGCTATTTAATGCGAGAAACACGTTATCTGGTGTTTTCACCACTCCACAGTACGTATGATATGCAGAACCGGCGATATCTTGGTTTTCGTGGGGTTTCAAGCGGAGATATGCATTTTCTGCGATAATATTGGTGAGACTTCAGTCAGAAGAATGCAGAATCATCTAGATCGCGCTTTTCGAGCTACTTAATGCGCGAAACACGTTTTCTGGTGTTTTCACCACTCCACAGTGCGTTCGATATGCAGAACAGCAGATATCTTGGTTTTCGTGGGGTTTCAAGCTGAGATATGCATTTTCTGCGATAATCTTGTTGAGACTTCTGTCCGAAGTTTGCAGAAACGTCGAGAGCGCTCTTTTCGAGCTACTTAATGCGAGAAACACGTTTTCTGGTGTTTTCACCACTCCACAGTGCTTTTGATATGCAGAACCAGCGATATCTTGCTTTTCGTGGGGTTTCAAGATGAGATATGCATTTTCTGCGATAATATTGGTGAGACTTCAGTCAGAAGTATGCAGAATCATCTAGATCGCTCTTTTCGAGCTACTTAATGCGCGAAACACGTTTTCTGGTGTTTTCACCACTCCACAGTGCGTTCGATATGCAGAACAGCAGATATCTTGGTTTTCGTGGGGTATCAAGCTGAGATATGCATTTTCTGCGATAATCTTGTTGAGACTTCTGTCCGAAGTATGCAGAATCATGCAGATCGCTCGTTTCGAGCTATTTAATGCGAGAAACACGTTATCTGGTGTTTTCACCACTCCACAGTGCATTGGATATGCAGAACCTGAGATATTTTGGTTTTCGTCGGGTTTCAAGCTGAGATATGCATTTTCTACGATAAGCTTGGTGAAACATCTGTCCGAAGTATGCAGAAACGTCGAGAGCGCTCTTTTCGAGCGATTTAATGCGAGAATCACGTTTTCTGGTGTTTTCACCACTCCACAGTGCGTTTGATATGCAGAACCAGCGATATCTTGGCTTTCGTGGGGTTTCAAGCTGAGATATGCATTTTTTACGATAATCTTGGTGAGTCTTCTGTCCGAAGTATGCTTAATCATCGAGACCGCTCTTTTCGAGCTAGTTAGTGCGAGAAACACGTTATCTGGTGTTTTCACCACTCCACAGTGCGTTTGATATGCAGAACAGTAAATATCTTGGTTTTCGTGGGGTTTCAAGCTGAGATATGCATTTTCTGCGATAATCTTGTTGAGACTTCTGTCCGAAGTATGCTGAATCATCGATATCGCTCTTTTCGAGCTAGTTAGTGCGGGAAACACGTTATCTGGTGTTTCCACCACTCCACAGTGCGTTTGATATGCAGAACAGTAGATATCTTGGTTTTCGTGGGGTTTCAAGCTGAAATATGCATTTTCTGCGATAATCTTGTTGAGACATCTGTCCGAAGTATGCAGAATCATCGAGATCGCACTTTTCGAGCTATTTAATGCGAGAAACACGTTATCTGGGGTTTTCACCACTCCACAGTGCGTATGGTATGCAGAACCGGCGATATCTTGGTTTTCGTGGGGTTTCAAGCTGAGATATGCATTTTTTACGATAATTTTGGTGAGATTTCTGGCCGAAGTATGCAGAATCATCGAGATCGCTCGTCTCGAGCTATTTAATGCGAGAAACACGTTATCTGGTGTTTTCACCACTCCACAGTGCGTTTGATATGCAGAACTAGCGATATCTTGGTTTTCGTGGGGTTTCAAGCTGAGATACGCATTTTCTGCGATAATCTGGGTGAGTCTTCTGCCCGAAGTATGCTGAATCATCGAGACCGCTCTTTTCGAGATAGTTAGTGCGAGAAACACGTTATCTGGTGTTTTCACCACTCCACAGTGCGTTTGATATGCAGAACAGTAGATATCTTGGTTTTCGTGGGGTTTCAAGCTGAGATATGCATTTTCTGCGATAAACTTGGTGAGACTTCTGTTAGAAGTATGCAGAATCATCGAGATCGCACTTGTCGAGCTATTTAATGCGAGAAACACGTTATCTGCTGTTTTCACCACTCCACAGTTGGTTTGATATGCAGAACCGGAGATATTTTGGTTTTCGCCGGGTTTCAAGCTGAGATATGCATTTTCTACGATAAGCTTGGTGAGACATCAGTCCGAAGTATGCAGAAACATCGAGATCGCGCTTTTCGAGCTATTTAATGCGAGAAACACGGTATCTGGTGTTTTCACCACACCACAGTTCGTTGGATATGCAGAACAGTAGATATCTTGGTTTTCGTGGGGTTTCAAGCAGAGATATGCATTTTCTGCGATAATCTTGGTGAGACTTCTGTTAGAAGTATGCAGAAACATCGAGAGCGCTCTTTTCGAGCTATTTAATGCGAGAAACTCGTTTTCTAGGGTTTTCACCACTAAACAGTTCGTTGGATATGCAGAGCCGGAGATATCTTGGTTTTCGTGGGGTTTCAAGCTGAGATATGCATTTCCTGCGATAATCTTGGTGACACTTCTGTCCGAAGTATGCAGAATCATCGAGATCGCACTTTTCGAGCTATTTAATGCGAAAAACACGATAGCTGGTGTTTTCACCACTCCACAGTGCGTATGATATGCAGAACCGGCGATATCTTGGTTTTCGTGGGGTTTCAAGCTGAGATATGCATTTTTTACGATAATTTTGGTGAGACTTCTGTCCGAAGTATGCAGAATCATCAAGATCGCTCGTCTCGAGCTATTTAATGCGAGAAACACGTTATCTGGTGTTTTCGCCAATCCACAGTGCGTTTGATATGCAGAACCAGCGATATCTTGGTTTTCGTGGGGTTTCAAGCTGAGATATGCATTTTCTGCGATTATCTTCGTGAGTATTCTGTCCGAAGTATGCTGAATCATCGAGACCGCTATTTTCGAGCTAGTTAGTGCGAGAAACACGTTATCTGGTGTTTTCACCACTCCACAGTGCGTTTGATATGCAGAACAGTAGATATCTTGGTTTTCGTGGGGTTTCAAGCTGAGATATGCATTTTCTGCGATAATCTTGTTGAGACTTCTGTCCGAAGTATGCAGAATCATCGAGATCGCTCGTTTCGAGCTATTTAATTCGAGAAACACGTTATCTGGTGTTTTCACCACTCCACAGTGCGTTGGATATGCAGAACCGGAGATATTTTGGTTTTCGTCGGGTTTCAAGCTGAGATATGCATTTTCTACGATAAGCTTGGTGAAACATCTGTCCGAAGTATGCAGAAACATCGAGAGCGCTCATTTCGAGCTATTTAATGCGAGAAACTCGTTTTCTGGGGTTTTCACCACTAAACAGTTCGTTGGATATGCAGAACCGGAGATATCTTGGTTTTCGTGGGGTTTCAAGCTGAGATATGCATTTTCTGCGATAATCTTGTTGAGACTTCTGTCCGAAGTATGCAGAATCATCGAGATCGCTCGTTTCGAGCTATTTAATTCGAGAAACACGTTTTCTGGGGTTGTCACCACACCACAGTTCGTTGGATATGCAGAACAGTAGATATCTTGGTTTTCGTGGGGTTTCAAGCAGAGATATGCATTTTCTGCGATAATCTTGGTGAGACTTCTGTTACAAGTATGCAGAAACATCGAGAGCGCTCTTTTCGAGCTATTTAATGCGAGAAACTCGTTTTCTGGGGTTTTCACCACTAAACAGTTCGTTGGATATGCAGAACCGGAGATATCTTGGTTTTCGTGGGGTTTCAAGCTGAGATATGCATTTCCTGCGATAATCTTGGTGACACTTCTGTCCGAAGTATGCTGAATCATCTAGATCGCTCTTTCCGAGCTATTTAATGCGAGATACACGTTATCTGGTGTTTTCACCACTCACAGTCCGTTTGATATGCAGAACCGACGATATCTTGGTTTTCGTGGGGTTTCAAGCAGAGATATGCATTTTCTGCGATAATCTTTGTGAGACTTCTGTCCGAAGTATGCAGAATCATCGAGATCGCTCGTTTCGAGCTATATAATGCGAGAAACACGTTATCTGGTGTTTTCACCACTCCACAGTGCGTTGGATATGCAGAACCGGAGATATTTTGGTTTTCGTCGGGTTTCAAG